>CM021108.1:494291780-494879319 GCA_007115665.2 Sequoiadendron giganteum | reverse complement strand
TTGGAGTACCTAGAGAACTTGTTACTGATCAGGGAGCTCAATTTACTTCAAACCTGATCACTGCATTGATGAATGACTACAAGATCAGGCACAAAAAATAAAGCCCCTATCACCCTCAAGCCAATGGTCAGGCAGAAGTAACTAACAGAGAAATGGATGCAATCCTTACAAAAATAGTCCAGTTACACAAGAAAGATTGGAGCAGTCATCTTCCAGAAGCAGTTTGGGCCTATAGGACAACATGAAAAACAACTACAAGGTTTGCCCCTTTTGAGTTACTTTATGGTAAAACTACCATGTTTCCAATAGAATTTGAGTATAAGACTTTATGGACTACACTTCAGCTTCAAATTGATCTTTCAGAAGCACAAAAGGAATGCCTACTACAGTTAAATGCATTGGATGATATGAGGAAGGCCACCCTCTAGCACATTGAAGCAATACAACAGCAAAGAAAGAAATGGCATGACCACAATATCCGCACAAAGCATTTCTTCGTTGGTGATTGGGCCCTACTCTATGAATCTAGGTATAAAGAGAATCAAGGTAAGCTTACAACAAGATGACTTGGTCTATATGAAATTGAAAATGTATTTGAAAATGGTTCGGTTTAGTTGGCAACAATAGATCCTGTCCACTTCAAACTGCTGGTTAATGGACACCGTCTTCGGTTTTACCATACGCCTACATCAAAAGACCAATTTATAAAATAGTTTGTTTCAGATGCAGTCACTGATCCTCATGTAGTGAAAGGCTTCGGTCCTCTTCCTGTAGCATCTCTTTGAACACTATGTTTTACGTCCATAACAAAGGTTTTATTTTCATGAAAACTACTTTCTCCATCACCATCCATCACCATCTATCATTTCACCTTTCTTGTCTACATCACCCATCCATGTCATCCATCTTACCGTACCACCACCATTCATGATCTCTTTTTCAAGCAGTCATTTCGAGCTATGCTGTGATATGTTCCAACATCTGTGAGCATTTAATACAAGGTACATGATACTCTTTTCGTTTGTCACATCATTCATTTATTACAAGTGTCTATCAGTCATTACTGCTCATTCTTCACCTATCCTTTTGCACATGTGAGGACACATGTCAAATCTTAAGTAGGGGGCAGGGATTGTTTGTTTCAAACCTTTTTCTTTTGCCAACGCCATGTTTGATAAAAACAATTTTTAAAATTGTACTTCCCAAGAATGAGTGCAAGTGAATGCATGCTTTTTCCTTATTAGCAAGTTAACTGCTTAATTAAGTAGTTTTTAAAAATTATTGCATGCAATTGTCTTTTATATCATTTTGGGAGAAAAGAAAGAAAAGAAACAGAGTAGGAAAAAGGTGTTTTTAAAATTTTCTGAAGAGGTTAAGTTTCAGAGATTTTTAGCAAAGTCAGTTTTTTTTTTAATATGGGTGGTCAGCTGGTAAGACATGAGCTAGTAGCTCATGAGGCCTTAACACAAGATCCTCAGGTGGTTCAATCATTCAGTATTGGTGGATGGTTGAACTATTTCTTGAGGATAGATTCTTTCGATGAAGAAGCTGTAGGCAAATTTATGAGAACTCTTTCGGAAGGAGAGGCTACAGTATGGGGTTTAACAGTTGTTGTAACAGAGGAAAGAATTGTTGAAGTAATAGGACTTCCAACAGTAGGAGAAAATTTCCCTTCAGGAAGGGATGTTGTCTCTTCCAGGGCGGAATTCACATTGCCAATGGATGGACCCTTGGAGATTTCAAAGCAAGGATGCAAATGGGTTTCATTGCCTTATCCATATTCAGAATACACTTCTTTCATAATCAGGTATTTGACTTGTGAAGGATGTTTTTCTTATTTGCATTCCTACCATTTTAAACTGTTAAGTCATATGAGGCACGGGTTAGTTTTCAACGTCCCAAATTTCTTGTTAAATCGTTTGGAGCGTAGTGCCTGTGAAACTCAGAAAGGAAAAGATAATTTCATCACCCATCATGCCCTAATCAAATTATTGATTGAGCGTGCTTTGAGAGATGTATCACCCCTTTCTTGGCAAGAATTTGCTACCCAGAAAGGACTACAACCTCTTGAACCTCTCAGAACACTCCCTGCTCAACCCAAGAAAAAAAGAAAGAAATTAGAGTCTACAAGTAGGGAAGTAGAGCATGAATTATCTATTCCTGCAGCACCTAGTCCTGCAGCCTCTACACCTGAGCCCTCTATCCAAATAAAAACTAGGTCTGCTACAAGGAAAGAAAAGGGGAAAACAAAAATAGGTGAACCATCTAGTGCTGAGCATACCCTTGAAGCAAACCCTCAAACAACAAAGCGAAAATGTACTACCCAACTTTTTCGTGTAGTAACACCTTTAGTCACCATAGTTTCGTCACCACTCTCTTCTACTGAGTCTAAACCTCCTAGGCAAGTTAAAAAAAGAAAAGCCGCAAAAGAACCTCTTGTGCCTACTACATTGCCTAGAAGAGTTTCAACAAGGAAACAGAGTAAAACTGCCTCAACACCCGTCCAACCTAAAATTATGATTATTTCAGAGGAATCTGAGGGATTTGGTCATGAGGATTCTCAGAGTGTATCTGAGAATGTTAATAATAGTCCCTCTATCATTCCTAATGAGTTACAAATAGAAAATGAGGAAGTTGAGGAAATGCAGTAGGGTTGCAGTGATGAAAAGAGGATGCCAAGCCTTAATGATTTGGCAAAGATAGTTGAGATAGTTTCAGGAGAAGCACAATCCCCTCCTGAGCAGTGAGAAAGAGAACCTGAACAAACTAAGTTATTCAATGAAACACCAGTGCCCACAAAACCTTGTCGTGCATTAGTTGTGTATAAGAGAACATTACTGATTGAGTACTTAGAATATCTCAAAATTGCCTGGAGACCTGCGACACTTCAAACCTTGAGTTTTTGTCATCTTGCCAAAACTGAGGTGCAACAAATTCTATGGGAAGAGGAGAAAAAGAAATTGAAGAAGGAAATTGAAAATCAAGAGTAGGAAATCCAAGAAATCAAGGGGAAAATGAATGACATGATGAGAGTAGCTAGGAAAATCATGGAATGTAGACCACCACCCAGGGTGTATGCAATGTGTCTAAAAGAGTAGTTTTTATGGTTTCAATTAATAAGAATTTTCAAAAATCTGGATCATGTCATTCATTTTGCTAAAGAATTCTATGATGCCTATCACACAACACCTAATTGGTTAAGGAATTCTATGTGTGAATTTTATTTACATGGTTTATTAATACCTTTTGAAATAGAGTGGAATCCTCTCCTTTACATTGGTGACATTCATTTGAGGTCACTTATGTCCTGGGCAGCTAATGAGATCAATTATGGGAAACAATTAGAAGATTATGAGGAAGCTGAAAGGAAAGAACCAGTTCCCCTGAGGCCAGAAAGCTCCGATCCTCAAATAATTCTTAGAACTTGGTTTTCTGTTACATATGGGTTTTATGATCCTGTAGCAAGAATAAGGATATTTGATCTCATAAAATAGGTATATGATGAATTTAAAGGTCAACCATATTTATTTTGGAAACATTCATCTTCCAGAATCAGAACTAGATGGGAGAAATTAACAGTTGGCCTAAGAAAGTCTGAACCTCATAGTCCTTTGAATTTTAGAGCAGCCATCAGAAGATCAGAAAGATACATACAGCTGGGTCTCCAAGAGAGGTTTGAACTATGGTTGCCATTGAAATTTCACCCCCCTATTTTGATGTGGCCACTGTACCCATATCTGGCCACATATATTAATGAAACCAATGAAACTCGCAGGTATGAAAGGTGGCAGAATTATAAAGGCTTCTACTACAATTTTGGGACTGCAATGCAAGGACATACTACTTCTATCGACTTTAGGGAAAAAAATAGGAAGGTTAATGCTAGAGGACCAACATTAGCATAAGTAGGGGGTAAATGATGAGCCTAAAATATGTTCATTATTTGAATATCATGATGTACTTTTAAATACCTTTTACTCTTTCTAATGGTTGTTTTAAACTCTATGATTATAAACTTTAATCTTAAATCGGGTAGTATCCTATGATAATGAATTCCTATATTCCTGTAGCTTAATATCTCCATATGTCTATATTCATAGCCCTTCTTGACCTCCCAATTGACTGATTTGATACGTGTGGTTTTTGGATAAATGAGATGAATTTAATGTGTGTGATTAATGATAAGTATTTTGCTATTATATGTATGCTTTCTTTCGCCTTTGTTTCCATGTGTTCCATAGGTTGTTAAAGATAGTATGAACAAGTCAAGCATAGCAAACCTCGGTTCTGAAGTGAAGACCATTTCCACCACAGTACCAAGGATGTTGTTCTTGCGAAGACGCTTTGTCCGGGTCATCGGGAGGAGATCTAAATGGTCATCAATCTAGGAAGAGTGGAGTGCTAGATTCTCTCTAAATCAGTTGGATAGATATACTTTCATTTATGGAAATCTGTTCCTTAGAATTAGGAAGCATCTATGTCTGCATCTTTTTCTGTCAAGTTAGTTAGTTAGTTTTTTTTTCTATAAATAAATGTTCCTCCTTCGTGAATGAACAAGATTAGAGGATTAGAAAGGTTAAAAGAGATTAGACTGGAGAGTAGAAACATTATAGAGTATGTAAGAGTAGTGCTATAATGATGAATAGAGTTTTGTGTTAGTTTTCTTACAAGCAAAACAACCATGTATGTGATTCTGAGTTATGAATAAAAGGCTGATGAAGTTTCGAGTTCAATTCTTGCATAGTTGGTTGATGCTTGCTAACGGGGCCCACTTAGTAAGTATCTTTAGTTAGTAGTTTATTTTATGTTGATTATCAGTTAGAATTTCATTTCAGGAAGTTTAGCACAAAATTAGTCTTGTATTGTTCCTGTAGCATAAGGAACCCATCCCTATGTCTGTTCCTGCAGCATAAGACCAGTTCATGGTTTGTTTCTTAGAAATAGTTGTTATGATTTCTGCTTTAACTAAGTTATGCTTAAGTTGATAAGGCTTTGTTTTACGTTCCTGTACCAGAAATAGAATTTGTTTCATGCATTCATTTCTAGTAGGTTGTGGCTAAAATCGGTTCTTAGTGCACATACAGTGCCGCTCCATTTCAAGTATACGTTCCCTGGTTTGACAAAGTAAATGAATGACCATGAGAAGATGTTAGTCACTTGCTGGAATGTCCAATTGCTAGGTTAGGATTTTCCATGACTTTTATATCCTTTTGTGGGCAAAAACCAAGAAACATTCACATCAAGGCTTAACTTCCAAACAGAGTAGAGGGATAGGATACAACAAGATAATGTAAATGCTAGTCGTGCTAGAGTTGCAGGCCTTTTGACCTCAACTTCTAACATAAACACTCCTCTTCCTCATGACTTGCTAACTAGGTTTGATGAACATGCCCATAACTATAGTGGAATTGTAGTGACATCATATTCTGATACCAACTTACTGGGAGAGGATAAAATCTTCAATGATGTCCAACAACTTAGAAGAGAAGCATTTCAATTAGATGAGTCAAGAAGAAGGGGGGATAAGGAGAAAGAAGGATTAGGGAACCTATGGTTGAGAGAGACATGCTCTGAAGAAAAGTTGAGCAAATGAGTAAATTCTTCTTTTAAAAAAAATTGGGTTGATGATTATGTTCACTTGTGAAATGTGTGGGCATGAAATTTGGTATTAGAGTGTCTAAGTTGAAATACTGGGAACTTGGGGAATTATCTGTGTCATCGGTGTTGTGTGAATATTAATGTTTAGTAACAATGATAGGAATTTGAATAGATCGTTTGAAAATTATTGGGTGGAGTTGAATTTAGAACAACAAGATTTTTTTCATAAATACTTGTAAGTATAAGTAAGTATAAATAAGTATAATTTGACACGCTGTGGAAGAAACCTCCTACTTATAAGTATAAATAAGGTTTAAATTGACCTTGCTAAATATTCCCTTTAAGTGTTTGAATTAAAACTATTAACTTGTTAGTTGTGACTATTCCTTATGAGTATAATTTACTATTAGAGACCTATGATGGTGTAAACCATGTTGTAACTAGAGAAACAAGGGTAGAAGCAATTAAATTGTAAAATAATTTTATTTTATTTCTTCTTTTTTCTAACTATAACCTTTAACCTTAATGGATAGATGTTTTTTCATTGGAGCATGTAAACTTGTAAGATTTTTTTTGGGTTCATGGAAAATAATACATTGTAATGGAATCTATGAAAGGGATATCACCTCCTTTTCCTTCATATGTTTTCATGCTTGTAAGGATATACAATTAGTTCATTAGTCATGGTTGTCTAATAATAAAAAATAATAATAACAATATTGATAGAAAAAATATTAGAAAGATTAACAAAAAATTATTGTATAAATAATCTCATGATACCCCCTTATAACCTCAAGACCTTAGTGGATGCAACTATTGACTTTAAAACTTGACTATCCTATAGAGTCCTTAGCTCACTAGAACAATCCTACTTTAAATTTCATAATGGGAATATGATTTATGAATACCAAGCAGGACCTAATAGAACATTTTCCCTTGTGTTCTTGGTATATTTTTTTAATGATAATAGTGTCACCCATTAAAGTATAAATTATTTGAATTCATTACAAGACTTCAAGTAAAAGTTGGTATTAGATGGAATTAATCATGTATTTGAACCTTGGACACTATAAATTTATAAACCTTCAAGTCCTCATACAACTCAACCTTATGATCAAATGTAGAGGCTATTTAGGTTTATCCCCCTCAAGATGTAAGTAAACACTAGTAAATTTATCATATAGTTGGAAAGGTAATTGCTAAAAACTGAAGTTAATATCTTGGAAACTTTTCCTTTCCATAAGAAATTTAATTTAGTTTAGAATTTTTTATTCTATTGGGGAAAGATTATAGAAGTTGTGACTTCTCAAGATCCTTGTAAGTAAATAAATAGTTGTTTTCAGGAATTGAAAGTATGAGATATTCTATCATATTTCCTTAAAATCTATAACAAGGTTGTGGGTGAGTGCAGGATCATGGGGGTCCAAAAACTGTCGATATGACCCAAAACTACTTGATGATATTTTTTTATCCAAATTCGATGAAACGACAAGGGTTTATTGATAAAATTGTAATATTTCCACCATTATAAGTATGACCTATTTGGAATTAAATAGATAACTATTATTGTTTTTCTACATGCATTCTAAGTAAAGTCCTAATTGATCTAGGCTGATCAAAAAGATCTATAATTCTTAAATGATTTCATATTTTTTGAATCTAAAAGATGCGAAACATTCTCTACTTCCCATACTATAGGATAAAATAAAATAAAATAAAATGTGATTTTCATAGATTTTTGGCCAAGTTATGGTGGTCAAATATACAAGATTTAATATTTTTAAAAAATTCTAATAAAAAATTCATAACTAATTATTTACTTGCAAAAAAACTATAAAAAAATGTGACACATCCAGGAATGTGTCCTCTACTTATATTGAAAGTTTCAAAAAATAATATTATTTTTTGCTTATACTTAGGTTGGTTAGACATACACCCTTTTTTTTGTTTTTTTCCTAAAAAATTTAGTACTATTGTATTGAAATTTCAAATTTTCACCTAATAGATTTACTTTTTTCCAAAAGAGGACTAGAATCTTAGAAAATACATTCAATTTTATATAAAAAAAAATTCTTATATATTGTTCAAATTATGTTAATAACCTATTCAAATTTTTATGTCAAGTTGTCTAACTCTAATTTTTTGAATTTTCATTGCCACTTAAGGGCCTAGTTTGGACCCCTATGATCCTACATTGAACCTTGTAGATCAATATTGTTGAAAATTAAAGCGAAAGAGTGTGTAAGGGTTTGTAGGGAACTTAATAGAGTGTGTTGGTATAAATCCCATTAAAATATCATTCTTCCTAGTTATTAAAATATAGGGAAACCCTTTTTGTGTAGAGAAATTGTTGGAGCCAAGACATAGTTAGGAATTGGAAAACCTTGTCCAAGAAAATTATTTTCTAATGTATATAAACTAAAGTTGTATGGCCTATTGGTGCATGGATGTGAAAGAGTAATTTCTAGTTACATAGTTGTAATTTTTCCACAAAAAAATATTGCATTTATAAGTTATGAATGTATATGGAATCAACTATGTCAACATTTTATTTTAGAAATGAGTAATGGGTTATTCTCACTTTTTATTGAATTAATTAACTGAAGTTAAAATGGATAAGGGAATATAAGAATAAACATATTAATTACAATAATCTTGTGTATTTTATTATCCCCTTTTTTAAGGATAGGATAGATAACCCTTTTGTTTATGTAGTATAATTATGAGAGAGATTAATAAGGATTCAAATCTACCTAAGACCTTATACTCCTTATGTGTTTATTATTAGGGCCTATGAAACTTATATGGAATTTGGATGACATTATATATAAGGACTAGAAAATACATTAGATGACTCAATTATAGAATATGGAAATGTAACATTTTATAATTAAGGGCCAATGAATTTCATAAGATGATAGGTTACAACCTCTTGGAAGTATATGCATTACATGATTTTTTATTTATTTATTTATTTACTTATACTAGAATGTGCTTCAAATGAAATATTGATTTATTCCTTGAGGGTAGGAACAAATTTCATATTGTTGTGAAAGAAAATTTGAATTGAATTATTTTACAACTATAAGTTGAATATAGAAGAAGACTATTCCTTATATTTGTATTTGTTGAAAATTAATAAAGATGGAGACATGTGTGTAAGACCTACTGAAACCAAGATAGTGTTGGAAGTCTGATACTCCACATGTGTTAAATATTAAGTTGAAGGATAATCAAAACTTAAAAACTATAATATATGTTTGAAGCAAGATAAAAAAATATAAATGATTAATTTTAAAATCAAAAATATTGATTATGTATAATGGGTGTGTGTTTTACTCTTGTAATGGGATGTCGTGAATATTGTAGAGACTCTATATGTGAAATTTGGAAAACCAATAAATTTTGTGTTGTGCCTCAAGTGTGTTACATAGTATCTGATTTGAGGTAAGGGCTAGGTGGAATTCGAGGATGATCTACCCAGGTGTACCCTCATGACATTCATGTGTATTGAGATGTTAAAATGTTAAACTTAGAGTGTTGTATGTATTGATTGATATATAATTGTGCTCTTGTGTTGTTCTATGTGTTATTTTCCTTATTTTTGACCCTCCCATTTGGAGGAGGGCCCACTAATGTAACTAGGGGTTGAGAGATAGAGGACCTCCCTTAGAATATTATTATTTTCTAATGATTTTGTCCCTAGGTTACTCTCCCACACATTAGAGCCCAAATTTTTGGTTCATAGTGAAAACCTAATCCTTGAAATTTTTGTCCTATCAAGTTGATGATGAACTACAATGTGTCTTAGTTTTGGATTTATTTCTACTCATAGCTTGATCAACTATAGCACCCCACCACACAACCCTAGAGGAAGTTGCATTTAACTACTTAAACGGAATAATTTTTTTTTAAAAAAGAATCATTAATAAGCAAGTTCTCTAACTAATGCCAACAACCTCTAAGGTTACGGGACAGAGGTTAAATAGAACCTAAACAAAAAACATGATTTAAACCATGTCATTTAATTACTAAATAAATTAAACACATAGATTCCAAATAAAATAAATTAAACCAAGCATAAGAGATAATTATCTATTTCATTAATTTATAAATTAAACCATAAGGTTACAACACTCATTCCCTGAATGAGGCAAGCCATCAATAATATTACAATTACAACATTCCACCTCGATAACAAGAGGGGTAAAATAATACAAGATAACTAAAACGGAATAAATCAAGAACTGATAGTGAAACCAATGAGCTCTCCAACTAGAAGTCTCTTCCACATGAACATGAAGAAGGAACCCAACGGATTTAGGTGCATGCCACCCAACCAAGTGGAACCCAAAGGCCCAACCCCCATGCTAGGAGATAGTAACCAGGAATCCTAGTCAAGACAATCTACCTCTAGACACAGGCTAACATAAACTGAACCAAACTGAAACAACCAATCACAAGAACCCCACAAGCACACCACAAATACAACTCAGGTGCCATGCAAGTACAACATAGGTACAGCTCTACAAGGTCACATTGCTTCCAGAAATAAAGCAGATCAAGTATGTCAAAAGAACCATACACCATAATAATCGAACACCAACCATGGTCACATCAGGTATGTTTCGGAGACCATACCCACAATAAACAAGAACCAACTATTGTCCTAGATAGAGTGTCATCACAAAGCTCATCATGGGTTATCCTTGGGAATCTTCATAGGCTCCGGCCCCCACAAGAAAAGGTTATCCTAGTGACCTTTACCAAATCCCGACCCCCACACTCACTCATACGGATCCAAATACCTTTTGTATAGACAAGATAGATGACCTTGCCATTAAAAGCCTTCCCATCTCATCCCAAGCCTAACTGAGCACTTAGGTCCATGAGTGAGGCATTAAAATCTTGATTAGTGAGAAGTTAGTCCTAAACTTCTAAGTATTGTTTTAGTTATCACTTGATTAAATAACTTACAACGAGTTATCCTAGCACCACTTCATGTGCTAGCCCCCATTGCAAGCCACTCTTCTACAACGACACACACACACACCATCCAACAAACATCTATGGAACCAAGGTGCAAAAAACAAGATAACACATCCACTCCTTTCTCAGGAGTCGACAAAGATGAACCCATCTCCAAACACTGGAGGAAACATCAATAACAAGACTACTCCTGACCGCTCCTGACAAGGAGGCTCACAATACAACAACAACCACAGAACTAAAAAACACATCTGGAAGACTTACAAATTTACAACACATTTAACCCACTTCCCTAACCCTGAGCATGAAAGACAAATTCACAAAAGGAAAATAAAAGAACTACTTTTGGGATATTTTAAATCCATGTTCCACATAATCATTCCATAATTTATTGCATTAAATACACTGAATTAAAGTACGTTTTTTCCAGACCAGGGGGGAATTAAAACTCAATATATCAATCCCTAAATGTAATTAAATAATGATAAGATATTCGATTATTTCTACTAATCAAATACCTTGATTTAAAATAAATAATGTCTTCTCTTTTCCCATATAACTATTTCAAAATAATCAATCTTGTCTTAAAGCATATTAATTTAAAACAACCTACTTCTTTTCTAAAAAGAATAATATTTTAAATTAAAACCAATGATTTAATTAATATTACCACAGTTTTCATTTCTTCAATATAACTTAATTCATGTCAAAAGAAAATCAGTATCCCCCAACATATTAATCCTATGCCAGCAACAATAAACGATTATTTTATTATAATACATATAATAATGTTTTAATATTATAAGTTATAATACAAAATATTATTTAAAATATTTAATATCACAAAATATAATATTAAGATTATTATATGAATTTATTTAATTTTATTTCCACCATTGATATTTTAATATTTTATTTTTATTAACATATAACTATTTATCTTTTCCTCATCCCTTAAGGCCTCGGGCCGCGTGCTTTTGACCTAAGGCTAGCCATGGAATTTATTATGGCCATGGGTTTTTACACACAGCGGTGGCAGCAGCGTGTTTTCTTTCCCCCCGGGTAGAGGTGGCGCTAGTTAACACTAGGCGGCGGCCTGTACTGGGTGACACTGGTAGAGATGATGTGGGTGGGTTGCAGGGAGTGGCGCTGGCAAAGATGGCCGAGCACGGGCAAAGCAGAGGAGGAGGGGCATTTCTGGAGGGCAGCAGTGTTGTGTTACACAGTCGCCCACCATTACTAGCGGCAACGACTGTGTACCATAGCCAGCCATGGCGGAAGGCATGATGGCAGGGTGTTTGGGAAGCGTGCTAGGCGCGGCTCCCTCCACCTGCCTCCATGGGAGGTGCGGTGGGGGTTGAGCCCGTAGCCCCTCCAAACATGAATTTTTTATTTTTATTTTTTTATTTTATTTTTAAATTTTAAAACCCACTATCTTTTTTTAACAGTCATTTGATTTTTTATTTTTTTTAGAAAAAACCAGAACTAAAGAAAAACACAGACTCAATCAAATTTTGAATTTTTTAAAATATTATGCCAACATAATTTTATAAGAGAAATATATAACAAAATAAAATCACAAAGGTTGAAGATATATATATATACTCATTTCCAATCATACAATTTGATGCTTCAACCAGATTGAAAAAAAAATTGAGAACAAACAAGTTTGACATGATATTTTGCAACCAAAGATTTATTTCCATGATGGGTGTTCTTGTCTTTCTTGAACAAAAAACACAAAAAAACAAGAACATAGGTTTAAGACTTGATAAAACTTTCACCATAGAGGTTCCAACAAAACAGGTTTGAATTTCGATCATGCATCCCAAACCTAAAACCATTAATAAATGAAGTTACAAACCATCAAAACTAAAGAAATGAACCTGGTAAACTTGTTCTTTGAGATGATCTAGACGATGCTCAACTCCTTCCTCAGATTCCCTTCTCAGATCAGCAAATTTCACAACTTCAACCCCAAACCCACAAAATTGAAACCTGTTTCCTCTCTCACATTCAAACTTCTCTTAAAAACTCCAAACTCTAAAAAATTGAAAACCAAATTCAACCATAAGGATGAAAAACCCTAAAAAATCCAACAACCCCCTCATAACTTCTTCAAAATAGAAAATAAGATAAATATCTAATTTCTTTAATTTTTGAATTCAAACTTTCAAATTGACTTTTTTTTTTATGCATTTTCCAATTTTTCAATTTCAACAAATAACACAATAACTCAACATAAATAAATTAAATTATTTCAACCCCATAAATTTAATTAATTAATAAATAGATTTAATCAATCATTAAATTATTTATTAATTAAATTTAATAATAAAATAAATAATATTTCAACATAATTCCAGATTAAATTACTCAACAACTAAATGCATTAAGCCATTTAAATCACCTCAAATTAACTTACAATTAAATAACGAAGAGGGAGAACGATAATCAAAACAACACAACTCGACGAACAAATGATGACAACAAAGACTAGGGTGACGACTTGGCACAGAAACCTAGCTACTATCTCCCAATCGAATACTGTTGGGTATTGAACATGCTCCAACCTGTGAGACCAGGTGGAGTCGATGTCCTATACCTGTCAACCTGCAAATCAAGTAACAACAACATATAATATAAACAACATAAAATACACACCGTGAAGAGGAAATCACGGGATCGTAGGGTACTCGCAAGCAAGTGATACGATACCGTCCCCTTTACCAATACACTACAAATAACTGACAATCTAACATGCTACTATAAACCAAAACATAAACATCATAAATTTGAATATCCATTTATGCTAATCAAAACATGCCATTAAGATAAACATCATATTAACATACCTTCACATCAAAATAAAACATTAACGTCGCTTTATAGATAGCGATCAAAACAGCCGAGTACCATAGTCAAGGTACTAACAGAAAATTACAACATAAAAAGGTATCAGAATATCCAGAAGTACATCAAAGCATCATAACCACACAAGGACATACTATCCAACCAGAAGGAAAAATGGAGAGGTATTACATCCTCCCCCCCTAGGGTTAGGCTTATGCCTGGAAGCCTACACATAGTAGGGATATAACTCTCTCAACCAATTTGCAAACAAAACAAAATTTCAACCCCCTACGGGTGAGTATGCTGCACTGTGCGACCAACTCCAGAAGTGTTTAGTCATGGACAAACCCTAACAAGGTGGCCCTATTGGCCACAAGAGTAAAAACCTACGTTACTACCAACTCCTTTGCCTCCTAAAGGTGCAGTGGACCATTGTACACCACCCCAACCAACCACAGACTGAGAGCCCTAGGCTGGCTGTTCCTGACAATTATGTTGGTTGCGCCACCAACTCCGGTTCCATCTAGGAGAAGAACCACCAACAACTTGATGACACTGAGCATCCTTACGCTTCCTAAGTGCACTCTATTGTTTTCGACCACTCTGAGGTGGTCCTCGCTGAGATCTAGAAGGTGTACCTCCCTGAGGCTGATCTCCTTGAGCACTAGACTCTGCTACAAAACCACTGCCATGTTGCACCTCAGTGTGGTCATCTAGTGTCCTGGCCAAGTTTGCTACCAATAAATCCATCTAGCTCAAGGCGTGATACTCATCACCTCGATGGTGATGCCAATGGTCGGATAAGAAACGGCCTCTGAACCACTCTAGGAAGGTCTCCCATGACACTGAGTGAATATTAGTATGGAGCCTCTGCTCCTCTAGACTCCACCATGTGGATGGGAATCGCCGCAAATGTACAATAGCGCACCATGCTTTGGTATTACTACCAAATGGGTACAAAGTAAAACATCTGTCGAGGTCAATGAGCCAAGTCTCAGCCTCTAAGTGACCTCCTACTCCAACAAATAGAGATAGACGTGTCTCGAGCAAATCCATCAAATGCTCTGAGTCTACTATCTCAGCCTACGTCGGAACTACTCTCTCGCAAAGATTACCCTGATGCTCTACCTGCCTCGGTCCAAGGAGTGCCAAAGCATCCTCAAATGCTCTACCCATAGCCTCAATCTCTGCTGGATTCAGTTGACGATCACCAATCCTTGGGGCATTCTACGATGCCCGATGTTCCTCCTGAACTGGCATAACTGATACACAAGGAGGAGAGTTGTGCTGACTCCCACCACGATCGCCTACATGGCCAAGAACACACCCTCTACCTATTCTGCATTTGGGAGGCATAATCCTACATAGAAACTTCAAGGTATTAGGCAAGTTACACAACTTAAAACCTACACAACTAAAAACTTAATGGTCTCATCATACTCCCAGAGTACCCAATGTTTAAACCTAGGCTTTGATACCATGTGTAGCACCCCGCCACACAACCCTAGAGGAAGTTACATTTAACTACTTAAACAAAATAATTTTTTGTTTAAAAAGAATCATTAATAAGCAAGTTCTCTAACTAATGCCAACAACCTCTAAGGTTATGGGACAGAGGTTAAATAGAACCTAAACAAAAAATATGATTTAAACCATGTCATTTAATTACTAAATAAATTAAACACATACATTCCAAATAAGATAAATTAAATCAAGCATAAGAGATAATTATCAATTTCATTAATCTATAAATTAAACTATAAGGTTACAACACTCATTCCCTGAATGAGGCAAGCCATCAATAATATTACAATTACAACATTCCACCTCGATAACAAGAGGGGTAAAATAATACAAGATAACTGAAACAGAATAAAGCAAGAACTGATACTAAAACCAACGAGCTCTCCAACTGGAAGTCTCGTCCACATGAACATGAAGAAGGAACCCAATGGATTTAGGTGCACACAACCCAACCAAGTGGAACCTAAAGGCCCACCCCCAGTGCTAGGAGATAGTAACCTAGAATCCTAGTCAAGACAATCTACCTCTAGACACAGGCTAACATAAACTGAACCAAACTGAAACAACCAATCACAAGAACCCCACAAGTACACCACAAATACAACTCAGATGCCATGTAAATACAACACAGGTACAACTCTACAAGGTCACATTGCTTCCAAAAATAAAGGAGATCAAGTATGTCAAAAGAACCATACACCATAATAATTGAACACTAACCATGGTCACATCAGGTATGTTTCAGAAATCATACCCACAATAAACAAGAACCAACTGTTGTCCTAGATAGAGTGTCATCGCATAGCTCGTCATGGGTTATCCTTGGGAATCTTCATAGGCTCCATCCCCTGCAAGAAAAGGTTATCTTGGTGACCTTTACCGAATCTCGGCCCCCACACTCACTCATACGGAGCCAAATAACTTTCGTACAGACAAGATAGATGACCTTGCCATTACAAGCCTTCCCATCTCATCCCAAGCCTAATCGAGCACTTAGGTCCATGAGTGAGGCATTAAAAATCTTGATTAGTGAGAAGGTAGTCCTAAACTTCTAAGTATTGTTTTAGTTATCACTTGATTAAATAACTTACAATGAGTTATCCCGGCACCACTTCGTGTGCTAGCCCCTGTTGCAAGCCACTCTTCTATGATGACACACACACACCATCCAACAAACATCTATGGAACCAAGGTACAACAAACAAGGTAACATGTCCACTCCTTTCTCAGGAGTCGACAAAGATGAATGCATCTCCAAACACTAGAGGAAACATCAATAATAAGAATGCTCCTGACCGCTCCTGACCACTCCTGACAAGGAGGCACACAATACAACGACAACCACATAGCTGAAAAACACATCTGGAAGACCTACGAATTTACAACACAATTAGCCCACTTCCCTAACCCTGAGCACAAAAGACAAATTCACAGAAGGCAAATAAAAGAACTACTTTTGGGATATTTTAAATCCATGTTCCACATAATCATTCCATAATTTATTGCATTAAATACACTAAATTAAAGTACGTCTTTTCCAGACCAGGGGGGAATTAAAACTCAATATATCAATCCCTACATGTAATTAAATAATAATAAGATATTCGATTATTTCTACTAATCAAATACCTTGATTTAAAATAAATAATGTCTTCTCTTTTCCCATATAACTATTCCAAAATAATCAATCTTGTCTTAAAGCATATTAATTTAAAACAACCTACTTCTTTTCTAAAAAGAATAATATTTTAAATTAAAACCAATGATTTAATTAATATTACCACGTTTTTCATTTCTTCAATATAACTTAATTCATGTCAAAAGAAAATTAGTATCCCCCAACATATTAATCCTATGCCAGCAACAATAAATGATTATTTTATTATAATTCATATAATAATGTTTTAATATTATAAGTTATAATACAAAATATTATTTAAAATATTTAATATCACAAAATATAATATTAACATTAGTAGATGAATTTATTTAATTTTATTTCCACCATAGATATTTTAATATTTTATATATTATGAAATATAATATTTAAATATAAATATATTTTGTATAAAAAGAAATATTTTATTTTTATTAACATATAACTATTTATCTTTTCCTCATCCCTTAAGGCCTTGGGCCGCGCACTTTTGACCTAAGGTTGGCCGCGAAATTTCTTATGGCCGTAGGTTTTTACACACAGCGGTGGCAGCGGCAGCGGTGGCATGTTTTCTTCCCCCTCGGGTGGAGTTGGCGTTGGTTAACACCAGGCGACAGCCTGTACTGGGCGACGTCGACAAAGATGACGCGGGCAAGTTGCAGGGAGTGGCGCCGGCAAAGATGGTCAAGCGCGGGTGAAGCGGAGGCAGAGGGGTGTTTCTGAAGGGCAGCGGTGTTGTGTTACACAGCTGGCCGTTGTGGAAGGCACGGTGGCATGGTGTTTGGGGAGCGCGTTGGGCGTGACTCCCTCCACCCACCTCCATGGGAGGTACGGTGGGGGTTGAGCCCCCAGCCCCACCAAACATGAATTTTTTTATTTTATTTTATTTTATTTTTTAAAAATTTTAAAACCCACTGTCTTTTTTTGACAGTTAAAACCATTTATAAATGAAGTTACAAACCATCAAAACTAAGGAAATGAACCTGGTAAACTTGTTCTTTGAGATGATCCAGATGATGCTCAACTCCTTCCTCAGATTCCCTCCTCAGATCAACAAATTTCACAACTTCAACCCAAAACCCACAAAATTGAAACCTGTTTCCTCTCTCAAATTCAAACTTCTCTCAAAAATTCCAAACTCTAAAAAATTGAAAATCAAATTCAACCATAAGGATGAAAAACCCTAAAAAATCCAACAACCCCTTCATAACTTCTTCAAAATAGAAAATAAGATAAATATCTAATTTCTTTAATTTTTGAATTCAAACTTTCAAATTGACTTTTTTTTTTATGCATTTTCCAATTTTTCAATTTCAACAAATAACACAATAACTCAACATAAATAAATTAAATTCTTTCAACCCCATAAATTTAATTAATTAATAAATAGATTTAATCAATCATTAAATTATTTATTAATTAAATTAAATTAATAATAAAATAAATAATATTTCAACATAATTCCAGATTAAATTACTCAACAACTAAATGCATTAAGCCATTTAAATCACCTCAAATTAACTTACGATTAAATAACGAAGAGGGGGAATGATAATCAGAACAACACAACTCGATGAACAACTGACGACAACAAAGACTAGGGTGACGACTTGGCACGGAAACCTAGCTACTATCTCCCAATCGAATACCATGGGTATTGAACATGCTCCAACCTGTGAGACCAGGTGGAGTCGATGTCCTATACCTGTCAACCTGCAAATCAAGTAACAACAACATATAGTATAAACAACATAAAATACACACTGTGAAAAGGAAATCACGGGATCGTAGGGCACTCGCGAGCTAGTGATACGATACTGTCCTCTTCAGCAATACACTGAAAATAACTGACAATCTAACATGCTACTATAAACCAAAACATAAACATCATAAATCTGAATATCCATTTATGCTAATCAAAACATGCCATTAAGATAAACATCATATTAACATACCATCACATCAAAATATAACATTAACGTCACTTTATAGATAGCGATCAAAACAGCCGAGTACCATAGTCAAGGTACTAACAAAAAATTACAACATAAAAAGGTATCAGAATATCCAGAAGTACATCAAAGCATCATAACCACACAAGGACATACTATCCAGCCAGAAGGAAAAACGGAGGGGTATTACATCAACACATGGAACCTCGATGACATTAAATTTAAGCCAACTTCCAAACTCTTTTATATTTGATAGCATCAAGAACTAGAAATCAAGTATATGGCTAAACTTGTGTAAGATATGGATTATCGAGAAAACTATGGAAACAATTTCATCAAGTTATATTGTTGGAAAAAGTACTCAGAATTATTAGAACTTTCTTGGATTAACAATCAGTTGTACAAAAAAAAAAATGTGAAGAGATACAAAGAAGTAATATTATAGTTAGAGATAATAAAATAGGGAAATAATAGTGGCATCTAGGCAACAAGAAGTTATGGTTGGTATGTTATACGAGATCAAATTTTGGACTACAAATAGTTATAGGTAACTTGCATATGGGACATTTCAGGTAGATAACTTATGGCTTAGTTGTGTAGAAAGTATCGAGTTGTGTGGGACTATTCTTTTTCTATAGGATATGATTACTATGCTATTTTTTATGTGGTTTGAGACCACAATGACATTAAATGCTACTATATATCAAGTGGTTTGAGACCACTATTCTCCTCCTCCCCCCAGGTGGCTTTATCAAAGCCACATAGTGTATGTTATGTGTATATTTTGTGAGTATGGTTAATTGATTTAATTATTGATAACTTATTTTATTCTTATTGCACCAATAGTTTTAAAATTGAAGTTAGGCTAAGTATCCATTTTAATTTCACTTTGTCCTCTTTTCCTTTAGGTATTACTTAAATTTTTTTTCTTTAAATTAAAATGTTGCATCATTTCTCATTTTGATTATTTAATTTTACATTTTATTGCATGAAATTATATCATTATTTTGGTCTATGTTATTGTATTATTTGGTTTAAGGCCTCCTTATGGTTTGCAAATGTTGGATTGTGTGTTGTAATGTGACCTATATAAAATACCATATGCAAGAGGGTTCCCTGGTAGGTTGTATAGGCAATTAGATGTATTGGGGTTCAATCTATTGTGAGGATGAGGACTAAAAATGGAATTGGTATGGCCGGTCGTAATCCATTTCCCCCTAGCTATATGTTAGTGATTTCTTATGTACCTTCCTCTTGGAGGCTAAAACCCTTACACAAACAAGGGGAAGGTACTAGGAAATTTTTGGAGGGGTCCTTGGGAAGGGCCTCAAGACCACATTTCCTAATATGTCTTTATGGTAATTATGGTACTCAATTTCTTCTAGATACATGGATATATGATTTATGGTTACACATGGATGACACTATGGTTCTACATTCACTTACCATGTTGATCTACAATATCTACATTGATGTGAAAAATTGGAGTATATGTTAGTTCTAGACACTATCCATCATCATAATCCCATTTTGTGAGCCTTGTGTTGTAAATTGTGTGAAGTTACATTTTAATGTGGTACCCTAAAGATGTGGTAGAGGTTTCTACAATGAAATGATGTTAAATGTTCCCTTAAAAATAAGTTGAACATATGATCAAGTGATTATGGGGTGAAATTTTTTTAAAAATGTGCAATTAGTTAAATTCTTAGCATTCAACATGATAGTTTCTTATGAATGAGATTGCATTGAACTATAAAACATTGGCATGGGTCTAAAATATGCTTGTGTAATATTTCTCTATGTGATCCTAGTATTAGTTTAGAAGCTTTACATTCTATTATGACCTAAATGTGTAAAATATTTATGGTATAGCTTTTCTTTCTAGTAAACAAAATTTAACATATTTTATAATTCACTTGTGTTATCATATTGGTATTACATTTGGATACCCTAGTGACTTCCAAGAGGAAGTATAATTCAAGGGGAGGGGAATGTAAGACCAAACCTTGTGTGCCTATCATCACTTTTTCCTTCCTTGTTGTATGTTTCATTTTATGAAATCAATTGATGCATAGTGTGATTTTATTTAGTATGTTATAACATCAATTACGTTGGTAAGCCATGGAGATTAACCTTTTCTTGTTTAGAATTTTATGGGAAATGTTGTTTTTGATATAGTAAGTTGCATTTACAAGATGTAGTACCCTTTCAACTAGGATCCCAGAGGGCCAAAAAGGATCAAAATTCAAAAACCATCATTTACTAGTCTAGTAGCAGAAACAACAGAAAAACACCAAAAAATTATAGTAATAGCTAGCCGACAACAAACATTAAACCCACCCACACACCTGAATTGTTACTTTTCTAAGCCCTCCCATTCCTAGAAAAGGAGATCCTGAATCTCATCACGCACCCATTTTTTGCCAGGTCCTTTATTAACACTATTTTTTTCCACCTCCTTAGGGTATGTGCAGGATCATGATGGGCCAAAAAGTGGTGATATGTAAATGATATGATGGCCCATGTGGCTAATGACTTTGTTTTACCCAAAATTGATGAAATGAAAAGGTTTTTTAAAGGAGATTCTCATCTTTCCACCAATACAAATTATGCTTTACTTTGAATTTAATAAATTATTATTATTCATTTTCTATTTGAATTATGACTAAAGTCCTAATTGATAGGCTGATTGAAAAACATCTATAGCTTTCAAACAATGTCACATTTTTTGAAACAAAAACATGTGTCATGTTTTCTGCTTCACATACTATAGGATTAAAAAAAAAAAATTGAATTTCGTGAAGTTTTGACCAAGTTAAGGTGGTCAGACATACGAGTTTTAATATTTTTTAAAAGTTGTAATAAAAAATTCATAATTAATTATTTACTTGGAAAAAAATTACAAAACAATGTGCATCACATCAGGACATGCGTCCTCTACATATATATAAAATATTATAAATAAATATCATCATTTTATTATGGTTAGGGTGGTTAGACAGACACCTACTTCTTATTTTTGCCCTGAAATTTAAGTATTACTACATTGAAATTTCAAATTTTCACCTTGAATAGATTTTTTTATTTTTTAAATAAACCTAGTAGTTTAGAAACTATATTCAATTTTCTACAGATTCTATTCTTACATATTTTTGAAATAATATAGATAACTTATTCAAATTTTTATGACAAGTTGTTTAACTCTGATTTTTCTAAATTTTATTGCCACTTAAGAGCATATTTTTTCCATGATGATCCTGCACATACCCCTTACGCAACAAGTCTGATAGAGTAATAATGAACTTCTGTATGATTTGAATCATGAAGCATGTGAGCCTAGTGAATTTAATCTCCCGATTTTCCACATGAGACCACATATTATCAATCTCTTCATTCTTATTATTCTCTACCTTTTTCTCATCCTCATTCATAGCCTGGTGTTTGGAGGATTCCAGAGTGGAATCTTCATAGAATATTTTGTTTAGCTCCAAAAAATGGCTTGGCCCTTTAGCATAATCTTTGCTTTCTTCAATCGTATCATGTTTTTTGTCTTCCTTACCCTTTTTCTGCTTAGAATTACTAGATATCTCATCAACAGGTTCCTCCTTTTTCTTTTGGCCAATCTATTAGACTGCTAGACACTAGCCGACTCTACCCCTATGTCCACACTAGAAGCAACAATAGTGTCCCCTTGTGAATCTTTGTCAAAATTTTCCCCCTCCTTAGTGTCCATTTCCAACTCCACCACATGTCATGGGATACCCTTTTTGCTTCTTTTAGGTTCAGGTTTGTTCTTGTCTACCAATTTACATTCATTTTTAGTGGGAGTGTTCTTCAATTCACAAAGCCCTGTAGTGCCCCTCTGTATTGGTCTTCCTGGACATACAAGTAAGTTTTTAATTTTGATGATTCATTGGTGATTTGATTATTATGTTGTTGATGTATGATTGGATTTATGTAGAAAAACTTAATATTTTAATAGCCTTGTTAAATTAGTTAATTAAATTAAGCTTTTAATTACAAGGCAATTTAAATAAAGTGGGAATTTAAAATAAGAATTAAATAAATTAATGTTATGATATTTAAAGAATATGGTAACTTAAATTAATTGGGAATTAAAATGATTATTAAATGAATTATGTCTATGAAAAAATGTGATATGCTCTTTGATTATTAATTATTAATTTAAATGGTGAGATTAAATAATGAAATAAGTAAAGATAAATAATATTGTTATTAGATTTTAATTGATTAAATGGGAAAGTAATTTAATTTTAAATTAGATAAAAAAGATAAAATTTTCAAACTGAAATTGGAATGAGAAACTTGTCTTTTTTTGTTGATTTTTTGGATTTGAAATTGAATCACTTTCCTTGTTTTAATAGTGATCATTTCAGGAAAGGTTTTTCATCTTTTAGTTTTGTTTTCAAATAATTTTTTTTTTGTCTACAACAATATTCATATAATATATATATATATATATACATTTACTTTTGGGGGTGAAGAGATTGATTTTTGGTGAAAAAGAATGGTATGACTTTTTCTTTTTGCGAAGAGTTTTCTGGTTGCGTTTTTATTTGGTTTTCTTGTGGAGCGGCTGTGAACGAGAATTCTGGAAAAGTGATTTGGGTTTTGAAGAAGTTGGATCTGCAAATTGAAGAGATTGATCTTTGCATCAAATCTATAGATGTGCAACCTATCTTTAACCAGGTTCTTTTTTTCATTTGAACAAACAAATAATTTCTTGTTGAAACAATTTAAAAATAAATTTGTTTTCTTTTTGAAAGTTGTTTCCAAAAAATTGCTTTAAACTTTAAATCTTCAATTTTTTGTTCTCTAAAAGTTGTCTAAAACTTATCTTGCAACCTTTGTTTTCGTTACAATTAAACTTGCTTCCTCTCTTGAATTTATATTTTCTTGAGATTCTCTTATTTCTCTTAGAAAATATTCTATTATTTATTCTTGGCATAGCCTCTCTTTCCTTCACTGTTTTCCCTTCAACATATTATTCATAAATTGTAGCTTATTGAATTGGATACTATGTTATTGATTTCTTCCATGTCAATAAATTGGCCTGATTGCGTCATCCATCACTTTGTTTTCGTGAACTGGGTAGGTGAGAAATTTAAAGGGTTTTTTTGTCTTGTTGTCTTCTTATTCGTGTCCAAAAGAAGCAAAAACCCAAATGGTGGTTTTTAAGATATGGTTGAAATACGGGACCACTGTCAAGCTGTTTTTTTCCATGGCTGCAAACATACATATATTATATTATGACTATAGTTAAAGAATATTTCTACCTTTATAATTTAATTAATTCATTAAGAGTCAAAGATCTATGAATATATGAATATCCTAATTTTAGTGTAGATAAAAATATTATTCAATTCATTAATAAAATTACTATGTGAGAAGGAATAGTGGAATATTTATTTATTCTATTTTCTCTAAAAAAAATTATGAAAGTGAAATGATTTTTGTAAATAGAGCACTTATTTACTTCTAACCTTATGTTGTCATTTTATAATTTGAAGTATTGTATTGAAACTGCATTTTGTTATTAGATATCATATATATTTATATATTATAGTTATTTTAAAAGAATATTTATGTTTAGGCATGTTAATTGATTTAGTAGATAAATGAATTGGAAGATTAGACAAGGGAAGTTAATTAATTATATTTAGTTAAACGAAGGGTTGAGTGTTCACACATTTCATAGTCATTTAATACTTGATTATGTAGGTAAAAAAATTAAGATCTGAAAAGAAAAGAAGTTAATTTAATTGTATTGTATTAAGAATTTGGAGGACTTATTCAAATGAATTAGATAAACTCTTGTAAATGTTGAGTTCTTTCAAATCATTTAACGAATGATTGTTATTACTTGTTAATTTTATAGTTGTCTAGGGTTATTGTGTTTCTTGTTTAAGTAAGTGATTGAGTTGTTGAGTAAAATAGAAAGTGGGAGTGATTCTTATTTATGGGTTGTTCATGATTTCTTAAAATAGTGTGTTTCATGATTGCAATATTTGATTGTTTCCTTGTGATGAATTATATGTGTGATTTTGGAATTTAAGTTGATTTTGGTTATCGAGGTTGATGTCTAAAATGAGTTGTGATTTAGTTGATTTCTATTGTTTTCATAGTTGTTGATTTTGTTTAAATTATTTCTTAGTCAAATTGTTAGTTTGTTGAGTAATTTGTGGTCGGGTATCATGTGAGGAGTGAATTGAGGTCTCCCTTGGATGCCCAATTGGTTGTTTTTACAATGGATTATTGTGGTTGGTTTCAATTTCAAGATCATGTTATTGCGGTCACTTTGATGGGGAACTTTTGTGATAATGGCTTGTTAGTCTTCCAGAGGCTAGAGGGGAGTATGGTTTTACTTGCAGGAATTGGTATGGGGGCTGAGGATCTAGTGAGGCTGCCTAGGTAACCCGGATGAGAGCCGACAACCTAGAAAGATCCGCATTGGGTAACCTATATCAAGACAAGAATGTTTACATGAGTGTTATGTTGTTTCACCTAAATGTGGTTGGTTCCATGATTATTGATATTTTGACAATGGTTGTTCTTTTTACCTGGATTATGTTTATGTGGGTTTGAGCCTTGCACTATACAAATTGTTTTATTGTGGAGATTTTGTGTAAGGTGGTGCATGCCTTGTTTCATGTGAATTTTATGGCTTTATTAGTTAGTGCAAGTTGGCTTACCCAAATAGTGGTTGTGAGTTCTTGTTGCTAGTATGGGAGTGGCTTTCAATGGGGGTCAATGCATAAAGTGGCATACAAGTAACTCATTGAGATTTTCTTGAATAAGTGATAACTTAATAATTAATTAGGGGGTTTGGGGTAATATCTCACATTAATCTAGATAATTTAGTCTCACTCATGGCTCAAGTACTCACTTAGGCTTGAGATGAGTGGAAAGGCCTGGAATGGCAAAGATCATCTGCCTTGTCCTCTTGAGAGGTATGTTGATCCTACATGAGTGAGAATGGGGGCTAGGGATTGGTTGAGGTTGTCAAAGTTTAACCAAGTAGGGGGTTGGTAACCTATGAAGATCCACATTGGGTAACCATGTTGAACTTATGTGATGACACTCCACCCTTTAGCACCCTCGTATGTTGCTTGTTCCCACTCTTGTAGTTCTTGTACCTCTGGAAGTGGATACATCTTGTGTTTGTTGTTACTTTTGTATGGAGTCTCTTTAGCCTTTGTTCACTTGATTATTTATATTGTGGATCATTTTTTTCATCTCCTAGCATGGGGGGTGGGCCCTAGGGTCCACATGGTCAGGTGGAACATGTTATGCATCCCATTGGGTTCCCCATCTGAGTTCGTGAGACATGGAGCTGCACATTTTTTGGGATTCCAGAGCTTCACCAATTGGGAGATATCATTGATGATATGTTTCATGTTCATTTCATATGTATTGTTCAATGTTATTGATGTATCTTTCCCACTTTGTGTTGGGAAGCACTGTGGTGCATTTTTAATCTTGTGACAATGTAAACTCTATGATAAATGTAATGCCTACTTACTCTTGATTATACCATGTGTATACTTATGGACGTTATCATTGATGTAATGTAACAGATGTATGTACATTGTATACTTTTTCTTTATGTTATGATTTTAAAATTTTATCTTGGGATTGATGATCATCGTTATAGTATATGGGTTAAAGTTAAGTAATGTAGTCACATACACCCCAAAGGATGTATTTGATAGCGTATATGTATAATTTCTCTTCTAGTGTTGCATATTATGTACATCTTATATTATTTTTACTTAAAAAAAAAATTGTGTTGTAAATTGTTGTTGTTAGATATCCTTTGGGGTTTGCATGGCGGGGCATTACAAGCCCAATAGCCACTTTTGAATGGGATAGGACCACACCCCATTTTTTCTTATTAGTCAGGGGTTTAGTTTTAGTCATTAGGGTTTCACAAAGCACAAGGGGATTCTTCCTTTTGGGTCTAGCCAAAGTGGCTAGGGAAATTTTATTAGGTGGATGGTTAGGGGCATCTTGTTCCATAATTCTAATAGCTAAAAAAATCTTAAGGGACAAAGGGCTAGATGAAAGTGATATAGATAAAATATTAGGCCTTGGTGTAGAGGAAGAGGTGGTGGTTTTTCAGGGTTCTTGGCAGCCAATTCAAAGGTTTCCTTCACAGAACTTTCCAGAGACAAAAGTAGGAAGAAGGGAAAGATTATAAGGATTTTGTTATGAAGATGGTTCAGTAGGGGCAGATGGTAAAAATATAACACTTTGAATCTCCCATCCAACGTAATGTACTTCATAATGGATAGACATACTTTATTCCAAGGCTTTGACAAAGACTCCCTTTCAAACCTCATATGCAACTGTTTTGGTTTCTCATTCCACTAGCAAAAAGTATGGAGGCTATCCAGATCCTGCACTTTAGTGTGCTTTTTTAGCTTTTGCCTCGTGTAAGACAAACTCGTGGCCTTGGTAATGACATCCTCATTAATTTCAAAGGATATAAAGGATTTAGTATCATTATGTTATGCATGTTCTAGTTTGGAAGCTATTAATTTATATCCTATTACATGTTTTACATTTAATCATGTTGCTAAAATTTTGATAATTGTACCTAAGGCCATTGAGTATCTAAACTTGACATAATTTTATTTATATATAGATTATTTCTTGTTAAAATTGTAGATTGGAAATTGTTTGATCTAATTGATAGATTGAGTGTGATCCTTGCATACAATTATTTTTGAGAGATTATGATATAATGAATGTATTTAATCAAGCAAGAGATAAGAATGGGTGTATCACTTAATTTTAGTATGATGAATGTACTAATTTGTTATATGTATATTGATGAATAATATTTATTGTGAGAGGGATTGGGCTCTTCAAGCTTTCAATTATTTCAATGAGATTGATAGCCATTCCTACATTGATGTTGTCGGAGGTAAACTAAATTAAAACAAGGGTAAATTTCAAGTAAGTATAGGCATTGAATTACATTTGAGATATACATTACATGGAATTTTTTTATAATAATAAAGGTAATAGTAATAGTAAAAAAATCATGGCTAAAGATAAGTTAGATATATTTAAATCTCGTACCCAAGCTTATGCCATCCTTACCTTTGATAATGAATTTAAATGGATATAAATGTTAGGAATTATATGGATTATTAATCAAATCTTGAGATGATTTTAGTTATATTTATTAAAATTTATAATTAACATTGATGATTAACCAAATAATGTTGTGATAATGTTAAAGGAAATACATGTTAATGGGAGGGTAGAAGGGAGAAGCATCTAAAACCTATTGAGATACTTCATTTATTGAAGTATCAAGTCATGACTGGTGATTCAATAATGAGTCAACATGGTTGTTTTGATATGTCTAAGTTGTCTTTTTATGATTTGAATCAATGTTATTCTTTTTTTTCTATTTTTTGTAATTATTTTTGTGTTCAAAACCATGTGTCTGATGTGAATTTTTTTCAAGGGATTTGATTTAAATTAAAAAAATTCTTAAAAATAGATGTATGGTTTATGTAGTTTAATGATGTTCTAAAGTGTAAATTTTAGTCTTATTTTGGTGGTTTTAAATACCTTAGGTATATACCCAAAGGGTAGGTACAGTTTGGATACCATAACTCTTCTCATTAAGTTTTTTTGACCCTTTGTTTTCTTCCTCTTTTCATGGTGAGGAAAATTGGAGTCTAGGGTTAGGTTTTTAGATCTTTCATTTTGGAAGTTAAAATAAAAAGGGTTGTGAGAAGTGTAGAAAAAATAAACCTATGTGCATACAACAATGCATAAAAACATACATAACAACATACATGGAAACATACATAACATGATGAGAAGGCGTAGTTTGGGGCCCGCCAGATCGATCATAAAGTGACAGAACTAGTGGGCGAAAGGAAACGTCACAGCGAGGAAAGTGGGGAGGTGTCTCGTTGCTGAATTATGTCAAAAATTTTTCCCTTGTTCAAGAAGCTATTTGTTCACCATAGGAAGGAAGGGAATTGATGTGATTAAGAAATGTGTTTTAAATTGTAACAAGTATTGTTCTTGGAAAACACTTTGTGTGTTGGGTTTTCTCATTCTACAGGTTGAAAGTGAAATGTTGGAGAGCAAGGGGGCATTGCAGGTAGGCAAATGACCAATCAACTTGAGGTGATGGATTTGTAATTGACTATATGTAGATAGGTACATTTTGGTATGTTTTTATGTATGGTTTCATGCATTTTTTATATTTAAATAGGTGCATTGTTGTTGTGGGTTGCAGGTTTCTTAGTGTTTTGCAACCTGGAATCTTAGAAAATAGTATGAATTTCTTGAAAATATTTTGGTATTAAGACCATAGGACTGGAATGAAATTTTGGCCCTTTTATAAACACCCATTGTTTTCCAATAGCCTTTAACATTCTATGTTGTCGACTCTTTCATTCTATAGGTTGAAAGTGAAAGGTTGGAGAGTGGAGTTGCAGGTTGGGGAGAGGAAAAACTAATAGAAGTGAGGTGAGGTTTTTGTAACCGATTGGGTTGTTACTTCTAAAGGGTTTTAGAACATTATGTGGGTTGTTTTCTGTAAAGAGTTTTGAAATGTTAAGTGGGTTTAGGGTTTCAAAAAACCCAGTGTTTTACAACCTGAAAATTTACAAAATAGTATGAATGTCTTGAATTTTTTTTGTTATTTAGGCCATAGGAATGTAATGATAGGAACTATTTTTTAAACACCTAGTGTTTTCCCACAACCATTAACACAATGTGTCATCGACTTTTCGATTCTACGAGTTGAAAGTGAAAGGTTGGAGAGCAGGGGGAGATGGAAAAACATCTGAAATGAGTTGAGTGGTTTCTAGTAATTTGGGTTGTTATTTGTAAAGGGTTTTAAAACATTATGAGGGGTTTTTTTTTATAAAAAAATTTCAAACTTTAAGTGGGTTGCAGGTTTTGCAGAACCTAGCATTTTGCATCTTAGAATTTTATAAAAGAGTATGAATGTCTTGAAAATATTTTGTTATTTAGACCTTAGGAATTTAATCAAAGGCATTGTTTTATAAACACCCATTATTTTCCAAGAACCGTTGACACTCTGTGTTTCACCACTTTCAACAAGTTTATTCATTATTGGCGATAATGACAGGAAATTGGTGTTCTTTCTATTTGTAATGCACACGTACATATACATGCTTAAAAACCATGAGGGTTTGGGTATGTTGTGATGTGGGTTGTAGTTTGATAAACACCCAATGTTTTCCATTCCATTGAATTGCACAGATCTCAAACTGAAATCATTACTTCACATTGTATAACTAATAAGTAGATGTTGATAGATAGATGAAAAAATTTAAATTACAATATAGATTTTTTTAAAAGTCAAACTAAAAGAGTTATGTAGTTACTTCACATTGGATAGATAATAACTATATCCACAACTATAGGTATCGCCACCTGTGCAACCAAGTATTATTCTCAAATATATTAATTCCTTCATTGTAGAGTGATAATTGTAGCTTCCAATTGTATTTTCTTGTCATGGCATTCCATGAGACCACATTTATTTGAATTAATTTTTCAAACAGTTCACTACCTTGTCTATGAAAGCATAATAGTAAGCAACAACATAGACAAGGTAGTGAACTATTTGAAAAATGGTTGAAAGAAATGTGGTCTCATGGTCAATGGAACGCCAAGCTAAGCCATAGACAAGGAAATTAATTGTTTCTATGTATGATTTCTTATCTATGGCTTGCCACTATGTTTTGGCAGACATATACTCATCTCCCACTATTTTTTTCCAAAATAGTTGCAAATATTTAGAGTGATAATTATAGATATATGATGATAATTAGAGTGATATTTGCAGATGGATACCCCCTAACCAAATTTTATTAGAAAATGGTGAACACCTTATTTAACAAGTAATGCAGTTTGGCTCACACATATATATTGTCATCTTGGGTAGATGTATCAACAATATATTATGTAACTACACCCAAAACTATAGGGAAATACACCTATGCAACCAAATACTATTCTCAAAGATATTAATTCATTCATACTAGAGTGATAATTGTAGTTGCTAAATTCACCAATTTATATTTCAAAATTATTCTCATTTACAACTAATTGAATAATTATGATTTATGGGGTGGCAGGCCTAGCTTGATTGGCTAAATCATCCTATTTCAGGAAAGAGATCATGTTTTCTAGTATCCCCACCATCCCCATGGTACCATAGGGTGTGTCATTCCAGTGTCATTGGTCATGTGAAAAAAGTTTACCAGGCACACTATGTTTGTAGGGGGACAAATACCCGACCAATTCCTAGAGTCAAAAAAAATTGCAGCTGCCAATTGCATTTGTTTGTCATGGAATTCCAAGAGACCACATTTTTTTGAAGGATTTTTTCAAATGATTCACTTCCTTTTCTATGAAATCATATTAGTAAGCATAATAGTAAGCAAAAACATAGACAAGGCAGTGAATAGTTTGAAAAATGCCTCAAATAAATTTGGTCTCATGGTGATTGGAATGCCATGACAAGCCTTAAACGAGGAAATGAACTATTTGTATGTATGATTTCTTATCTATGGCTTTCCATTGTGTTTTGGAAAATATATACTCACCTCACATTGTTTTTTTCAACTTACAATCGTATAATGCATGTATATGGTTGCTGGAAAAAAATGTGTGCTTACTATCAAAGAATAATAGTAAATCTAGATTGTCATGGCATTCCAAAACCATGGTGATTGGAATGACATGACAAGCCATAGACAAGGAAATTAAATATTTCTATGTATGATTACCTATCTATGGCATGTCATTTTGTTTTGGCAGACATATACTCACCTCACACTATGTTTTCCAACTTCCAATCACACTATTCATGTATATGGTTTTCGGAAAACATTATGTGTTTACTACCAAAGTATAATAGTAAATCTGGATTGTCATGGAGTTCCAACACCATGGTGATTGGAATTCCATGAGAATCCATAGACAAGTAAATGAATTGTTTCTATATATTATTACTTATCTATGGGTTGTCATTGTGTTTTGGAATACATATATTCACCTCACACTATGTTTTCCAACTTATACTCATACTATGCATGTATATTCTTGTTGATAAACATTGGGTGTTTACTATCAAAGAATAATAGTAAATATGGATTTTCATGGAATTACAACACCATGGTGATTGGAATTCCATGACAAGCCATATACAAGGAAATGAACTATTTCTATGTATGATTTTTTATCTATGGGTTGACACTATGTTTTGGCAGACATATACTCATCTCACATTATGTTTTCCAATTTGCAATCATATTGTGCGTGTATATGCTTGTTGGAAAACATTGGGTGTTTACTATAAAACCATAATAATAAATATGGATTGTCATGGAATTACAACATCATGGTGATTGGAATGCCATGACAATCCATAGACTAGGCAATGCACTGCTTCTATGTAACTATTTCTATTGCTTGTCTATGGCTTGTCATGGCATTCCAAGACCATGGTGTTGGAATGCAATGACAGTCCATATTTAATATTATAATTTGATATATTTTTTCAATGTTCAATCCATATTTACTATTTAGCCAAGGTGTTGGAAATCCATGAAAATCCATATTTACTATTATGCTTTGATATATTTTTTGCAAGCATGTGTAGCTTGTTTAAAAGAACCTGTTTTAGGCTTTTAGCCATAGCAGCAAAGCAGTGAACTTTTTGATAAAATTCCTCAAATAAATGTGGTCTCATGGTGATGGAATGCCATGAAAATCCATATTGTAGACAAAGAAATGTGGTCTCATGGTGATGGAATTCCATGGCAATCCATATTACAACTTGTCATGGCATTCCAAGACCATGGTGTTGGAATGCAATGACAGTCCATATTTAATATTATAATTTGATATATTTTTTCAATGCTCAATCCATATTTACTATTTATCCAAGGTGTTGGAAATCCATGAAAATCCATATTTACTATTATGCTTTGATATATTCTTTGCAAGCATGTGTAGCTTGTTTAAAAGAACCTGTTTTAGGCTTTTAGCCATAGCAGCAAAGTAGTGAACTTTTTGATAAAATTCCTCAAATAAATGTGGTCTCATGGTGATGGAATGCCATGAAAATCCATATTGTAGAAAAAGAAATGTGGGCTCGTGGTGATGGAATACCATGACAATCCATAGTGCAGCTTGTTGTAATATGGATTGCCATGGAATTCCATCACCATGAGACCACATTTCTTTGAGGAATTTTATCAAAAAATTCATTTCCTTATCTATGCTACCACATTTTTCATACATGTCTACCAAGGCATTTTTTCAAACAATTCACTATCTTGCTACTATGGCTAAAAACCTAAAACAAGTTCTTTTGAACAAGATACACATGCTTGCAAAAAATCTATCAAAGCATAATAGTAAGCAACAACATAGACAAGGCAGTGAACTATTTGATAAAATGCTTGAAAGAAAAATTTTCACATGGTGATGGAATGCCATGATAATCCATATTGCTTCCTTGATACTATATGGATTTTCATGGCATTCCATCACCATGAGAACACATTTCTTTGAGACATTTTATGAAATAGTTCACTACCTTGTCTATGCTACCATATTTTTCATACATGTCTACCAAATAATTTAATCAAATAGTTTAGTGCCTTGATGCTATGGCTAAAAACCTAAAGCAGGTATTTTGAACAAGTTATCGATGGTTGAAAAAAATATATCAAAGCATAATAGTAAAATATTAAGCATAGTAAACCTATTAATGATAATCCAAAAATCTAGTCATATGAACTCAATTAGGTACCCCTTAAAAGTCAGTTTAATCACAATCAAGCATAGATTAGTCATCATGATAATGGGTAGTTGTTGAAGCTTTAAAGTTTAAAAGTGAAGAAGGAGAAGCCTATATTACTAAGATTGAGACTATTGGACAAGCATATGAAGATACACAAATTTAAAACTAGTGATTCCTTCAATAGGTTATAGAGAGATGGTTATAAAAACAATCTTGTATATGAGAAGGGGCATGAATCAATCGTGGATAGTGATAAATTCATGAAGTAGCCAAGACTTGTGGTGAAGTAGAAGGTAGAGTAGACCTATGATAGTGGTATGTAATGAATATTCCTCATAAGGGAAAAAGGGAAAAAACTATTAAAGGAAACCTTTGACAATCTATGGCAGTCCCTTATGATGAAAACCATGAGAAGAGGACATGCCTTGCTTCCTAGGTTAGTCTTATCAATGAAATTCATTATGGAATTCAAAAGAACAAAATTTTATTAGACAATGAAGTCAAGGATAGTATTATCATGAAGGTGAACATAACAAAAATAAATTTTTGATGGAGTAACAACTTTAAGGACAGTCATGAGAAACACTCTTCATCATCAAAGGTGTATGGTCAGTGAGATGAAAAGAGTAAATGACTATGCAATATCAAAGTATGCAAATGGAAAGTCAGACCTATGATAATGGTGTCATATGACTATTGAAATGGTAGTTTTTCTATAACAACAACAATAGAAATCAAATAATGATGTTGTCAGTCCCTACAAAGGAAGATAGGGTAGAGTTTGAGAAGGCGTTAGGTGAGGTTTTCAAATAATAGTTAAGAGACAAATAAATCATAATGGTTGGCTCTCAAAATTAACATGATACTCACCATTCTCAAGGACAAAAAAGGAGAAAAATAAATGTAAGCATGGGATAGTCATTTCAAAAGGATTACCACCATGATCAAGGATAATCATTCAACTATCAAAGATAACATGTCATGGGCAGTGTTGAAAGACAAATAAGATTCAATGAAAAGGTTTGATATGATGCAACAGTATGAATGAATAGGTATTCCAATGTTCAAGATTGAAATGATAGAGTATAAAGAAGGAAGGAGATAGAGGAATACTACAAAACAAAGATAAAATAATGGTTTTGAGAAGGACAGTGTCATGAAGCATATAGAGAGGTTTTTGATATGATAGAAAACCTTAGGGAAAATGACATGGGGATGAGCAGTCATAAGAAAGAGATATATGACAGAAAAATGGGCATGAACAGCCATCAAATCATTATATAAAATTTAATTTTATCAAAGGTTACATTTACAAGTGCCCTAGTAGACTATTGGAGTACATGACCACTGAGGGGGGGGGGGGTGAATGAGTGGTCTAACATAAGTAGTAGGGTCAGTATAACATAAGTTATTGACTTTATAAGCTGGTTAAACCAAGGAGTAGGGACAATTTTTGATGAGTTTAAAACCCTCAAGACACAACTAAAGTTCCTTTCCATTGGTTATAGTAAGTCACCAACCAAATATAAAAAAATGTAAACATGTTATAAACTTTTCATAATGAACCTTATTTAGGGTTTAAGAACAAACTTGCAAGCAATGAAATAACCCAAAATAACTTCAAACAAACTCAATGGGCTTGAAAAAATGTAATTTATTTGTAACCTTTTATTCTAACCATATACATTTGATGCAAAATATTATGCTTTTGACATTGGTTTAGATCCTTGTAGAAGCATGAAGATCTCATGAACAAACACCAATCATGTCTTTATGCCAAAAACCTGTGCACTGAATACCTTTGAGTCACAACATCAAAATGTATTATCCATCAGAAATAAAATGTGAATGATGAATGTGTAATGAGTACTTATTTAATACCTCTAACTTTTTCATGAAACAACTTTGTCAAACTTTTGCAACAACTATCAATACCTTTTAAACCAACACCATGTGAAGAAGTAATGAATGTACAACAAGGACTTAGAAATGAATATCAAAAACTGATTTGGTTGTAGATCACCAAATGAATGAATAATATCTTTGAAACAAATCCATGACAACACAATGAAGCAACTCACTTTGCATGCAGTTGGCATCAAACACATTTTGCATTACCAACTCCATTTACCTTTGACATCATTAAAAAAAAAAATCAACATAGAAATGTATGAAAAATGTTGAATTATACATAATGCATGTGGTATGTTTGATGAAACTCCACAAAGGGTTGTAGTCATACCTCATATTTGAAGAAAATTCAAGTAAATTCCCAAATATGGTAGAATCTAAAAGTTAATGACCAGTAAGTTGTGAAGGTGTTAATCATGTCAAGAATACAATTGCTAACCTTCTAATAGAGAAGGTAGATAATAATTGTTGGTGGAAATTAAGGTGTCTTGACAGTGAGAAGAGATGAATTATATGTCAGCCCTAAGACCTTTAATGAGGGATGATAATTTTTAAAAGTGTTCTATAGACCTAATCACAGTCAATAGATCTACTATGAAGGTTAGGATAGAAACATATAGCTAAAAAATGAAGAATGATCATAAATATAAGGATTTCTCTATGCCATATGGGAGAGAAAGATAGGAAACATGCTCCATTATCATGTGCCAACATTTTGAAAAAATAATGACTAGTTAAGAGCAACTAGAAAGCATGTAGGATCATATTATGGAATAGTCAAGCCAGTTTGGTAGCAGCTAGAAAATCAATGAGTAGTTTGATATTTCTAAGGGAAATGTAGAAGCATCTAGGGGAAATTCAACTTCGTCCAAAAATATAGAAGCCTTATCACCAACTAGAACACATTTCAATGATCCAAAGAAGCTAAGTCAAACAAGGAAGCTTCTTTGGCATGTGAAGGAGGTTGGCCTAATTTTTCAGCCTTCTAACTTTTTCAAAAATACTTTGTATATGCTCTCCTATGGTTTGGATTAGATATAGGAACTCCAAGCTATAATTTTAACTTAGCTCTTTCATACTTTTTAGTTCCTACAAGTAGAAAACAACATTGTAACTCATACTTTTGTCAATCACACCAACTGAGCACACTTTTGTAACACTTTTCAAGAAAGAAGAGACATATCTCAGACTTTTGTATGAACATGTTAACAGTTGAGATCTATAAACACCAATTGTAAACCTCAATTGTGTCTAATAGATAGAAGATAATGCATGCATGAAATGAAAAAACTCTTCTTGAACATGGACTATGGATATGGTTACATTTCCCTTAGACTTTGATTGCATAACCTTGATATTTCCTTGATCTTGATCTTGATGTGGTATGGTGTCAATATTGATATAATGGATGAAGGTATATTTGAGTTGTAGATAGATAATGATATGAAAGATTTAGAAATATGAATGACCTATGTGGATGCAAAGAAGAAATTAATGTGACACATTTCTTAGATGCAAGTAAAGCATATAAATGGCTTATTAAAAGTATTTGATATGGGAGGAAAGGATATGAAAGGTTGGATATGGAAATGAATGGAATGTAAAGGCTATGAAGTGATAATTTTTAAGTTGTAGATAGAAAATGATATGCAAGATTTAGAAATATGAATGAACTAGGTGGATGCAAAGAAGAAAGGAATGCAACACATTGATTAGATGCAAGCTAAGAATATAAATGGCTTATGAAATTTATTTGATATGGGAGGAAAGGATATGAAAGGATAGATATGGAAATTAATGGATGGAAAGGCTATGAAGTGATCATTTGTTTCATCATAGAGTGGAACAAATCCATATTTGTTATTGGTTATGATTTTTGAATAATCATCAGATGAACTGACTTGATACACACAAAAAAGAAAGACTCATGTCCCATTCCTCACTCTCCTTCGTACACAACAAGGTGTAGAGATACTCAAGATTCCTTGGAATGTGACAAGAAAAGAAAAGATATAAAAAGATAATGATATTGATGAAGACAAGATACAAAACTTAATATAAAGCACAAGCTATCATGCATGCAATATGATAATGATAAATATGAAAGATCATGATAATGGAAAATGCAAATTCTAATGCATATAATAAGGACCAGTGTACAAAATAGTTGTGGGATGAAAAAGAAAGTGGTTTGTGAGTCACTAAAGCCCAATGTTTTAGAATCTTAAAGAGTTTATGGTTTATTTAAATGTGTTTCTCATAAAAATAATAACACAATGATAAATACAAATTTAAATGATAATGATAAACAAGATCTTATTCCTTAGTCAAGCTAAAAACCAAAGGAGATATGGATGGATATGAATCAATGATATGGGTTAATGATATGAAATGTAAGGGTACACCCTATATGGAGGATGAAGATAGATGGATCAATATATGGAATTTGATGGGTGGATGGAACCAATGAAAATGGAACCCAAAATGTTTGGTCTTATACAAAGGATAAATAGAGGACCTATGGAGGACTCCAAAGATGTCATGTCAAAGTAATAACATGCCCCCATGTTAAGAGGCATGAAAATTTATAATGACATGACATGGATATGGAAGATAAATATATATTAAAGGAAACATGATATGGATGATAAGTGATATGGAGGATGGAAGACACACATGGCATAAAGCATGCATTAGATAATTGTTCTTGCTATTTTTCCACAATAATTTATGCAAGATCAAATGAAGGTGGATGGATAAAGTTGATAGCATTAAATATAAATCAAGGAATATCATGGATAAGTGAAAATATGATAATCAATAATGTATCATATAAATGCAAAAGTCTTTCCCCTAAGTATACACACAAGGGTACATGGATGGATGTGAAAGTTAGTGGATATGAATGGATATGAATGACAATAAAAATGGAAGCTTATGGAAATGGAAGATAATGAAGGTATATGGATATGAATGGAGGACTCAAGTGTCTCTTTGAAGAAGATAGTACCCCATTGACTAAATGTTTCTTATAGACCATGGCTAACATGTTCCCACTTAAAGATGTTGGTAGGAAAATTCATAAAGATAATGGAATGGATAGGGGTAGGAAAAAGGGGGTTAAGGATTCATGAAAAGGATTGGATTAAAGGTATGGAATGAGGGATTAAGGTTAGATAAAAATATGGAATGGATTCGTTATGAGGGAATGTGGGAAAGCAAAACATTGGAACACCCTTTGAAGGGTGGTGGAAGTTGAATGATTGGGAGTGGGTTGGGATAATAAACTTGGGCATATAAGGACCCAAAATGGATTTGGAGGATTAGGAAAGACTTATGATTAGCTTATGAGATGGAATATACTTAGATGGAGGAATGGATGATGGTGGAATAATGGAGTCTTTTAGATTAGCAGGTTATGATACCAGTTTGGAATTTTTATTTGAATGCATGGATTCTTTTGCTTTCTTTGGAACCCACATTGTTTTCACTTTGGATTTTTCTTTATAGCCTTTTGATGTTTTCTTAATTGGCACCTTTCATTTTCTTGGAATTTTTTTTCTTTTGATTTTGGAGCATATTTTTCTTTATTTAGGCATGTCTTTTTAATGAGACATGATGATATTTAGGTTTTTGTGGATTCTTCAATTTATGAATTTCTTGTTTGGTATTCCAATTGCTTGGATAGGCCATAGAGGGATTATATGAAAAAAGAGGATTTTGAAGTGGAAGGTATTGGAAGGAATTCAAGGGTATGTGACTTTGTAGTTCTTAGAAGGGAACGTAAGGATATTCATTAGGAACATATGGGCCCAAGATGGATGGAAGTTTTGATGGATAGGGTCCAACAATAGATGGTAAAGATGATGGAGGAGGTGGAAATATTAATCTAAAGGGAGGCCTTTTGTATTTTAAAGAGCTACCAAGGTCTTTAGAAGGAGGTATGTGGCCAAGGCCATAAGGGTTTAGATGTGTTTTAATATTAGGGTGTTCAAGTAAATAGAACTCATGAAGGCATGTTGTATTGTAGGAGAAAATAAACTTTTATAAAGGTCGATGAACCAAGCTTATATGTTTGTGGTTCATGAATGGGATCTTGCAAAATATTAGGATTATCATGTGATATGGGGGAAATTCTTATACCTTGGGGTCTTGAATTTATTGAATGTATGGAAAGCTTTATTGAATGAATTTATGGACTAGGATTATGTTATGGAGTTGAGAGACTTGGATCGTGAGATGGTATGGTGTCATGACATGGAATGGAATGATGAGATGGACTAGGATCATGAGAGGGAGTACTTTGATCTTCATATAAAGGGGGATCTATGATGTCATGCTTTGGATCAATGAGGTCAAGTGAGTGACATGATTGACTTTCTATAGGTGCTATGAAGGTGGAAAAACATGAAATGGATGAGGTGGATAAACATGGGATGGATGAATTGAAAGTGGGTGGAAATAGAAGAATAGGACTATAATTTTGTGAAATAGGATTTTGCATCAGGTATCGTATTCCTTTCAAGGTGAATTTTGGTGTTCCTTTCATGAAATAGGATGGATGGGTGTTGGTTTAACATGGAAGACATTTTGTCTTCCCTTTTCAATGGAGGAAAAGGATTAAATGGAGGGTGATATAAGTTGGGTATAAGTTTCAATGGTTCCTTGGATGGTGTTTATGATCTTCGGGAATCCACTTACAAGACACATGATCATGGATTTTATGTGATTGTTAAAGTAGTTGGCAAGGAGAAATTCAAAAATATTTTGAGGTATGAGATTGAAGATGGAGGATATTTTAGGCTCATCTTGATCCATGGTTTTAGGTAGGTTTATGGTTTATTTTTCTTGATTAAGATTTAGATCTTGAATACCCCATCCCACTACAAAAGATCATACACACCTCCAAGAATATATACATTCTAATCAAGTATTGTATTCAATCATATCTTTGGATGTTTGATAAATTCACAAACATAAATAATCTATATGATAGTGAAATGATTTGTTGTTGTAGAGAAGGGGGATTCGATACTCATGAGTCTCTTTATTTCAAGAGAGTCCCAAGTGACTAACTAGCCTTAAATACCTTAAATTTGGAAAAGGAAAGATTTCCAAAATTAGAATGAGTATATTATAGAGGTTTATTGGACAAACTAGCAAGTTCTCGGCCAAAGGAAATCAACGCAACAAATGAATAAAAGTGTGGTGTGTTGTATTCCCAATGCGCATTGTAGTCTCGTATGGATAGAGAAACGAGAACATCATAGGAAAATAGAAAAGTAACCACTACTATTCCGACTACTAAGAACTTCTAGAATGTAGGAAAGTAGCAAAGAATAACGAAACTAAAATAGATTAAGTGAGCTAAGTAGAATTTAAATGATAAAGTGAGAGAAAATGAGATAGAATCTACTCACAAAAACCCAAGTAGTGAAGCCTCTAGCAAAGAAATATCTTGAATACCTACATAGATAACATCAAGAGAAAATGTTGGGATTTATAGGGGTTTTCCTTGGTCAAACCCTCATTTTGGTGTTCCCACCTCCATAGATAGCCAAATAGAGATAGAAAGTGAACAAAGTAAAAAAATATGGAGTGATAAAAGCAATCCCCACTCAAGGAGGAGAACTTGTATCATGATATAGAGATGAAATTGGTAGGGTATGTATGAAACCCCAAGATTCTTGCAAGCACAAGATAAGGAAGATATTAGCTACAAGGCTTAAGGAAGCCAAAGAGAGGGAGACAAAGATAGCTACAAGAACCCATAGTTGAAAAGAAACCTTAAAAGAACATGAGAGTGCTTAAAGCTCCTATAACAAGCAATAGATATGTGTAAGAAATATAATAAAGAGGGAAAAGAGAGAATCTAAGAATCTAGAGAGAAGCTAGAAGCCAAAATGAGTTGGAAAGATAGCATTTAAAGAGAGAATAGGAGGGAAAAAATCTTCCAAATCATTTACAAGGTTTCTCAAACCATTACCACCAAAAAAATTAGCTAAAAAGTGGCAAACATGCTCATAAATGACCATTTAAATGTTAAACTATCACAAGACGCTAGCACGACATGTAGACATCCGTTTAACGCGCTAGTATCAAAACACATCACGTTGCAAAATGATGAGAACAAGAAAATAACAAGGTTTAATGCAAAGCTGAAGTGTGAAGGTAGCTACTCAAAAGGGGTCCTGAGCATCCCAAGAGGGGAGAAAGGTTGATGCAAGGGCTAAAATGATCCTACACAAGTGCTAAGGGAGTGGACACTAAAGTGGATATAAGAATGTAAGTGAAATTGCAATGGGTGCAATTTTACGACATTACATTTTCCTCCCACTTTAGCGGGAATATGAATCTACACTAATATGCATGCTAAAGGAAATCTACTAAACATAAATAATTGTGATTCCAAAAGGATACTATAGAGGAAGCAAAAAACCATTCAAACCAAGGAAGCTTTCCCCCAAGTTGAATGCCTACAAAAAAAACACATTAGACAAGAAAGACCTACACAAAACAACAATGTTAGAACATAAAAAGACATTACATCATAAGGTTTGAACATAAAAACACATGCACACAAGCACATAAAAAACTAAAGGATTTGAGTCAGCAAAGTGAAAGAGACCTCAATATACAAGGTTATCTCAATACTATGCATCATCATAAAATTAAGAAATAACACAGAAGAATTCTTAAACGAAGAGAATAAGGTAAGGATTGATTGCTTCGAGAGAATAATGCACTCAAAATTCAAGGAAGCAACCAATGGTGAAGAGAGAAAGAGCATATACTCAGGATGAAGAAGATGCAAGTATTTGATCTAGTATACACAATTTGAGAAGAGAAGAGAGAAGAGAAGAAATGAATGAAAATCACAAGAGAGATGGATCCACGGTACTCTCTTTTGGGGAGAGTTGAAAAAATGTGTTATAGGCCCTCTAAGGAAGGTGAACAAAAGCTCTATAGGCCCTTGGACCTATGAAAGGTGAAAAAAAGATATTTTAGGTATTCTCTCCTATAGAGTTGAACAAAGAGATCCCATAGGATACAAGTTTTTTATAGGTCCTCATACTTGCAAAGGAGGCACCATAGGTACTCAGTCCTAAGGGAAGCCTAATCTGGGAGACTCCATAGAGTCTAATTGAAAAAGAAGCTTCACAAGTGCTCGATCTTACAAAGTAACATGTTAATTTGTAGATAAAACATGTCAAATTGAAAAGCCACACAGGTAGACAGATAGTCACACAAATAGTCCACAATTTGAAAGATTTCAAAGAGGTCCCTTGTTAACCCTTCAAAAGAAAAGGGGTCCACTCAAGGGATTCACTATTTGAAAAGTGAGGTCTATTCAGGCTACCCCCAAGTTAGACACAAAGATATAAGATAGGCCTAGTCAGGCTACCCCCAAGCTAGATGCCATAGCATTCCTTTGAGAGAAAATATTTCAAAAGGGGTCCCTCAGGAACCCTTCAAAAGAAAAAGGGGTCCACTCAAGGGGATGCTCCAATTGATATATAGAGAGAAGAGAGGGAGTCCTTAAGAAGGACACACATCTCTAGAACAAGTTATCACTTCCCCTAACATACAGGGGAGGATAACCATGCAAGATACTTAAAACATACAGGACAGAGGTAGGCCTTGATATCACTTATCATACAAAGAAGAGGCAAGTGCATCAGAAAATAAATGAGTGATGACACCTGAATCAAGAAGTTGTGTTTTGTCCTTCAAGGCCTTACATTCACTAGTGGAATGGCCAGGAACTCGATGGTATGAATAGAAAGAATTTTTTTCTTTATCATGCTTATGAAATTTCTTATGTGTAGGAGGAGGAAGAGTAATCAAGCAGGCTTTTATAAGCCTCAACAGAATACACTCTTGCTTAGATAAATAATGAGGAGAAGGAAGCAACCCTTTCTCTTGTGGGTAAAAGCTTGCCTACTCATAAGAAGAAGACATAAAGATAGAAGACAATGGAGGATGAATCAATCCAAGAGAACAAGGTTGAGAAAAAATTATTTCATTCAACCAAGGCTTTCATTTAGATTCTTCATTCAAGCAACCAAGCCCCAAATTATGCTTATGAGGTACACATTTTATAGGGACTTAAATTCCTTATTCGTTACACCCACAATCTTTATGCCCATAGCCATATTTAGAGATGAGTTTAAAGCTAGGGTCATAACGTGTTTGAAAATATTGAGAAGAAGGAGGATCTACATAAAGAGTATTATTCCAAAAATGGGGATTACACTCTTCTACAAGATCATCATCGGCCTTCTTGATAGGACTGCCAATATTAACCTATTTAGTAGAGGTGTGATCATCTTCCTCAGAAGGAGGGGAATCAACATTAACAACATTATAGTTGTTGTTCACATTATCTTGCAATATATAAGAATAACCATCTTTGATGGTAGGTTTAGATGAAATTATAAGAAGGACTAAGTGGATTGGGTCAATTGTATATTCTCAAATGAAGGATTTTGTAAAGTCTAAAGAACCCCAATCATCAAAAATACATGCATTCTCTTGAGAAGAGTTAGAAGGAGAAAACTTAATGATAGGAGAGAATTTGCACCCCTTTGGAAAATTCCCCTTTTACCATTCTACACTATAGAAAACCAAACTCGAAGGAAAAAATTCACCTAAGCTCATTGCCTTCATTCCACTTGGAATATTTCTTGTGCATCGATAGAGGAGTTACTATCAGGGACGCCTATGCAGTGCACAAATGTTTGTGCAGTATGCTTATGTGCTTGGAAGATTCCCACTACTGGAGCCTACAGAGGCATTACACTTCTCATTGGAAGTCAAATTGTAATGGCCCCTTCGGCTGACCATCCCGAGTATGGCTGTTTTCTTCATCTCCTCCTTCAAATCCATTCCTTCTCTTTTTATTTTGGATCCTCTAGGCATTGAACTTGATCATTCTACAAGCTCTTTGCATTCACTTCAAGCATTCAAGAAAAATTTTGGTACTCCATAGCAACAATCCCATCACTCCATCACTTCAATAGAGCAAGTGTAGAATAATGCCATTGCATTAGAGGCTTGACTTCCTCTCATTTTCTCCCCCATTAGCCTTGAGCACTCTTGGTGGAGGTGTTAATATTTATACTCCTCTCCTCTATTTCTTGGTTGAGTAAGCACATTACTATTTTGTAGTGTTTTAGTGTTCTTTTCCTTTATTCCTTCTTTATCGTATTATTTCTCCATCGTTGCAAAATTGGTTGTCTATGGAGGTGAAAACACCAAAACGAGGGTTTGATTGAGGCAGACCCCTATACAGCCCCCAATAATTTCCTTCTCTTTTGTGTGTAGGTGGAGATATCTTGGAGCTAGCTGGAAAACAAGATTTTTGGTAAGATAATTCTTGTCACCCTAGCATTAATGTACTTCCTTTATCATATTCACACTTACTTTATTCATGTCTTAGTGTTATTTTGGCCTTTCAAACATAGTTAGTTAGGTTGTTAGTCTATTCCTTCAAATCCAACCTTATCTTTTTTACTCATCTAGCCATATGGATTCCAGTGCACCTGAGAGACACCAGCACGCCATGTTGTCATCCCAAAATCATTCTTTCATCCTCTTACAAAGAGCTATCTGAGAAACGATGTTGAATGTGAAGACTAACTCGCCTAGCCTCTTTTCAAGTCTTGGGTCTACAGAGTGTTCAAAGGATCACATAGTCCTCATCATTCTCTTCTTGCATCTCCTAACTCTCCCTTAAGCTGAGGTAAGTTATGGAAGTGTGTTTCTCTAGGCCCTCCATGACCTAGGGCCTTGATGTGGTTGGTCCCCCTCTCTTTCATTTTTGGTGAACCCAACATGAACCATTTTGGTTCCATTTTGTCATATTGAAAGTCACTTTTATTGTATCCTAAGAGTGTTTTAGGTGTGAGTGTTGTGAGGCTTTCACCTTGCAACCCAACCTACGACCCCTATTAGGCATAGTTGGAAGGTTTCTAAGGTGTTGTGTAATGAAACCTAAATTGGGTCACTACCTTATCCTATTACTTGTAGGGGGCTCTATGGAAGTGTTGTTTAGTGTGCATGATGGCCTCTTTCTTAAATCAACCTATTCCCCCCATCCAGCTTGTGAGTAGTAGTAAGGATATAACCTTCACTCCACAAGACCTACCAATGGGCTTTAATAGGGAAGCATCTCCTCTTTACATTCTTGCAAGGATAAATTTGAATACAGTAGTAGGTGTTCTCATTGATTCAACATCTCAAGTAAATGTTATAACTGAGGAGATCATGTTAATCAAATTCCTACACAAGGATGGATATGATGTAGCTAAGAGTACCTTCTGCATGCAAAACAAACTTTTTGTACCTCTTATAGGTAGTATTGTCATGTCAATCCTTGTTGGAACTAAGTCTGTGAACCTTATGTTTGATATCATCCTAGGGTTTGAACTCTTCAAAGTGAAACTAGGTATCCCCTAGCTAGTTGCTATGAATGCAGCTCCCTCAGTTGTTCATAAGCGTTTGAAATTCACTCATGGGGTTTTGGTACATGTTTTCCATGACACTGGTTATAGACCATTGGTTGCATGTGGCAGCTATACCTTAGATTACTTTTGGCCCACACTTATTGGTCCTCTCCTACCCAGGAAGGACCTCTTGTATTGCACATATCAAAATCACAAGAAAGGGCATGCTAGGACAAAAGTGAGATTCCACCCTTCATCTTATGTTTTTTCACATAGGGCTTTCTTGAAAGCTGATAGTGATACCGCCAAGGCACGTAGAAGAGAAGAAAAAAAGTGATACTAAGATCCTCCTTCTTCCTCTTTGATTGTTCAAGCTAACGCTTCATCTCGCTTTGTTGTGGTACCACCTTCTTTTGCCTCTTATTTTTAAGAAAATCATATGGTTCCTGCTTGGTGAAGGGCCAAGCATCCCGCATTTGAGCTTCCTTTCTTACCCACTAAACCTAGGCCCATTCAGTATGGTAGACAAAAAGCCCCCTATGGGGAATCCTCTATGTCCTGGCCTCTGCGGCCTCCTACCATTCTTGCTTCTAAAGAAGTGAATGGTAAGAGGCCCACTACTGAGGCATTAGAGTCGACTCCCCTTATTCTTTCTAAACATCTCCTTCCTACTCCCATCCAGGATTCTATCCTTCCACTGGAAACAACTATGGATGACACTCCCATGACTAAGTAGGAGCATTTCGGTCTTTCACAACCTTCAGCCTCTAGTTCAAAGAGTCACAGAAACTACCTTACACATGAACACAAGCACTGGTGAAAGGATCTCTTGGCTAAGTAGGTTGCCTCATAGAGGAAGGAAGAGGAGATGACCTGTAATGCCCCGCCAAGTAACCTTAAAAGGAAGTTGCAATTAACATCATAAACGAACCAATTTTTTTTTTTTATAAAGTGCATTTAACATACACATTCACTTACTAGTTAACAACAACCTCTAAGGCTACAAGGTTAGAATTACATAAACCCACACATACATATTACATACAACCATAGCATTATGAACCTTATGATATAAACATCATACATCATAAGAATACCACATAACATAATAAGATAATCAACCAAGATACCATCTCATAAACATTATCTTAATCCAATAGATACATCACTCATTCCCATAATAAGGTAATAGTACAAAAGATTACAATTACAAAATTCCATCTCATAAACATAAGAGGGATAAAATAACTTATACAAGTTAAAATATTACAATGCAAGAAATTACAACAAAAACCGCGAGCTGTCCATCTGGATGTCTCGCCACCAAGTACTGAAAATCGATGGGGACCCAACGGTTTTGGTGCATGTTCCACCCTACCAATGTGGTACCCGAAGGCCCACCCCCCATGCTAGGAGATAGTAACAAAGTAACATGGACAAAGATTCTACTACCTCTAACCAAAGGCAGACTCAACTGACTCATACTATTATAACCAACCAAATGAATTACAAGTACAACTCATTCACCATACAAGTACGAATCAAGTACAACTCATTCACCATACAAGTATGAATCAAATACAATGCATGCACAAATCTAGTACAATACAAGTACAAATCAAATACAATACATGTACAATACAAGTACACTCCAACATCACTGACATAGGTCACATTACTTTCAAACATAAAGTAGATCAAGTATGTTCAAATAACCATACACATAAAATAATTAACAACAGTTGTCATAGATAGAGTGTCATCGCAAGGTTTGTCATGAGATCTCCTCTGGGCATTCTTCGTAGGCTCCGGCACAAGTAATCCCGGTGGCCTCAACCGAATCCCGGCACTCATACTCACTCATGCGGAATCAACTACCTCTTGCAAGAATAAGATAGTTGATCTTGCCATTCCAAGACTTCCCACTCATCCCAAGTCTAAACAAGCCCTAGTGTCTATGAGTGAGGTAAAATTATCTTGATTAGTGAGAAGTTAGTCCTAATCTTCTAAGTACATTATTTTAATTATCACTTGTTTAAAGCACTCCTCAAGGTTATCCAGTTTACCTCTTTGGGCTCTGGCGCCTAACAGAAGCCACTCTTCTATTCGACAACACACACCCAAACAATCCACCAAGGGAACCACAAGTGCATACCAACTAGGCATCATAATCCACTCCAACACAAGAAGGATACAAATAATAGAACTCATTCCAAACATCTTGGAGGAAACAAACACATAGTCCACTCCTTTCATAGGAGGTAACAAGATGAAACCACATAACAAGATCACTCCATACAAGGAGACACGGATCCCATAATCCGCTCCTAAACCAAGGAGGTGCAAACATCCCCATTTGTGAAAATCGGGTAAAACTGAAAAGACGCCATGCACTACCCAAGGGGAAACAACTGAATGGCATAAAGATTCAACAACCTTTATCCTCTAAGATCTTCTGCAAGACTTATAATTTAGGACTAACACTAAATCCCAAAACCAACAATGCAACTTGATGACATAGCAACAAAAGCATTCAAGTCATCAATCAAATCTAATATTTGGATTTCCTAAATCCATACTCATTCAATAGGTAGTGTTGACAAAGTCAAAGACATGATAACTAGATCCTCTAAAATAATCATAACTTCTATTTCTCTTTTCATTATTGGAAATCTAAAACAATTAAACTTACTTCCCTTTATTGAATACAAAGAATTAAATCCTTTAAGATAATCATGAGGAATATACTACTTTTGGATATACTAAATCCATATCTCTTTCATAATCCAATCACAATGATTCAATTAATCTAAATAGAAATTAATAAATAATATAATTGATTATCTCATCAATAAAACAATTTCTAAATTTACTTTTAAATCGACACAAATCTATGCAACTAAACTTTTTCCATTTCCTAACCAAATCTTACATCTCATTCAATTTTATATTCAACACATTCAATCACTTTAATATAATAACATATTGTTTCTCTATCCATTTTCCATATACACTAATCAATCCAATTATAATTCTCTATTCAATAATATATTGCATTATTTAAATCAAATATTTAACTCTTTCAATTAAACTTTAACAAGCCATTTTAAAATAACAATAATTTTCCATATGTTTATAATTTTAATTCCACTAATCTAATATACAAATTTTATTTAAAATAATATAAATAAATATAATACTTTAGTATTATAAATTATAATATAAAATATTATTAAATAATATTTTAATATTATAATAACAATACATAAAATATTAATATTTATAAATATCAATTTATTATTATTTTATTTTCAGAACAATTATGGGAAAATAATTTAACAGCAGTCTCATGTTTCAAGCATAACTCAAAAACTATGATTTGGGTATTTACAATTTTCGGACACGGGTAAGAAAATTTTAAAATGAAAAAACCCTTTAAATTTCCTAAAAATCCAGTTTGCAAAAGTAAAGTTATAGGCAACGCAATCAGACTATTTTACCATGAAAATATAACTATACTGTAGATTTTAAAATCCGTTTTTTGATAATAAACAGAAAGTTTCATTTTCTAAAAACATTCTAAATGCATTGTTCAATCTCTATATTTGATTTCAATAACAACAAAATCTATTTTTCCAAATAATTTAAATTCAACTAAGGTTTTCACAATTTTCACTCAAGAATTTTCACAAGCAAAGGCTGTAACTTTATTTAATTCTTTTCTTCTAATATCAAATTTGTTTTCTAAAAAAAATTTAACAAACAAATATTTAATCATTACTATTTAAAAAAAAAAAACAATAAAAAACAATAAAACACAAAGAGGAAAACCTGGTCCAAGAAGCTACAGGAAGAGATGAATTTTTGATGCAAGCCTCCTCCAAAGATTTCCTGAATTTTCTTCAATCCTCCAATGAATCCAATCCAAAACTAAACAAATGCAAACAATCTTTCCTTCAATCAATTCTACAATCAAACTTTTTTCAAACCCTTGTGAAAATTTTCCAAAAATTTCTTCCCTACTGTAAAAAATGAATTTTCCTAAAGACTTTTTCTGCCCTAAAATTAAAATATGTATTCTTATAAATCAAAAATACCTAATTCAACCCTAATTCACATTACATGCAAATTAGATATTTCAATTTCAATTTCAACTTCAATTTCAATATTTACAACCCTAATTCACATTACATTCAAATTAGATATTTCAATTTCAATTTCAATTTCACTTTTAATTTCAAATTTCAATTTCACTTTCCAAAAACCCACTTTCAATTTAAAATGCAATTTCAAATAATAAATTAATTTCCAAAGTTGCAACCAATTTCCCAAATAAACATTTAATTACAATTTCTAATTTAATTCCTACACGTTGGAATTAAATTCCAAAATTAATTCTAATTCTTTTATTTCCTTACATTCTCTTGCATCATGTTTAATTAATTAATTTAATTATTTAATAACTAAATTCAACCCCTTGGATTAAATTTAATTAATTAAATAAATTAAATATAATTAATTAATTTAAATATAAACTTTTATCCACATTGCATTATTTAAGTTAAATAACCATCAACATGATTTAAATGCAATTATTCTAAGTATCTATTTCCAAATGAATAATCCTTCATAAATAAATAACATTAAAACAAGATAGACAATGACTTGACACACACAACTGACGACACACTAAGGCTAGGGCATAGACTTGACACATATTACCTAGCTACTATCTCCCGTTCAACTTAACCATTGGATCGACACGCTCAAACCTGTGAAACCAGGTGGAGTCGATGTCATGTACTTGCAATCCTGCAACCAAGTAAACAACATCACACAATATATCTAGCATATAATACACACCGTGAAGAAGGAATTACGGATTCGCAGGGCACTCGCAAGCGAGTGATGCGAACTCGTCCTCTTCACCCATACACTCATTAAAACTGACACTTCCATCATAATTCAAATAATCTCATAATAATATCTCATGCTAACTCTACAATATCATTAATCCATAATACATGTGAAACAATAATCAGATAACTATATCCCACAATAATAGTTGTCGCTCAATACTAGCGATCAAAACATTATAACAAAATGTATCCAGTATCAAAGTAGTTGCAACCAAACATAGCATAAAGTAACTTGAACAAGAATCAAAACGGAGGGGTATTACATGACCACCCTTGTATTAGGGCCTTTTGTCACATCCTCCTCTCACCTCCCCTCTACTTTCATTCAAACAAGTTCAATATCACTTTCAACTTCCGCTATGAGTGCAAGTGTTCCTAACTCTAGAAAGGTGTAGGTGTTGATCACTTCTTCGATGGAGCCACCCTTGTTGATATTTGTCCTAGATGTCCTACCTTTCCTGAAGCCCATAGATATGATTAACACTTTGGTTGTATCTACTGTGGTTCTTTCCTCCTCCTCTCCCTCTGCTCTTCTTGCCTCGTCTATGGGGAGTTCACCTCCTCTGATGAAGAAGAAGGTAGAGAGTGGTCCTCCCCATAATAGAGGATGTAAGAAGATCCCACCTCCTCCAAAACATTTCCTTATGTTGACTTGTTCTATCCTAGTAGCTAAACTAGTCTCAACTTCTCCTGAATTTGTCACTACTCTCCAATCGCTCAGTGAACCTAAGGCACAATCTTCTCCATCCATCGAGGTGACATATGGCACTCATATTAAGTGTATGTTTAACTCAATGGATGAAGTTTTGACCTTGTTAGTGATCTTTGCGAAGTCATTCACCTTAGACCCATAAGAGTTGACCGACGAAGACCTTACAGGTCCTTCCTTAGCCCTTGTTGCGGGAGGCTCAGAAGCTCCTCCCCTTAACATTCCACCCCTGCAGGATCATCTTCCTTCACCCTCTGATGATCTAGAATGGGAAGATGACAACCTCCTGGTTGATTAGTGTTAGGGGGAGACCACTTCTTGATCTTTAGATTAGATGTATGTGTGGTGTGATGTGTTTCCCTTATAATCATGCTATATGTGCCTAGATTACCCTCATCACCCCTATTGGTGCTTGGATGTAGGCATGGTGTTTTTGTTGTAAACCTTATTCTATATGTATCATCATTCTTCCATGTTTGTGATTGACTTTCAGAAAATCAGGGATGATGCAAAGCATTGGGATAATTTAGGCTTCCTTCCATGTTGACCCATTTTTTGAAAATTTACTTTGTCTTCGCGTGCATTCTTCACATGGCCTATTATAGTAGGGGGTTGATGAAAGGTTTATTTATATACTATTGTCATACTTATATATATTTGTGAGTGGCTCTAACCCTGAAATATCAGGCTACCCTTGTGCCCTTTGTCTGTGTCTCTTTACTTTCTCTTTATCTTTCTCTCTTCTTTGCTTGAGTTGTCCTTTTCAAGTGTGACAATGCCACCTTTACACTTCTTTGATCTTTAGAAAATGAATTTGTGACCAATGGATCTTTTCTCAAGGATCTTCACACACTTCTTTAATAAAAATTGCATTCTCAACTGGGAACCCTAATGGAACATGCTTCCTTCATCATTGGTTCATAAAGAAAGGACTTGGGAACCATCCTCTAAATTGGGAACAACTCTGATCTTCCCTTTGCGTGGGGGAATATTCTTCCTTTTAAATTCTTTGATGAAGTGAACATATTTTAGAAGGATTCCTTGATGATGAATCGATTCAAGAAAGAAGGTACTAGCTTTCAAACTGCACATCCCTTGAGTGGACCCTCTTTTTTCACGTTGGGTTCCTCAAGGACCCCTTTGAAATTTTTTTATCTCAAGAAATTTGTATGGCATCTAGATCGAGGGTAGCCCGACTAGACCTTCTTCCTATCTTTGCATCTAGCTTAGGGATAGCCTAACAAGACTTACTTCACATCTTAACATCTAGCTTGGGAGCAACCCAACCTGACTTGCTTCACATCCTTGCATCTAGCTTGGTGGCAGCCAGACTAGACTTCATTTTTCAAACAGCGCATCCCTTGAGTGGACCCGTCTTCCTTTTGAAGGGTTCCCGAGGGAGCCCTTTGAAATTATTACAACTTGATGATGGTCTATGTGACTGTCTGCTTACTTTCCTATGTGGTTGCTTTCTGACATGTTCTATCTATGGGTAAACATGTCACTTTACAGGTGCACCTATGAAGCCACTTTTTGACTCTATGAAGTCCACTTTTCTCGGTTTCCCTCATGTGAGAGTTCTTAGGGGTACCTTCCTTGTAGGTTGGTGGGTCTATAAGGCACTTTTCTGAGTTTCCTTCATGTGAGAGTTCTTGGAGGATACCTTCCTTGCAGGTCCACAGGCTTGTAAGGTGCTTTTTCTCTTCAACTTCATAGTTTTGTGGAGCGATGAAGTCCTTTGCTTGTCCTACACTCTCTGGTTTTCCAGATCACAGTTTGTTTCCTCAACGGTTCAGGTATACATTTTTAACCCTACAAATTCTTCAATATACTTTACCGAATCACTCATCAGTATTTGTGCTTTCTAAAGTTGGGGAAAAATGTATAGGAGTGAATTTGCACCCCTTGGGAAAATTCCCCTTTTACCCTTTCGCACTTTAGAAAACCAAACTCGAAGGAAAAAAATCCACCTAAGAATGTTGCCTTTGTTCCACTTGGTGTCTTTTTTATGTGTCGATAGAGGAGTTACTGTAGGCGATTCTTGCATGGTGTGCAAACATTTGCACAGCGTGCTTACATCCCTAATAGATTCTCATGGCTGGATCATGCAAAGGCATTACACTTCTCATTGGAAGTCGAATTGTAATGCCCCCTTCGATTGTCTGACCCTAATATGGCCATTTTCTTCATCTCCTCCTTCAAATCCAATCCTTCTCTTTTCATTTTGGATCCTCTAGGCATTGAACTTGATCATTCTACAAGCTCTTTGCATTCACTTCAAGAATTTAAGCAGCATTTTGGCACTCCATAGTAGCAATCCCATCACTCCATCACTTCATTAGAGCAAGTGTAGAACAACACCATTGCGATAGAGGCTTTATTTCCTCTCATTTTCTCCCCCATTAGCCCTGAGCACTCTTGGTGGAGGTGGTAAGATTTCTACTCCTCTCCTTTATTACTTGGTTGAGTAATTATATTATTGTTTTGTAGTGTTTTAGTGTTTTTTTTCTTTATTCCTTATTTATCATATTATTCTCCATCGTTGCAAACTTGGTTGTTCATGGAGGTGGAAACACCAAAATGGGGGTCTGACTAAGGCAGGCCCCTATACAACCCCCCAGCAATTTCCTTCCCTTTTGTGTGTAGTTACAGATTCTTGGAGCTAGTTGGCGAATAATATTTTTGGTAAGATCATTCTTGTCACCCTAGCATTAATCTACTTCCTTTATCATATTCGCACATACTTTATTCATGTCTTAGTGTTATTTTGGCCTTTCAAACATAGTTAGTTAGGTCATTAGTCTGTTACTTTGAATCCAACCTTGTCTTTTTTAGTCCTTTGGTCATACGGATGCCAACACACTTGGGAGATATCAGCACATTGCATTGTCATCCCAGAACCATGCTTTCATCCTCTGATAGAGAGTTATCTAAGACATAGTAATGAATCCAAATATTGACTCACCTAGCCTCCTTTCAATTCTCGAGTCTATAGATTGTTCGAAGGACCTCATAGTCCTCATCATTCTCATCCCACATCTCCTAAATCTCCCTTAAGCTAAGGTAAGTTAAGGAAGCCTTCTAATCTTGGCCCTCCATGACCTAGGGCTTATCGACCGACATTATCAAACCCACGAATGAAAATAGAAGAAGCATTAAGATAATATAAATCAATATTAATCTTATGCAATAGATTAATACTACACATGTTGATCATTGAACCAACATCAATGAGAGTACGTTTATTGTCGAGCGTTGGACTAGGATTTTCTTGTTTTTGCACATACGAGGGTGAAAGTTCTTACAGATAGAACATGACATCTAGCAAATCTGCATGAATATGAGCCATCAACGCATTAACATCCATTGGCCTAGCAGAGGTAGGAAAGAGGATCTTTTGTAAGGATTCTTGGAGCATAGCTTCATAAACCAGAGTAGACTAAAGAAAGTCCCACTGTGAGATCTTTGCTAAAGTAACATGGAGTTTCTTGACAAGATCATAATCACCAAGTGCTTTAGTTGTAGGTTTAGGAGCTAGAGGAATACTTGGTTGAGAAGGTGGTAAAGAAGCGGGTTGATTAAAATTTTGTTCATTCTTTCTAGTATTATAAGTATGGGCTACAACTCTATAATATGGAGCCTTAGAAATATTGGGAGAATCACCAGCAAATGGAACACCATTAATAGAACAAATCCTTTTAGGAGAAGGACTAGCTAGAGACAGATAAATAACTGGTCTCTTAGGCCTTTGAGGGGAAGAAGAGACATAGATTAAATTTATAGAATCATCAAAACTAGTGGAATAATTATTCAAATAAATATTCTCAACATCGATCTAGGGAGGATCAAATGTGGAAGCAGATTCATCATTCACTAATGCATCATCTCTAGAAGAGAGTGCATTGGAATGAAGAGAAGGTAGAGAAATGAAGAAATGTATCAATGATTTCATCTTCTTGCAACAAGATATCCTTCAAAGCAAGAGGAATCTCATGAGAAATATCAAAGATATGAAGTGACATGGGCAAAGCAAAGTGACTATCACATGCATGAAATGGAACATCATTAACACTTTGAATAGAATTAGATATTGAACCGATAAAAGAAGATATTAAATTCATTTTGGATATAGGAAGTTAAATATGATAAATAATGAATAAATAAGTTGGATGATCCAAAGCATTCTAGGGGTGACAGAACTAAGAAAAAATGAAAACCCATATTTTTTATTTTTTCAATATTTTCTAGGTTCCGGTCATTTACATTTTTGGAGGTCTTCAAAGCATAATTTCAGGTCAAAAATTGCATCAATCCCTAAAATTTGGCTGCCAAAGGCATGATATTTTAGGTACTAAATTAGTAGTCGTGGAGACCTTTCTAATAGTTTAAATAGTTCTGAATTTTGAGCACAAAGTCAAAAGTTATGACCCCACCAAGTTGGGGTAACTTGCAAGGTTTTATTTTCCCTCCTTAAACTATCAAAAACTATGGTTGAACTGATGTCCCATCCTGAGAGAAGCATAACCCTAGCCTCCTATAATAGTTTGCATCCTCTTTCAGGAGTGATATTAACCATCTCCTTGTCAACTTCCTTTTGTGGTTCATTCAAGGCATCAACCTCCTACTCCAAACTAATTTCTTTCATCTTTTCTCTTATCATTTTCCCTTTATACTCATAAATGAATTATTTAAACTCTAGGGCTTGAGAAAAAGAATTATCTAAAGTAAACTCTAAACTAGCACGATGCCTCACATCATCAAAAAGTTTGTCTAAGCCTTCAAATGAGACAATACTCCTCTGTGGTGGTAATTCATATTGTAGGATGATAGGAGCATTTACTTGTGCAACTCCATCCTCCTCTTTAGAGTCATCTTCACATGTGATGGGAGTGTCTACTGATAAGCTAACATCCAAAGTGGATTATGGTGATGAATGACTTAGAGGCATTATAATTTTAGCTTTATTTTTAGAGAAAATATCTCTCCTCTTCTCAAAGGCTATGAGAGACACATCCTTTGTGAAGTCATCTTCATGGAGGATCAATTACTCAACTCTCTCTAGAGGGTCCTGTATTTTATGAAAAGCCTCTATATATGATGAACTGTGATTTTTCTTCCATGCATCTTCCATCACTACCCTATTGTATGAAACTCTCCTTTTTGCAACTTGAACTTCATCATAGTTTCTAATCACATCATCGACAGAGAATTCATGTTCATATTTTTTCAGTTTCTATGTCATTTTAGCACTGTAAATGAAGTGCTCAAGATCTAAATTTTATCTCTTATTTCCTTGTGGCATTCTATAATGATCTAACTTGCTACCAATAGAATCATATCCCTTCTCAGAAACAATAGTAAAATCACTGAAACATAAGGTCTTGGGCATGAGGGACTATTTTGCATAACTTTTAAGATGCATGTAATTAAAATAAGCCAACTAGCTTACTATTTCCAAATGAGCCACTCTGTCAGGGACTATTTTCAATAGAATGAATGGAGTTGCTTCAAACCCATACACTCTTATCATAGTACAATCATCATATGTGTACCAGCCTCCCCAATTGTGGTTCACTTTTCCCTTTGGGGTCTTCTCCTTGGGTCTAAGAAATATTTGTATTTCTTGGGACAAGTTGTAAGTACAAGGATGGCCAAACAATTTGTACAAGGGTTTCACAAAGTATTTTTCAAAGTTTAGACACATAAAAATGACCTGGGCCTGCAAGCTCTATAATTATGACATTTAATTATGTCCTTGGTCCACATTCGACTATTAATTAAGTAATTCATTATTATTTAATTAATTCATGTCTATTGTATTCTTCATGATTATTAAATAAATAAAATTATATTTATTTATTCAATACGTCACTAATTGTCTATTGTCTTCTTACAATTAAATAAATTTATTAATTTATTTAATTACCTTTATTCATTTATTCTTCCTAATTATTAAATAAATGAATTTTATTTGTTTATTTAATATGTCACTAATTCTCATAATTAAATGAAGTTATTAATTTATTTAATCATCGGTCATAATCATCTAAATTAAATAATTATGTTTAATTATTTAATTACCTAATTTCATATTTCTCTCATTTTAAATAAATAAAATTATTTAAATGATTTCGTTTAATTTTGTTTTATTAACTGTCTCTTCATTTTAGTAAATAATCTAAAAAAAAGATTACTTATTGTCACATAAAATCATTATTTTCAATTAATTTAATTCAAAATGGTAATCTTCTTCCAAAAATCAAGTAATTGAGAAAATTCTTGATTTTCCAAAAATTTGCTTTTCAATTCAACTCTTTATCTTCTTGATTTTTGAAAATCTTTATCTTTTTGACTAATTATCACATTTATTCTCAACCGTCGATTTGATTTTATCAAATGACATCTTGGCCACTCATTTAACAACCTTTCCCTAACCCTAATTAGGGATTGTCATATGAAATCTCATCCACTGATTTTAGGCTTTGTCAACTTTTAATCTCGTCCATTCATCCAAAATTGTATTTTTTATAAAATGTCACTTTTATTCACAATTTGGACCACCACTTCATTATTAAGACCACTTCATTATTAAAAGACCACTTCATTATTATAGGACCACTTCGTGATTATAGAATTTACTTTGCATTTAGCTTATTTAATTATTTTCTCATAGGCATAGTCATTATTAAAATCAAATCCTTCAAAACTTGCATAGGACAATGTCATAGTCAATTTTCTCACACACACAGATCTAAGGGCAACAATCATACGCTGCAAGCTAGGAGGTGCTATGGAAGTGAATCATGGAAGCACCGACAAATATATGGTATAATCATTCTTGTTTTAGGCTTTCGAGAGTGTACCCATGTTCTTGGAACCCGTCTGTCCTCTCGAGGGGGCATACCGCTACCCTCCTCGTCATTCTTCCTCATCCTATTTTGCACTGGGGCATATTTTTAACTTATTTTCTTTGCCACAATGCAACAGGATGCATTATGACAAAGAGGGGCAAATGTAGACACATAAAAATGACCTAGGCCTGCAAGCTCTATAATTATGACATTTAATTATGTCCTTGGTCCACATTCGACTATTAATTAAGTAATTCATTAATATTTAATGAATTCATGTCTATTGTATTCTTCATGATTATTAAATAAATAAAATTATATTTATTTATTCAGTACGTCACTAATTTTCTATTGTCTTCTTACAATTAAATAAATTTATTAATTTATTTAATTACCTTTATTCATTTATTCTTCCTAATTATTAAATAAATGAATTTTATTTGTTTATTTAATTTGTCACTAATTCTCATAATTAAATGAAGTTATTAATTTATTTATTTATCGGTCATAATCATCTAAATTAAATAATTATGTTTAATTATTTAATTACCTAATTTCATATCTCTCTCATTTTAATTAAATGAAATTATTTAAATGATTTCATTTTATTTTGTTTTATTTAGTGTCTCTTCATTTTAGTAAATAATCTGAAAAAAAGATTATTTATTGTCACATAAAATCATTATTTTGAATTAATTTAATTCAAAATGGCAATCTTCTTCCAAAAATCAAGTAATTGAGAAAATTCTTGATTTTCCAAAAATCTGCTTTTCAGTTCAACTCTTTATCTTTTTGACTAATTATCACATTTATTCTCAACCGTCGATTTGATTTTATCAAATGAAATATTGGCCACTCATTTAACAATCTTTCCCTAACCCTAATTAGGGATTTTCACATGAAATCTCATCCATTGATTTTAGGCTTTGTCAACTTTTAATCTCGTTTGTTCATCCAAAATTGTATTTTTTATAAAATGACAATTTTGTTCACAATTTGGACCACCACATCATTATTAAGACCACTTCATTATTATAGGACCACTTCATGATTATAGAATTTACTTTGCATTTAGCTTATTTAATTATTTTCTCATAGGCATAGTCATTATTAAAATAAATTGCTTCAAAACTTGCATAGGACAATGTCATAGTCAATTTTCTCTCACACACAGATCTGAGGGCAACAATCATATGTTGCAATCTAGGAGGTGCTATGGAAGTGAATCATGGAAGCACTGACGAATATATGGTATAATCATTCTTGTTTTAGGCTTTCGAGAGCATACCTATGTTCTTGGAACCTATCTGTCCTCTCGAGGGGGGCATACTGCTAGCCTCCTCGTCATTCTTCCTCATCCTATTTCGCACTGGGGCATATTTTTGACTTATTTTCTTTGCCACAATTCTTAAGCTCTTTTCAGTGTCTTGTTATTTTTTCTATTAGAGAGACCAAATATTGTCTCCCTTCGAAAATCTCAGGTGTCTTTGAAATATCCTTTTTGGGTTGTCAAAGAGACTTCATAATATGTCCCTTCAATATGTGGTATTCTCTTTGATATTTTATGTTATCTTATTCCATCAACCCATCGAAGATACTAAGATATAGTTCTCCCCGAAATGGCACCGTCTCATCAAAATGTGTTTGTCTTAGTGGCAGGTTAGGGGAAAGTATGCATTAAGGTAGTGATTATGGGAAGGGAAATTTTTGAATAATATTTTAATAGAAATAGGTTAGAGGTATTATTATTATGAAAAATTTAGACTTATTATGCACATATGATGGTTTTCAAGGAATGGTGTTGATGGTGTAAATTTAAATGGTCATACTGAGGTGACAAGGACTAGTGAAAAATTGATGTTAATTTTTTGGTTCTAAAAAAGATTCTTGGAAATATTATTTTATAATATATCCATGTGCCCTTCTTCATGGGAAACACCTTCCATTGTTGTCTTTGTTTTATCAAATACCTATCTTTTAGATTTTATCTCTCCTCAAAAAGTGTTAAGCTCCTCTTCTTTTGACCATGACAACTTCTTGAGTTTTAATTCCTTTTCTAATTAGTTAATTTTAGTCTTTGGTTGTTTTTCTCCACTTTAAGCACTTCCAACTATTTATTTTCCATCTACAAATTGACCATTGGTATTTTTTTCCTCATCACTACTCCTCTTACCTCTTAACACGCCCTGCTATTCCTTTTCATATCTTTTGCTTCAAGATTTAGATAAGTTTCTCCCTCATCAACCCCTAGGACAACAACATTCATTTCTTTGATAGAGTTTGGAATTTCATTAATACTTTAATGTGCCTTTGTAACTTCTTGTATGTGATTTTTTGCAGTATATTTATCATTAGAGTATTCAAATGTTTCTTTTGGAAATATTATTATGGAACTTGTCTGCCTTTTCAGATAAGACTTTCATGCCTCCACCCAACTGATTCTCTTTTTCTACACTTAGATCTAGTTTTTCCTTTTCCTTATCATCCATTTCAAATTGTATTTTTTCTATGTAATTGCTAACTTCCAGAATGCTTGGCTTCATTTTTTAAACTCCACTTATAGCATCATCTCTCTCTTTCTTTCCTTGCACAAATTAATATGTAATACAAAACCTTTGATTTAATCAAATTTTTCATTTACATTTTCCCCTTGCACATTGTTGACAATGATGTCACTCACAGCAACAGTGCAAATAAAATCCTCATAGGAAAACTTCAAAGAGCCTATCTTCTTGAAAGACGTAACTAGGGTAACCTTAGGGCGTGTTTGTTTAGTTGGAAAGGGTTGACTTAGCTCAATTCCATGTCTTTGGTAGTCAGGTCTTAACCATACTAGGTTTACTTCAATGTATGATGTGATAATTTTTTTAATCTCAAGGGGCATAGGGTTATCTCCAATTTCACTATTATTTCCAATTTGATTAATAATCATGAACATTAAGCATAAGATTTCCAGTTTGATCATAAAATAATATCATGAAATCAAAATATTTGCAATAAAATTTCATGAACATCAAATAATTTTGCTATCAGTTAAGTAGATTTAGCTTTAAGAATTCAAAAAATTAATAGAAAATGAAATATTTTCAATAAATTTCCATCCATTCATCTATTTTTTAGAACATTTTCAAAAATTTAAACATCTAATCTAAAATAAAGCATCAAAATACTAAAAATTAACATTTCTCCCAGTTATTCTCTACACATGCCCCAAGATATAATCAAATCAAAGAAAATCACTTTATACTTCATCAGATTGCTTCACAACTAGGCATAAAATGGTGCAATCTTTTAAAGAAGGGGGTTTTAGTTTAGACACCGAGTAGGTTCCATATGCACCCTTAAACGAGGCAGCATACAGTCTTGTTCAACTGAACTAACAAAACCACCTAAAAAGATTCATGAGATAGGTAGCTATCAAATTGGCTTCGATATTGATTAAAATCTATGTGCATACAAGTTTTTAGTCTGGAATGATTCAGAAAATAGGAAAAAAAAACAAAACTTAGATAAGTTTTGTCTCTTTCGACATCCACAAATTCTGAACTTAACTTAAAAAAAGATATCCTGTAATACCCCTCCGTTTTGCTTCTTGTTCAAGTTGCTTTATGTTATGTTTGGTTGTAGTTACTTTGATATTGGATACATTTTGTTATGATATTTTGATCGCTACTATTGAGCGACAACATTATTGTGGGATGTAGTTATCTGATTATTGTTTCACATGTATTATGGATTAATGTTGTTGTAGAGTTAACATGAGATGTTATATTGAGATTATTGGAATTATGATGGAAGTGTCAGTTCGATGAGTGTATTGGTGAAAAGGACGGTTTCGCATCACTCGCTTGTGAGCGCCCTGGGAATCCATAATTCCTTCTTCACGGTGTGTATTATATGCTGGATATATCGTATGATGTTGTTTACTTGGTTGCAGGATTGTAGGTACATGACATCGACTCCACCTAGTTTCACAGGTTTGAGCGTGTCGATCCAACAGTTAAGTTGAATGGGAGATAGTAGCTAGGTAACATGTGTCAAGTCTATACCCTAGCCTTAGTGTGTCATCAGTTGTGTGTGTCGAGTCATTATCTGTCTTGCTTTGATGTTATTTAATTCTGAAGCATTCTTGAGTTGGAAATAGATATTTAGAATAATTGCATTTAAATCATGTTGATGGTTATTTATTTTTATGCAATGTGGATAAAAGTTTATACTTAAATTAATTAATTATATTTAGTTTATTTAATTAATTAAATTTGATCCAAGGGGTTGAATTTAGTTATTAAATAATTAAATTAATTAATTAAACGTGATGCAAGAGAATGAAAGGAAATAAAAGAATTAGAATTAATTTTGGAATTTAATTCCAACGTGTGAGAATTAAATTAGAAATTGTAATTAAATGTTTATTTGGGAAATTGGTTGCAACTTTGGAAATTAATTTATTATTTGAAATTTCATTTTAAATTGAAAGTGGGTTTTTGAAAAGTGAAATTGAAATTGAAATTAAAATTGAAATTGAAAGTGAAATTGAAATTGAAAATTGAAATTGAAATTGAAATATCTAATTTGCATGTAATGTGAATTAGGGTTGTAAATATTGAAATTGAAATATCTAATTTGCATGTAATGTGAATTAGGGTTGAATTAGGTATTTTTGATTTATAAGAATATATGTTTTAATTTTAGGAAAAAGGTTTTTTTTTAGAAAAATACATTTTTACAGCAGGGAAGAAATTTTGGAAAATTTGCACAAGGGTTTGAAGAAAGTTTGATTGTAGAATTGATTGAAGGAAAGATTGTTTGCATTTGTTGGATTTTGGATTGGATTCATTAGAAGATTGAAGAAAATTTAGGAAATCTTTGGAGGAGGCTTGCATCAAAAATTCATCTCTTCCTGTAGCTTCTTGTACCAGGTTTTCCTCTTTGTGTTTTATTGTTCTTGATTGTTTTCTTTAAAATAGTAATGATTAAAGATTTATTTGTTAAACCTGTTTTAGAAAATAGATTTGATATTAGAAGAAAAGAATTAAACAAATTTACAGCCTTTGCTTGTGAAAATTTTTGAGTGAAAATTGTGAAAACCTTAGTTGAATTTAAATTATTTGGGGAAATCAATCTTGTTGTTATTGAAATCAAACATAGAGATTGAATAATGCATTTAGAATGTTTTTAGAAAATGAAACTTTCTGTTTATTATCAAAAAACGGATTTTAAAATCTGCAGTATAATTATATTGTCATGGTAAAATGGTCTGATTGTGTCGCCTATAACTTCACTTTCACAAACTGGGTTTTCAAAAAATTTAAACAATTTTTGCATTTTGCAATTTTCTAATCCCTGTTCAAAAATCTCAAATACCCAGATCGTAGTTTTTGAGTTATGCTTAAAACATGAGACTACTGTTAAGATATTTTCCCATGGCTGTTCTAAAAATAAAATTTTAATATTTTATGTATTGTTATTATAATATTAAAATATTATTTAATAATATTTTATATTTATTTATATTATTTTAAATAAAATTTGTATATTAGATTAGTGGAATTAAAATTATAAACATATGGGGAAATTATTGTTTATTTTAAAATGACATGTTAAAGTTTAAGTGAAGGAGTTAAATATTTGATTTAAAGAATGCATAATTTAAAATTGAATTGTGGAATTTAAATCCATATGTAAAAGGTCCAATTATTAATTTGATTTAATTGGAAAATATATTTATATTTTGAAATATTGATGATAAAGGATATTTTATTTTGAATTAATCAATTTGATATTCTGCAAACGATAGAAGATATGTTAATGATTAAATATATTTAAATATATTAATTTATATTTAGTATATATATAGTGAAGATATATATCCATTTGAGAGAATAAATAATATGTTATCTTATTTTATTCTGTTGTTTGCAAATTGGATATTATTAGTGTTCTAAAAGAAATAATTAGTATGTGTAGAAAATGAATAAAGAAAGATATTTTTTTTGATAGAAGTAATTACTTGATTTAAAAGGAAACATTTATTTTGTTAATATGATTGAAGAAAATATATTGAAATGTATATATATATATCCATGAGTATTTTCAATCAGTATTTACCTTGTTTTATTTAAGTGCATGTAATTCAGCTTTGCATGAAGAATTTAAATGATAAGTTTTGAATGTATGGTCAAAATTGATAAGGAAAAAGATATTTAAATATATTGAAGAATTATAGAAATATTTATATTTAAATGTTTATTTTAATTAATGAGATTTAATTAGAAACAATATGAATGCGTGGTCAAATAGATAAGCCAAAAGATATTTTTTATACATTGATGAAATTTCATGTTTTTAAATGGATAGAGAAACAATATGTTATTATATTAAAATGATTGAATGTTTTAAATAGAAAAGTGAATGAGATGTAAGATTTGGTTAGGAAATGGAAAGAGTGTACTTGCATGGATTTGTGTCGATTTAAAAGTAAATTAAGAAGTTGTTTTATTGATGAGGCAATCAATTATGTTATTTATTAATTTCTATTTAGATTAATTGAATCATTGTGATTGGATTATGAAAGAGATATGGATTTAGTATATCCAAAAGTAGTATCTTCCTCATGACTTTCTTAAAGGATTTAATTCTCTGTATTCAGTAAAGGGAAGTAAGTTTAATTGTTTTAGATTTCCAATAATGAAAAGGGAAATAGGGGTTATGATTATTTTAGATGATCTACTTATCATGTCTTTGACTTTGTCAACACTACCTATTGAATGAGTATGGATTTAGGAAATCCAAATATTAGATTTGATTGATGACTTGAATGCTTTTGTTGCTATGTCATCAAGTTGCATTGTTGGTTTTGGTATTTAGTGTTAGTCCTAAATTATAAGTCTTCCAGAAGATCTTAGAGGATAAGGGTTGTTGAATCTTTATGCCATCCAGTTGTTTTCCTTTGGGTAGTGCATGGCGTCTTTCAGTTTTACCCGATTTTCAGGAACAGGGATGTTTGCACCTCCTTGGTTTAGGAGCGGATTATGGGATCCGTGTCTCCTTGTATGGAGTGACCTTGTTATGTGGTTGCATCTTGTTGCCTCCTGTGAAAGGAGTGGACTATGTGATTGTTGCCTACAAAATGTATGGAGTGAGTTTCTATTATTTGTTTCCTCTTTGTGTTGGAGTGGATTATGATGCCTAGTTGGTATGAACTTGTGGTTCCCTTGGTGGATTGTTTGGATGTGTGTTGTCGAATAGAAGAGTGGCTTTTGTTAGGCGCCAGAGCCCAAAGAGGTAAATTGGATAACCTTCAGGAGTGATTTAAACAAGTGATAATTAAAATAATGTACTTAGAAGATTAGGACTAACTTCTCACATTAATCAAGATAATTTAATCCTCACTCATAGACACAAGGGCTTGTTTAGTCTTGGGATGAGTGAGAAGGCCTGGAATGGCAAGATCAACTATCTTGCTCTTGCGAGAGGTAGTTGATTCCACATGAGTGAGTATGAGTGCCGAGATTCGGTTGAGGCCACCAAGATTACTTGTGTCAGAGCCTATGAAGAATGCCCAGAGGAGATCTCATGACAAACCTTGCGATGACACTCTATCTATGACAATTGTTGTTAATTATTTTATGTGTATGGTTATTTGAACATATTTGATCTACTTTATGTCTGGAAGCAATGTGACCTATGTCAATGATGTTGGAGTTGTAACTTGTATTGTACTTGATGTGTACATGTATGGTATTTAATTTGTACTTGTATTGTACTAGATTTGTACATGCATTGTATTTGATTTGTACTTGTATGGTGAATGAGTTGTACTTGATTCATACTTGTATGGTGAATGAGTTGTACTTGTTAATTCATTTGGTTGGTTATAACAGTATGAGTTAGTTTGAGTCTGCCTTTGGTTAGAGGTAGTAGAATCTTTGTACATGTTATTTTGTTACTATCTCCTAGCATGGGGGGTGGGCCTTCGGGTACCACATTGGTAGGGTGGAACATGCACCAAAACCGTTGGGTCCCCATCTATCTTCAGTACTTGGTGGCGAGAAATCCAAATGGACAGCTCGCGGTTTGTGTTGTAATTTCTTGCATTGTAATATTTCAGTTGTATATGATACTTTATCCCTCTTTTGTAAGAGGTGGAGTTATGTAATTGTAATACATTTGTACTAGTGTCTCATTCTGGGAATGGGTGATGTAACTATTGGTTTAAGATAATGTTTATGAGATTGTGTCTTGGTTGATTATCTTATTATGTTTTGTGGTATTCTTATGATGTATGATGTTTATCTCATAAAGTTCATAAGGCTATGGTTATATGTAATATGTATGTGTGGGTTTAAGTAATCCTAACCTTGTAGCCTTAGAGGTTGTTGTTAACTAGTAAGTGAATGTGTATGTTAAATGCACTTTATAAAAAAAAATTTGGTTCGCTTAAGATGTTAATTGCAACTTCCTTTAGGGTTACTTGGTGGGGCATTACATATCCCCTGGCCTTTTATAGAAATAAGAAACAGGTAGGATATGAAAAATACATGAGAGGAAATCCAAGGGACAAATCACATCAAGGTACATGGAATATAATGATTAGCAAGAGAATTTCAAATGAATTCAATGAAGGTTAACCTCCATCTACACATTGAAATCCTTCAGGTTTTTTATCTTTTATTATCACCAAGATAATAACTTGAATCAAGATAGTGTGTAGGAACCTTCACATATATTAAGAATGATCACTTCATCATATTGTTCCAACACTTATGTTCTGCCTCGATCTTTCCACTCTCGGGAATGAGCTTCCTCAAAGGTTGGCACTTTCCATCACCAAATGTGAATTACTGGGATTCTAGTATTGTAGTGGATTCAAGCCCCTCTACATATAATTCCTTGAAGTATGAAGCCCAATCTGGTTATGACTCTATCCGTGATTCAAACTTTCCTGACCATCCATACTCTAATTTTACATCACAATCTACTTCCCCTGTAATCAATCACAAAATCCAACTATTAAATCCCTTTAAAACCAAAAATTTATAAAAAATAAATCTCATGTAAATAAAACATTATTCATTCATTATCATGCAAGTGCACCATAAATAAAATGCTTTGAAGAAACACAAATTCTTGAATAACATCCTCCTATACTAGATCACCGGATCATCAGACCTTTTAGATAAGCTTTAAAATTTAAAACTTTGTTTTGTGTTGTTACTCGGTACCTGGTATTCAACTTTACCCATGATTTTCTCGAACTTCATTTTTACCAAAAATTCCATCTTTACTGCACCTCAACTATCGGAATGAAACACTCTACTTAACACTTGCATTACCTTTAACATCTCTAATATTCTCGGTTCCTAATACCCAATACCCAAAACACTTGAATTACGAAGTAATTTTTTAAAACATTTATCTTTTCTTTTCACTTACAGTGTTCTTCCAAACTAGCTAGCACCTTCCATAAGCATTAGTTTTCACTTAGGATCCCCAAGCCTTGGAGTCTTGGGGTGTGTTCTGAAACCACACAACTTGCAACCAATAAAACCAAATTTAAACCAAAACTTGGGATTAAATCACTAGCCGTAAATTATAATTTATACATATTTTAAAACAATCAAACTTTACCTTTACCTAGATAGAGATAGAGCTTTGCTTCCAATCAAGCATCCATAGCCCCACCAAGGTTATCTTTGTAATTCCCCCAAACATATCTCTACTGCCAGCCATGCGTCTATAGCCCCGGTAGATATATTTTGATAGCCTAAAGAGTTGATAGACATTTTTTTATAGATATTTCATTGATAGCTTGTAATGCCCCGCCACGCAACCCTAGAGGAAGTTTCAATTCACTAAACAAGCGTACTAAATTTTTTTTTTTAAAAGAAATAAAAGAAGTGAATTAAACCCACATGTTCAACTAAATTGACAACCTCCCCTAGGGTTACATAACTGAGATTACATAAACCCCATTAACCAATCAACATTAAAAAAATACATTGAAAATAAATACACAAGTAATAACATTATACATCAAAGAAAAGTACAAGATAAAGATAAAGCATTCATTTATATAAATTAGTTACAAAGGTCTATTACAATCCTCATTCCCAGAATGAGTATAAATACATAAGTTTGAATATTACAAGATCCACCTCATACACAAGAGGGGTAAAATTAACATTATTACAAATGAGATACCAAGTACAAGAATCCTAAAGTAAGCAAAGAGAGATGTCCATCAAGAGTCTCACCAACAAGTACTGAAGATCAAGGGGACCCAACAGTTATGGTGCATGTTCCACCCAACCATGTGGTACCCGAAGGACCAACCCCCATGCTAGGAGATAGTAACCAAGTAACATGGCTGAGAAACCTACCACTTCAAACCAAAGGTAGACTCATACTGATTAAAAAAAAACTGACTCAACCACACATATGCACAATAAAGTTAAAACTCTATTCATGGTTACATTGCTTCCAGACATAATATGATCAAATGAGCTAAAAGAACATACGCACAACATAACACACGGTGTTATCCTAGACAGAGTGTCATCACAAGGTTTGTCATGAGATATCCTCTGGGCATTCTTCTTAGGCTCCGAAAATCCTAGTGGCCTCAACCGAATCCCGGCACTCATACAAACTCAAGCGGAATCATCTATCTCTCAAAGAGACGAGATAGTGATCTTGCCATTCCAAGCCTTCTCACTCACCCCAAGTCTAAACAAACCCTTGTGCCTATGAGTGAGGTTAACTTATCTTGGTTAATGTGAACTACATCCTAATATGCTAAGTATATTTACTTTAGTTTTCAGTTGTTAAAATCACTTCTGAAGGTTTCCCGGTTTACCTCTTTGGGCTCCGGCCCCTAACAAAAGCCACTCTTCTAATTGGATAACACACTACGAAACTAACTCCAAAGGTTACTCAAGTGTTACAAAATTGCAACAATAAAACTCTCTCCAATCCTAGGAGGCAACACAAAGACTTCTACTCCAATACTAGGAGGACAAGACGAATGTAACACAACCCAAGGGAAATCAAGCAATATTATAATAAGGGAATGACCCACGTGTAACTGGAAGACTTTTACAACCCACTTCACAATAATGATTCACCAAATAAAAACATTAATGAATACAATCAATGATACTCGTGCATTGGCAATATAATTTCTATATTTGGTTATTCTAAAACCATGTTCCTATCTAATGCATTTTCGCAGCAATTAGAATACTGTCATTCAACGTTTATAATTGTAACAATAGATTCCCATGACATAACTATTTTCGCAACATATTCTAATCATGGTTAATACTAGACCTAACCAAAATTGATTATCCATGTCATTACATAATCTTATTTTAACAAAATATTAAAACCATACTGGTCAAGAAAATCTTCTCATATTTAAATTTACTAAGCACTTATTAAAATCAAAACGTATTTCGTAATCCAAACGAAATTAATTATACAACGAAATCTTTAAATAAAATTAAATCTACCATATATATAATATTAATTAAATTCTATATATATATATATATATATATTAAAATATTATATATATATATTTATATATAATAATAAAAAAATACATACAATATATATATATACAAATTAAAAATTATATATATATAAAGTAAATTAAATTAAAATAAAAACAACCTTAAAAAAATGAAATAAAAATAAAACAAAATTAATAAACAAAAAAAAAACTAAAGTCGACAGTACGTATTCATGACGGAACCGGACGGTACCTCGTCCGGCGGACGGTACCGCCGGTACCGCAGTCTCATCAAGGCAGATGCCGACTGTACACTATGTACAGTCGGTTAGTAGGCGACGTAGGGGACGCAGTCCCCAGTGGACAGTGTGCCCCCCGTACGGGTGGCGCACTGTGCAGTGGGTACTGCGTACCCACTGTACAAAAATAAACACCGGTGGGGGCCGAGCCCCCCACCAAAACATTACAACATTTTTTTTGATAAAAAATTTCGAATGGCAAAAGTTTCGGACGGAACAAAAGAATTTCGGATGAATAAAAAAAATTCGGACGAAATTAATTTCGTACACAGGTACGATATGCCAGGCCGTACACGGCCAAAATAAAAATGGCATAATAAAATTTAAACAACAAAATTTTTATATGTATAATAATGTGGATTGTATATATCATTTCCAGAAAATGGTATATGCAATGTGTATTATTATACATGTAATTTTTTTTTCCAGAATTTTCAAAACTAGGGTAATTGAAGAAAAAATGTATAAACAACCATAAAATGATTTTCTTTTGTAACCATAGCAAACTTTCCAACAAAGATTAAATTCATAAAACAATAAAACCATTCCCTTTCCTTTGTGTTTTCAAAAATTTCAATGACACAAGAATAGTGATTCAAAGATCTGGTTTTCTCTCCCACCATTTTTCTAATAGGGTTTGCATTTCCAAAATAAATGAATCTGAATATCAAGTAATGGAGTTTAACCTAGGGTTTCAAGAAAATTCCCCATTTGCAAATTTCTTCAAATTTAAACAAACTAGGATAAACTAGAAATATTAAAACAAGAAATAGAAAAGAAAACCTGGTTATTTGCAGCCACCAAGATTATTGATGCAGACTTTCCTTTGAGCTTTTCACAATTCTTTTTCCACAATGCCAAGAATTTTCCAGCAAGCTTCAATCTACTAATTCCACCTTCTTTATAGAATTTCTCTCCCTTTTCAATTTAATTCTTCATCCAGAAATAATTTCTTAAACTTCCATCAAAAATTTCTCCAACAATTTTCCTGCCTGTCCAAAAAATGAAGCAAGAAGAATCCCCAAATTTTCTGCCCTAAACTTATAAAATAACAATTCTAAAATAACCTAATGTAACCCTAATTCACTTTCAAATGCAAAAGTTGAATTTACAAGTTAATTTCATTTCCCTCTTTTCCAAAAGCCCTAACTTTTGACTTTTAATTAAAATTCTAATTTCTCAATATTCCCTTTTTGATTTAATTTAAACTTTACAATCAAATACTATTACATAATTATTATAAATTATCTAATAACTAAATTCAAACACAAGAGATTTAAATTTAATTAAATAAACAATTTAACTTTAATTAACTTACTCACAATTATTTATTAATTAAATTTAATCCTTTGAGATTTACATCTAATTAAATAAATATTTTAACAAAACTAACCCACTTTCAATTATTTACTAATTTAATCCAACTCCATGAGCTCTAAATTTAATAAATTAAATAATTCAACTTTAGTAAGCCTACTTACAATTATTTAATAATTAAATTTAATCCCTTGAGATTTAAATTTAATTAAATAAATAATTTAAGTTTAATTTCCAAAATATATTTAAATATAACCAAAGAGCATAATATTAAATACTATAAAATCACCATTTCTTCCAGCCAATGCAATATTCAAAAGACCAAATCAAAGGGTTAACACATTTCGAAACATTACAAAAAGCATTCAATAAGATCTAGCAAGACTCAAACATCAGAGCTGACGACACACTAAGACTAGGGTGTAGACCTGACACATGTTATCAAGTTACTATCTCCCATTCAACTTAACCAGTTGGATCGACACGCTCAGACCTGTGGAACCAGGTGGAGTCGATGTCATGTACCTGCAACCTGTAATCAAATAATCAACATAATATATGCAGTATATAATTCACACCGTGAAGAAGAAATCTCGGAATCGTAGGGCGCTCGCAAGCGAGTGATGCAAATCCGTCTCCTTCACCAATACACTCATCCAAGACTGACACTAACGTCATAAGAATAGTTTCATAACTAACCACATGATAATTCTACTGTCAGCATTCATTCATCAAAGCATGTAAAATTAAATCAGATAATCACATCACATAGTAATAGTTTGTCGCTCAAGAGTAGCGATCAAAATCTCATAATAAATATGTCCAGTATCTCAGTAGCTGTAATCCAAACAAAGCATAAACAACATGAAAATAGAAGCAAAACGGAGGGGTATTGCATAGCTCATTTTTTCATTTGATATTTCATTGCTAGCTTATTTTCAACTTGCAATCAATGAAGCTCGCTATTAGGTTGGGAATTACAATGGTATCAAAGGTTACCTTTTTATTTTTCATTCAATGCAAATCCATTCTATTGGAATTTTTTCCAGCTAAGGATTTGTAATTCTCTAAGGGGTTGCCACTCCCTATACTTAAGAATTAACAAAGTTAGTGGCCAACTGACAAGATTCAATCAAAGACTGAGATCTCCTACACTTTTGGTTCTGTGAAACGAAGGAAGGTTTTCCTATATGTGTTCATAAAAATTGTTCATGCCTCAAGAACACTTCTACACATAGATACATTCCTATTAATGCTATTAGACAACATCTATCTGGGTTTTGGCAAACCAAAGAATAAAAACAACTATCTAAAGCTAGGAAAGCAGACTTAGTATAAGGTTTGTATCTCAAGAGAGATATAATTTGATTTTTTAAAATGTTCTAATCTTGAACCTTTACACTTAGGACTACTTTCTTGCACTTCTAAAAAGGATCTGGAATGAACTATCTAGTGCCTCATCCAACTAGGTGGGAGTCACATAAAACATAACCTTGATATCATGGAACTCATCATTATAATGCCTTACATTATGAGATTTTCCATTAATTAAAACAATACTCCTTAGAAAATCCTCAGCACAGTATAATAGACCTGTAATTCCTTTTCAAACATTTGATTAAATCATTAAGTTAAAGCAAGAAAACTATCTACACATCCAAATATACCATTGAAACTAAATGAAGAAATCATTGATAAATCCATTCATAATCCATGATATGTACATAGGAGAGAAATTGTTTTAATTGTTTTGTAGATTTATTGATATCAATTATTATAAAAGAATAGCATGCTTATTTTATACAACACCCGATATGGAATGATTTTCCAACTAGAACCTTCCAAAATACCATAATATAACCTTTATGTACACAACCTAAGCCTTACGATACAAAAAATATGACCCTTAATAACGAGTCATGAAATATCCTTTATAGAGCAGGAGAGCAACAAGCATCGGGCTTCATTGTTCATTTAAAAATGAATTTCACTTTAACCAAATGAAATTCAAATTGAATTCAAAAAACTCCCCATCACCAAAAAAAATGATTGCAATACACACAGAGGAACCAAAAAATGGTTACACCACTATAACTAGCCAAGAAAGACAAAAAACACCGCCCCAACAACACCACTCATTTCCCAACACCTCGAGCAATCACACAGCCCCGATACAAGTAACTGCTCCTAGTTCTCGCTTCAATAAGAAGAGAGACTAGTTCTTTACCCTTGCTTGTACCAACACTAGATCCAACAACATTACACGGCACCACTGCAGTAATTGGAGAAATTGCAAGCACCTCCTCATCAACTCCCATGAGTTTAGTCAGGGCTACGAGGTAACTGCGGTAGTCTGAATCAATTTCGGACCCCTCACCATCAGAGCCCGAAGAGAGCTCGACAGGTGACATGGAACGTCCAGACCTTCTCTCCACACTTTGAGTGACCATTCCAGAAGTACTAGGAACAATTTGTTTCTCCTTGTGTTGCAAATTCGTTACACTTACCCAAGCACTTTGTCGTACTATTGACTTATCCATTGGGATCATGAGCTTCGAACTCAGAAAGAAAACAATCACCTACAAACAAACAAAACTCAAAATGCAATGATAATGATGAGAAAATTAGCAGGCATCTATAGAGCAAGCCGGTGTAGGGAATATTAATTGCCCAAATTGTAATACAAGCAAACGAGCGATTAATGGCTGATGTCACCACCACAAAAAAATTTGAGCTCATGGAAAATGGCGTATAGCCCATCATTGCATTTTCAAGTGAATTCTACTTGCACACAAAGAAAATCAAGATGAGATCCACTTACAAACTTGTGCCATTAATGAGAATAGCTTGTAGAGCCACATGGGTGAATTTTAACTCTTTGAATTCAAACTGTTGATGTGGAAAAACCTGGAAAGTTAGATGACTTAGATTGAGTCAATGATCATTGAAGAATCCACATCACCACCTGGGAAAAATAGCAGCCAATCACACCCCTCGCAATCAGGAAACCCGTGACCGATCAGCAGGCCCCACCCAACCCCCTTGTTCCGTGGAGCCAATCCATGTGTCACCGGCTCGCAAACCTCGTGGCATTTTTGAAAACATTAATCCGCTCGTGCGAGGCCTACGAGGGACGGTCATCATTAATCCCTATCATTTTATATCCACCATTGAAAAGACACCCACTTGTCACTGCTAGCGCATCGAGACAAGCCCCACTCTACTGTACTTGACATATGGAAACATCTTACACACCTCGCACCACTTTAGTGACATCAACAAGAAACCTTGCAGGTCTGCGAGGAACAGTCTAGATCTTAACCCCATGATCCAATGTTCAGCCAGACTGCATAGGGAAAAATAATTATAATAGTGGGGCCAACTAGAAAAACCCTCAGAGGTACAATAATTTAGGCCCACCCAAACTTGGGGAAAAACCACCCAACTTAGGAAATATAATAATAACACCCAAATAGAAAGAAAAGACCGATAGGTTGGGTGAAAAGGGGCTGATAACAGCATGAAAAATAGGCTCAGCCGGATGACTTAAGAGACCAGTGACCCCCAATAATAGGTCAATGCTAAAATATAACGTGAGGGTTTAAAAGGTAACAATCAACTTTATCATGGGTAAAAAAAAACCCTAACCCTAAGCACTAGATCCCTAGCCATAAATGGTAAACAAACATGCCCAAACCAGGAAAAATTTTGAAAAAATTTAAAAGTCCCATCACCTTCATTGTTTCACTACTTCCCAAAAACTCATTAAATAATTTCTTGTTGGTGTGTATTTCTGGCTAAACCTTACCACTTTTATGCCAAATCCTAGCTAACTGCAACTTGCCATATGTCAGAAAATATGCATAAATTAAAATTTAGCAGCAAACAACTTAATGGCCAAATTTAAATCTAAATTTAGAACCATTAGTTACCACCCTTCCAATCAAATTTTATGGCAACTACTAAATACTCAGATAGAAATTCCAATGCGATGGTGCTACACCACATTAATGGATTAGAAATGTCATGATGACTTTTAAAATGATCACATTATTCTGCATTAAATTCACACACCTGAACATGCATGTATCATTCCTCTCAAAATTCCCAAGTGATGACGTGTGTTGCCTTATCGGATTCATTTTCCTTTCTACTTTTCACACATAAGCACCTTCATAATTGGTATGGCTTAATAAAAACACAATGAAATGGCCACCATTAATTTTGAAATCTCTAACTTACTTGATTCACAATCTTCGTATAGGGAAAATTTGAAGAAAATTGTCACCAATTATGTGTAAAATTTAATTTGATTTAACATTACGCTCTAGAGAAACTCATCTGGTGTCCACCTTGCTTATGATTTTCAATATTTAGATCTAGGAAACTATGTACCATAACTCCGTCGCTGTTTTCTATAAATTCAGGATTTCTCTTAATTTTTTCACACTTCTACTTTGCCTTTCTTTTTAATTTTGCATTTCTATGTTCTACTAGTGCTTGCTTGCTTATAGGTCATGGATACTCTAATTTTCTTGACCCACTCTCTCCTCCATAATGTTTTCTTAGGTCACATCATGACTCAGAGGATTGAAAAGGTTTTCTTTATTTAGAATACCAACTTTACTATGCCAAACTTGTGCTTAGTCCTTGGGGAACAATATGTGGAATCTAGAGCTTATTATTGACTTTATTTTGATTTGGCTTCTCACTTCATAGCCTCGCTCCTGGATATTGGGCTTCCTATTGAAGATGTTCTCTTAGCTACAAATATGATAGTGTGGCATGAATATTGAAGAAACTAGATACTATTCTTTCTATCGCACATCCATCCATTTGAATTCTTTTCATGGATGATATTCCTCAATTCCTGGAGCACAGGGAAGTGGTTCCACTTCGGCCATTCTTGACTAACCTCCATACTCGTGACTTTGAAATTCACTAGAAAATAACCTACGTAGGATACTTAGCTCTGATGGACGAGGCATCCCGGATCGACTGAATGGCTACCTTTGTCTATAGCTCACCTCCCTCTTTTTTAGCTTTTTAAATCTTTTATAGAAAGAATTTCGGTATTTTATGTATTTACGTGATACACATATATATAGCTTTGTCGTACCTTTTAAAGCATGTATTTACTATGTGTGTCTATCGTTTTCATTTCATAACACAATGTCATAAATTTTTGAATTAACTCTCATGTGTATGATACGTTAAGTAGAATTTGCCAATATAGAAGGGCCAATCAGGAAAAGAAAGAAAAGGAGAAAAACAAAAACAAAACAAACCCTACAAAAAGAAAATTAACCCTTACTAACCAAAATTATAGTCTAACAAGCAACTTACCCTAACAAAAAAAATTATTTTAAGTTCAATGACAATTTCCATTGTCATTTTGGTATGAATTACAACAGGTTTGTCCTTAAATTCACTGAAATAAACCTCAAATTAGCTACTATAACAATGAATTTCTTCATATTTACTATGTTTAACAAACATGAATTCAAAGGCTTATTTACCAATAACCTGGCCCATTTGTATGAAAACGACCTCATTATAGGTCAGTCTTACACACCTTCTTTGGTTCGTTAATACTTTACCTTCTTCTAGCCTTGGTTCATGGTTTTCTTTTTCATTTTTCTTAGTTCCATGAATGGCTGTGTCCATTTCTTGATTTTCTTCTCCTCTAAAATTTTTCATGTCATCGGCCCTATCTTCACTTTGAAATTTTTTAGCACAAACGATATCACAATTTATATTTTTATTAGAGAGAGAACAAGTAAAAACTTGATACTCTGTATCTTGTATAAAATCAAGTAAATTTCTATTTTTAGCCTGTGAACTTTCAATTTGGTACAGAAAACACACTTCTCCCACTCAATTTTCCCTCTCCTTCTCCTCACTTACATTTTCCACGTATGAAAAGAATGATGACTCATCAAAGTTCTTTTCTTAGTTTTGGTGCAGTATTTTTGAGTCTCGGCATTCTTGCCTACATTCCTACAAAACCTTAAGATTTTCTTCATAACAATTATAGTTGTTAAACCATTTTGATATATCAATTAATTTTTTAACATTTTTAGTTCCACTAGGGTTGCAATCCTTTTAGGAATTCAACAAATTTCTCGTTAACAAACCCTTTCTTTTAGTAGTTAAAATTTATTTCATTAATGGAATCACCTTATGTATAGCCAAACTTACCCTAGTTAAAAAAAATTCACAATAGAGCTCACCGTGATTAGTTGTATCACGAATTCGACACTTGGCAACTCTACCAAAGGTGAAAAACCTCAAAGGATGTAATATTTGATTAAGAATTTTCTAGATTTTTTCAACTTCCATTTTTGAAACACTAGCTTTCCTTAGAATTTTGCCTTACAAGCTACCCTTATATTCAAAACTAATATAGATTCTTAAAAAAAACATGAAGATAATAACATGAAGAATAATAAAACATGAAGCAAAATATAATGGGCCCTACTTCTAGCACTGGTTCTTGTTGACAATGATGTCACTCACAGCAATAGTGCGGAAAAATCCTCATAGGAAAACCATGAAGAGCCTATCTTCTTGAAAGGCTTAACTAGGGAAACCTTAGGGTGTGTTCACGTAATTAGAAAAGGTTGACTTAGATCAATCCTAAGTCTCTCATAGTTAGGTCTTGACCATACTAGGTTTACTTCAGGGTATGATGTGATAATGTTGTTAATCTCAAGGGGCATAGGGTTATCTTTGGTTTCACTATTATTTCCAATTTCATTAAGATTCATGAACATTAAGCATAAGATTTCCAATTCAATCATAAAATAATATCATGAAATAAAAAGATTTGTAATAAAATTTCATGATCATTAGACAATTTTGTTATAACTTAAGTAGATTTGGCTTTAAGCATTCAACAAATTCATATAAAATGAAATATTTTCAATAATTTTTCATTCATTCATCTATATTTTGGAACATTTTTAGAAATTTAAACATCTAATCTAAAATAAAGCATCAAAATACTGAAAATAAAAATTTCTCCTTGTTATTCTCCATGCATGCCCCAAGATATAATTAAATCAAAGCAAACCAATTTATACTTTACGAGATTGCTTCATAGTTAGGCATAAAATGGTGCAAGCTTTTAAAGAAGGGGGTTTTTGTTTTGACACCGAGTAGGTTCCATATGCACCCTTAAACGATGCAATATATAGTCTTGTTTGGTTGAACTAAAAAAACTAGCTACAACCATTCATGAAATAGGTAGCTATAAAATTGGTTTCGATATTGATTAAATTATATGTGCATAAAAGCTTTTAGTTCAGAATGATTCAAAAAATAGGTGAAAAGAACAAAACTTTGAGAATTTTTTGCTCTTCTGACATCCACAAATTTTGAACTTAAACTAAAAAAGATATCCCCTAGCCTTTTACAGAAATAAGACACAGGTAGGATAAGACAAATACATGAGAGTAAATCCAAGGAATGAATCACATCAAGGCACATGGAATATAATGATTATCAAGAGATTTGAAAACAAAGTAAATGAAGGTCAACCTCCATTTGCACGTTGAAATCCTTTGGGTTGTTTATCTTTTATTAAAACCAGGATAATAAATTGAATTAGGATAGTGTGTAGTAAACTTCCCATACATTCATAATGATCACTTCATCATCCTGTTCCTACACTTATTTTCTACCTCGGGCTTTCTACTCTTGGGAATGAGCCTCCTTGGAGGTTGGTTCTTTCCATCACAAAATGTGAATTACTAGGATTCTGGTATTCTGGCAGATTCAAGCTTCTCTACATATAATTCCATGAAGTATGCAGACCGATTTGGTTATGAATATATCCATGATTCAAATTTTCTCAATCATCCATACCTACACTTTGCATCACAATCTACTTCCCCTACAATCACAAATTCCACTATTAAATCTCTTTTAAAAAAAAAACATTTATAAACAATAAATCTCATGTAAATAAAACCATTATTCATTCATTATCATGCAAATGCACCTTAAATAACATGCTTTCAAGAAACACAAATTATTTCATAAACATCCTCCTATACTGAATCACTAGACCATCGAACCTTTTAGATAAGCTTTAAAATTTAAAACTTTTTTTTGCGTTGTTATTCGGTACCTAGTACTCGGTATTCAACTTTACCCATGATTTTCTTGGACTTTAGTTTTACTAGAACTTCCATCTTTACCAGACCTCAACTATTGGACAAGAACACTTTTCTTAACACTTGCATTACCTTTCACACCTCTAACATTCCCAGTTCCTAGTACCCGGTACCCATAACACTTGAATTACAAAGTACTTTTTAAAAATATTTCTCTTTGCTTTTCACTTCCAATGATCTTCCAAACTATCCAGCACTTGCCATAAGTGTTAGGTTTCACTTAGGTTCCCCAAGCCTTGGAGTCTTGGGGCATGTTGTGAGACCACACAACACACATATTGCACGTGCTCCTTCCTCAACTTCTCATGATCAGGAACAACCTCTTTAGCCAATACATTATCTATCTCATTCACTTTGGTCTTTTTCTTCCCAAGTTTTTGTAGAGTAGATTCCTTTTTCATTACATACTTACTAGTACATCCTCTTATTTTTTATTACTAGCATGTCATATAATTCTCATAACAAATATTTTTGGGATTTTGTTAGATTTGTTGCAGGTAAAGGGATAGAGTTTTTAATTTATTGAATACTTTAATGTACCTTTGTAGCCACTTTTTTCCCAACTTTGAGAGTATATTTATGATTACATAATCCATATGTTTCTTTTAACAAGTTATTTGCAACAAGTGTATTTATGATTACATAATTCATGTGTTTATTTTAATAAGTTATTTGCAACAAGTGTATTTATGATTACATAATTCATATGTTTCATAAAATACTTTCATGTCTCCACCTAAGTGATTCTCTTTTTCTGCACTTAGATCTGGTTTTACAATAGTGAGTGGGTTACAATTTTTATAACACCTATTGTTTTCCAATTTCTAGTTTTATAAAATAGTATTCATGTATTTAAGACCTTTTGTTTTCATAAATACACTGCAATATTTATTTATTTTCTCAAACTCAAATTACCTAGACTCCTCACACCCTGTATATTGAACCATGCATTATTTTCAAGATTTTTCAACTTTTCACATATTTCCTAGTGAGCATTAGCTGACTAGCACCTTCCTTAAGCATTAATTTTCAACTTGGTTCCCCAAGCCTTATATTCTTGGGCTGTTTTGTGAGACCACACAATAGTGATCATTAATGAAACTAGAGTTATTCGTACTCTCATAGACAATGGAGTGGGTCTTAATGTTTGTAGCATTGACCTCCTAGATAAAATTGGTGTGGACATGAATTTTATAGAACCCAATGATTTAATATTCATGGCTTTGACAATGTTAATAAGAAATCATTAGGAATGACCACACTATCCATTGATTTTGGACCTATGGTTTTGCCTACCCCTATCCATATCATTCCATGACCTCTTTTATACAACCTTCTCCTAGGTAGACCATGGATTCATGCATTGAAGGGAGTCTCGTCTACTCTTCACCATGAGGTGAAGTATGAATATAATAACAAGATATACTCAATTAAAGAAAATGACCAAAGTTATAACTCACAATCTCAATAGAATCATAACATTTCCAATTTTCTTAATAATTTGATTCCAACTTCAAAGGTAGAACCTATACAAGTTGATGGTAATCCTAATTATCTTTCACCTACAATAAAAAATATTAGATGATGATTGGGGGCCATTATATTTTATACCTTGTTTCAAAGGGGAGTCTAAAATATCACCATCAAATTCTAAAGAGTCAAATACAAATGATGATCATGCTAATGATTCATCTTCAAACACATGTTTTGGGGATGATTGGGTTTCATTATATTTTACACCCTCCTTTATGGGAGACTAAAAAATATCACAATCTAAAAAAATATATCTTTTTTTTAATTTTCTCAACCTAGTTCTACATCGATAATATTACCCCATAATGGTGATGGGGGTTCTTCAACTCTCATCCCTCATGAGTAGAAGATGCTTAACTTTAAAATACTTAAAAATTATTTGCATGAAGAAGTCAATCCTTTTTAGAAGCATGTAGATAAAATCTATTCCTTTGAGTTGGAAGTATGTCATGGTCTTGGATACAAAATTATTTCTAAACATGAATATAATGAAAACTTTAAAAAAATGATAGGGATTAAGAGAAGTCCTTACCAAAATTTTCCAAGTAGGGTTTAGGTTTCCAACATTCCTCCCCATCTTCATCTAATTATTTATCATCAATTGTATGTATGACATCTTCTGATAAGAAAGAAATATTTTCTTTGCAAGGGAAACAAATGTCCCCTATTATTGATCGAGAGAATATCTTTTTGAGGATTCTCAAAGTCGATCTAATTAATCTTCCTCCAAGAACATGAAATAAATTCTACAACCAAAACGTTTTTTGTGCATATCATGAAGTGCATGGTCATTCTACCAATGACTTTTAGACCTTGAGTAATAAAATAAAACTTAAGGATTATGGTTCTCTTCCATGTTTTGATGCACCTGACTCCTCTAATCAATAATGATATTTATCCTATCATGTTTATCATCATCTATGTGGAATTTGTAGATTTATGTGTTTTCTCACTGCCATTCATTGTGGTACATTCTTAAGTGCAACCATATTTTTCATGGCAGCAACATGATAGTCCTTGGTGTGGTTGTACTTGTCTCTATACTTGGAGGCAACTTGGATAACTATTTTTGGAAGGCATGCATTATTTTCAAGGATCCCCTCTTCCCCTATTTCTCCTTAAAATACCAACATAACAAGTATGTTGAGATTTTAAGCAGGGGAATACATTGTTATTTTTTCTTCACTTTGTTCACATGGATTGTACTTAGTGGTGCATTGGCATTGGCATTTTTTCTTCACTTTGTTCACACACATTGAACTTAGTGATGTATTGGCATAGAATCTTGATCATCTTTGTAGCACATTATCAGAGTTACCGGGGATCATAACTCTTGGTAAGGTTATCAATGGGTACACACCTATTGAATATCGAACTTCACTAGACCTTGTGTGTTTCTCATTTTGCTATCTTTTTCGTTGGTGCTCAACTAGTGAATATCAAACTTCACTAGTTTGTGTTTCCTTTTATTTGTGATTCACCTAGAAAATATTAGACTTTTCTAGTTTGTGAATCATTAACACCTTTTGGTGTCAATCCTAGCATAACATAGCTTGCTAGCTAGTAGTTTCATGTGTCTCATGAGTGATTTTACATCCTTGTGAGATCATCATGTTTTATTTTGATAGAGCATTCAATGAATGATGTTTGGTATTTGATACAATTTAAGGTTGAGGTCACTTTTCTTTACTGACTTGAATCCCTTTATTACTAGCCATGTGTTTTGATTATATGTTTTTTGTGTTTTTTCTTCGTGTTTGCATCATTTTTTCATCCTTTTTTGTCTTCATATGATTTCCATCTATATGTTATGTTATGTCATTTATTTTCATCATGTATGCTTCGTGTTTTCTCACATGTATGTTTGTGTATGATGTCTTGTTGCATTGCATACATGTGTGTGTTACTTTGTGGATATGTTGTGTTTCCATAGGATCTTCGATCTTAGGGGATTGTATACTCCCCCAAGATCCTTTTTCATCCTATCTTTTCAACATTTGGAAAATCAGACCCCTCTTGACATGGATTTTCTACTTTAGTGTGACTTATTTGAGCATAATTCTATACTCTCACTAAAGTAGGGGCTAAATGTATAGTAAAAAATTATCACCCTTGACAATTTCACACTATGTTTTGCTCCCCCTTAAATTATTGGACCTGATTGAACCCCTAATTTCCTAAATTATGTATTTCATGGCTTATTTTTAACAATTACCAATAAATTGCAAGTGGAAAACAAATGAATTTATCTAATACTTTTCCCCTTACACCTTATTTTCTGGAAAATAGGGCAAGGATAGAGACACCCTATGGTGGAAAAATCCCCCTATTTTACTTGGTCCCAAATTTGAATATGTTGGTGTTGAAATTTTATCATTTCTAATTTAGGTTGCAAATGTCAGCTATCGGGACCTAATTTGTGGGAAATTTAATAAATGCTAATAAATACCTATTTATTGCATCATTTTGAAATATAACAAGAACTATCTAGAAACAAGTGAATATTAAGATCAAGTCAAGAGCATTCAAGAGTAGTATTTCAAATCCTTATTGCAACAATTCAATATCCAAACATCATGTCAAATCCTATATGATTTTATGCATGTTCATGTTATCATTGTTTGTGAAGGCTAACCCATTTTGTTGGTCTCCAATAAATTCAAGAAAGATCCAAGACCTTGAGGTGATTCACATGAATTCAAACCTTCAAGGAAGCCATTGAAGGGTGGTGAGTTGTAGAACTTTGTTGATTCATCATTCCTTCCTATCATTTATCCTTTTATCTTGACATTGTCATTATGGAAGTGGAAGCACTAACATAGGGTTTGACTAAGGAAAACCCCTAAATGGCACAACCCTTCCTCTCTCTTTGAATGTGTAGGTTTCAAATTGAGGGGAGATTGAAGGAAGCTTGAAAATTCATTTTCCATTGTTTCATTCAATGGCGAGGAACAATAATTTCAAGTGCATAGATAATTCCTCAAAATATATTTTTCTTAATAGGTTTTCCATGCATGATTGTATTTTATGTATATTTTTAATCATTTTTGTTTCTTTTTCGTCTACCTTCCTATTCTACTTCCTAGAGTTTTGAATTCTCACCATGCTTCTACAAAGCATGTCACAAAAAAGAGCCATGGTTAGGGATTTTTTATTTCTTAGGGTTTTTTCCATGAAATTATTATGTATAAAAACCTTTGGTCTTTATGCTCTATAGCCTATGCCCTATGTTTTTCATTGTAAGTTCTATTTTTAAGGTGACTTCCTTAACTAGTATTTAATATATTAAGTGCCTTTGTGAAGATTTTGTGTTTGTGAGGTATCCAGCCCCATATTCCTACTAACTTACTCTTTTGTGATAATGTGTGTGCTTTATTTGGTCACTTTAGTGACTTAACCACATCTTCAAAACAATTGGACACACCACAATCCATATTGAATGCATGTTTTATCAGACAATTTACTTTACTGTGGGCTCAGTCTTATCAATTATCTATAGGTTGTTAGTTTTCCAAACTAGGAAATTTTTCATAAGGGTGTCAATTTATGTCTTTGTAACCCCTTTCTATTTTATAGGTATTTTAGCGAATGAATTGGCTCTTGGTAAATTTTCTTGAAATAAATGACTCCCAACCTTGTTTAGCACTAGTATCAATCCACTAATAGCTCTAGAAATACAACAATTGCATTTGTCTTTCCTCTAAATTTTGGAGGTACAACTCCCTCACAATATTTTCAATGAATTTAAATGCTAAAATCAATTATCATGTATACTTTTAACCAGAAAGAAGTAAAGGCAACCCCAATATCAGAAAAATTCCTAAATATTAGATGCAAGATCCAGTAAATAAGAAGATTTGGCACAAAGACCAATTTTAGCCAATCTAATCAGAAATTAAAACATACACCCAATACCATCTGAGAAATGAAATTGATTATGAAGAAAATTGCATCAGTTACACAAAGATAAGATAATGCCTTGAGACATTCTCAAACACAAACATTCAAGAACCCAGATCAACTTCACAAACTGAATGCACAAAGACAAACAGTAATTTCATTCATAGCAAAAATATTGTATTGAGCTTTCAAAACCAATCCCCCCTTTCAAGAAATATTTACAATATATATAGTATTTATCCCCCAAGACTCTTCAGTTGTGTAACTATTTTTCTTCAAAGGATTCATTAAAATATGACCTTTCACATTCTAGCAATTGACTCTTTCTTTTTTTAAATGAAAAAAAGGCTTTGGATGTTGCAAGTGGGATTTTATGTACTTTTGCTAACTTAGGTGAGGTTTTGTGAACTTCTGCTAACTTTCCACCCAGGCAGGGTTTTGTAAAATTTTGCTAACTTTCCACCTTTGAGTAATTCTATTAACTTTCCACCCACGCGGGGTTTTGTAAACTTCTTCTAGCTTTCCACCTTTGAGTAATTCTACTAACTTTCAACCAGGTGAGCTTTCGTAAATTTTTGCTAAATTTTCTCCTTTGAGTAATTCTGCTAACTTTCAACCAGGCGGGATTTTGTAAACTTCTACTAACTTTCCAACTTTGAGTAATTTTGTTAACTTTCAACTAGGTAAACTTCTGCTAACTTTCCACCTTTGAGTAATTCTTCTAACTTTCCACCTTTGATTAATTCTACTAACTTTCAACTAGGCAAGGTTTTGTAAACTTCTGCTAACTTTCCACCTAGGCGGGACTATGTAAACTTTTTAACTTTGTAATCACCTCTTTGAGCCTAGAGATAAAAAATTCCATATCTCTGAACTGAAAACTCCATTTTGCATGAAATTTGAACAACAAGAAGCATGACCATCATAGAACAAAAATCAGAAATTGTTTTGGCTCCAAATGCACGGATTCCAAGGCTTGACATTATTTGCAAATCACTAGTTAGAAACATATATATTTAAAATATCTCAAATGATAAGGATTTTGGGCATGAAAATTGGCCACATTGGACATAATAAGGTTAGCATCAACCCAAAAAAAGGATTTAGCACCAACTTAATTAGATTTTTTGAAATTAATTGTTTGTGTGATTTGGCAGGCTGAAGGGCATTAGAAGTTTAAAATGGGCCAGGTCAAAACTTGGCCAACAATTGGCTCTGTCTGGGGGATGAGGACTGTAAAGGACAAAGCAAGGAATCTAGAATCTCAAGCATAGACTAGTGTTTTAATTTCCATTGGGCTATAGTGTCAAAGAGCAAAGATGAGCAAGAGCAAGCCAAAATCTAGACCAAGCAAGAAAAGCATCTAAACTACCAGCACAAAAAAAACTCCTAATATGTACATGGTAGGAAGACCCTACCATAAATGGCCTCCAAGATTATCATAAAAATCCATTTATAGGTTGGGAGAAATAGCTACCTATGCAAAATAATACTTAGTGGCCAAAAATTTTAGGCACAACCAACTGCCAACCTACAACTACTGCCATCAAAAAGATAAGACAGACATCTTGTAAAAACTTTCTAAATAAAATTGGATGCCAAAAAATCCACTCTTTGTTATATTCCTTTGCAACCAAATGATTCAAATGGCACTGCCTTGCATAAGGTCACCAAAATCTACCTATATAACATCACATGTAATACCATGTTGCACTTGATCCTTTGAGCAAGAAGAAATCAACCCTCGAATTGGACATACCACATATAATCTATGAGATAAAGAAAATTCTTGGATGCTACATGTAGAAGTGACTACATTATTTAAAAATAGTGGACCCCAATTTGTAGCACATGCTTCAACAAATTCATCAAACTCAATCTTTGTTTCAACCATCTCAATTCTTTTTTCATTTTCATCCATCCCACATATAGGTTCAAAAATTTGACTGAAAAAACTTGAATCTTGTGCAATATTTTCTTCAAAATTAAAAACCTCAAGAATCAAGGAATTAATTACCTCATCATTCATTGCCTTGTCTTCAATAACTTCATTATTAAACTGAAATTTTTCATATTCAGGTTGCATACATGAAGAGAAAGAATTCTATTTTTCACTTACCACTTGGAATTGATTTTTAATTTCACTTCCAGTTGTACAATGTATATTATCATCTTCAAAAGTGAATGCCTCTATTTTTGATAACTTGTTGGCATCTTATTTTTCTAAAAATTCATCTTCCATATTCATGTTAACCAAATCATCTGATAAATTTATATCAATATTTTCAAATCTGAAAATTTCAATTTTTGGATCATAAGAAGGTATCAACAATTTCCCATTTTTGTTTACTTCCATTTTATTCATAGTGGATGAGTCTTCAACATTTGTTGAAGTCAAAGTAGAATATGTCATACATATTGATTTTTTACGACGAGAGTAATTTTCCTCATCACTGGAAGAATCAGAATCATCTTCATCTATCTCATTGTTGATATTATATATTTCAACATTAAAAGATTTAACGCCCACATCACTTACTTTATTTTTTTGAAAATGATTCTGATAAAAAACTATGAGATTTAAAAATTTATCTGAGCATGAGAGATTTGATGAATGTATATTTTGAAATATTGGGGTTTTATGATTTTGAATCACACAATTTTGTGCACTTTTTTCAACATTATTTCTCTTTCATACCCCAGATAAAACAAAATCATCTTCAATATTAATAGATTTTTTTTTTTGCAATCTCTAGATCACATACCTTACTCTATTTCAAAATAAAATGGATGTCAGGATGTAATGCTCTAGAAAAAGTGATCATTTATAGTTCTTTGCTTGGCTGAAGATCATGAGGAATCTTTTGTAGGCATCTATCAAACTGTTCTACAAAATCCCTTATAGATTCACCATCTTTATTTTTGATGTTGATAAATTGAGATTAAAGTGCATATGCATCAACTACTGGTTTAAATCTTCCAAGAAATTTCTTCTTCATGTTGTCCTAGTTAGTGACACATTCATCTTCTAAATATTGAAACCAAATTGTAACAACTCCAATTACAGACTCAACAAATAATCTGACAAAAACATTTTCTTCTCTTACCCCCAAGACACCACAAGCTATTGTGAAGGCTTGAATGTGATCATCTACAACCTATGAGTTTTCTCCATTAAAATTTGGAAAAAAAATTCTTGAACCTATAGGAAAGTTTGAATATTGTGGCAGCACCAGAGGTCCAAACTAAGCACACCATGGTTGGGCTGAAACCAATGCCATAATGCAGATTTTGAAAAAAAGAAAGGTTGGAACTTCTACCAAAGAAAAACTGTGAGTACATTCCAAATAACATAGTCGCCAACCTCCATCTTTGGGGAGGCACCTTCAGATTTTTGAGAAAATAAAATATGGGAAAACACTAGTACTTCGATTCTTTCCCCAATGGAGTCACCAAAAATGTGTTAGCGAATGAATTGGCTCTTGATAAATGTGCTTGAAATAAGTGAATCTTAACCTTCTTTAGCACTAGTATCAATCTGCTAATAGCTCTAGAAAGACAACAATTGCATTTATGGCTTTCCTCTAAATTTTGGAGGTACAACTCCATTGGAAGATTTTCAATGAATTTAAATACTAAAATAAAATATCATGTATGCTTTTAGCCAAAAAGCAGTAAAGGAAAACCCAATATTAGGAAAATTCTTAAATATCAGATGCAAGATCTAGTAAATAAGATGAATTGGCACAAAGACCAATTTTATCCAAATTATTAAGGAATTAAAACATTCACCCAATACCATATGAGAAATGAAATTGATTATGAAGAAAGTTGCATAACTTACACAAAGATAAGATATTTCATTAAGAAGTTATCAAACACAAAGATTCAAAAACCAAGATCAACTTCACAAATTGAATGCACAAAGACAAACAATAATTTCATTCACAACAAAAATATCGTATTGAGCTTTAAAAAATGATGCCCCTTTTCAAGAAATATTTATAATATATATAGTCTTTATCCCCCAGACTCTTCAACTTTCTAACTATTTTTCTTTAAAGAATCCATTAAAATATGACCTTTCACATTCTAGTAACTGCCTCTTTTATTAAAAAAATGAAAAAAAGGCTTCGGACATTGCAAACAGGATTTTGTGTACTTTTGCTAACTCAAGTAAGGTTTTTTGAACTTATACTAACTTTCCACCCAAGTGGGGTTTTGTAAACTTTTTCTAACCTTCCACCTTTGAGTAATTCTACTCTTTCTACCCAGGTGGGGTTTTGTAAACTTCTGCTAACTTTCCACCTTTGAGTAATTCTGCTAACTTTCAACTAGGTGGGGTTTTGTAAACTTCTGCCAACTTTCCACCTTTGAGTAATTATGTTAGCTTTCAACCAAGTTGGGTTTTGTAAACTTCTTCTAAATTTCCACCTTTGAGTAATTCTGCTAACTTTCAACCGGGCGGGGTTTTGTAAACTTCTGCTAACTTTACACCCAGACAGGATTGCGTAAAATTTTTAACTTTGTAATCACCTCTTTGAGCCAGAGATGAAAAATCTCATATATCTCAATTGAAAACTCAGTTTTGCACGAAATTTAAACAAAAAGAAGCATGACCATCATAGAAAAAAACTTAGAAATTTATTTGGCTCCAGATGCACGGATTCCAAGACTTGACATTATTTGCAAATCACTAGTTAGAAATGTAGATTTTTAAAATATCTCAAACAGTAAGGAGTCTGGGCATGAAAATTGGCAAAACTAGACATAATAAGGTTAGCATCAACCTAGAAAAATTATTTAGCACTAGCTTCATCAGATTTTTAAAAATTAACTATTTGTGTGATTTAGCAGGTTGAAGGGCATTAGAAGTTTAAAATGGGCCAGGTCAAAACTTGGCCGACAAGTTAAAATTGAGGGCCCACATATGATTTCATGACAATAAAAAATAGAACCAAGTGTTAATGCATGAATTATTTCAGCTTTCATAAACCTCACCATGATGGAAAATAGATGTCATACTCTCATTTGATCATGCACAAGCTTAATGTCATGTGCTCAAAATAACAAACTTTCTTTAGAATACAAGCTCATGATAATTTATCACATGTAAAATGCACCATTCATTCTTCAGAAGGCTTTGTGTCCCTTCATCAATATATGGAGAAATCCTATTAGATTGTGCACTTCAATGTTACTACAAGTATTAAAAGGTGTTGTATCCTAAGCGCATGATATTGTGATCATTCATCGCATGGAGTTCAGTCAGTATGGGCCTACTTTGCAACTCAATTGCTAAATTAAATTTACACAAAGGCTCCCAAAGTACACACATCATAAAATTGAAAGCCTCTTTCACATTGCAAGATCATATAAAGGCTTAATTTTAAGCTTGTAAAGTCTTGATATACTAACATGTTTAGCTATGTATTGGTGTTTTTCTTTATCATAATATCTTCCTATATCATGTATTTTTATGGTGGGTCTAAGTTTTAAGGAACAAAACTACAAAATCTTGACATGTATTATTCTTTTATTATTCAAAGTTCATTGTTCTATCTATAGGTTTGAATATGTTTGTTCACTAGTTCACAGTGTTATTCCATTTTGCATGTTTCAAAAGGTAATATATGTAAAATCTTGTGATGACATAGATTGGTAACATGTATAAATTGGTTCACACATCATTCAAAATAGTGTTTCTATTGGATCACGTTCCTCGGGTCTATCATAGAATCATAATGAACATTCTTGTAGAATTCATGAAGCTCCAAATATTAGACATGTGTGCTCAAGCAGTTGATGAATCTGATATCTTACCATATCTTATTGTTGCAAAGTGGTCCTAGTCTTCAATCCAAAACCATGTGATACAACAAAATGAAACCACCAACTTTAAATGTAGAAAATTATTATTAGATCACACTACCAAGTTTCATCACAAGTTTCAATAATAACATGACCTTCGGTATGCGAGTATGTGATAGAATGCCACATCATCCCAATACTTTCATATCATGATCCATTTCCATATATGCATATTTCAAATCTTTTATTGTTTGAACTTGTGATAAAGTGTAAAATTGACAACTATTATTATGGGGACCATAATGGTGACTAAAGGAACCTCTTGTTGTGGCATTAAAGATAAAGTATTTTCAAATATGAATGTGTTATGTAATGGTCATTGATTTGTTGTAACTATTGGAGATCTATGGTCAGAATTTAAAATTTCTAAAATGTCTATACGTAAATAGATGGTTCGTGTATATGAGATTTAATGATGGAATCCACTATTATCTACCAATTTTCCTTCAATTCTCAACACAATTGCATTTATCTAAGTTTTTTGAAGAATTTAAAGGAGCTCTACAGAAAGAATTTTTAGAATTCAAATTATTTAAGCAACTACAAGGGAATTTTAGGGTTTTCATAAGTGCTACTAGTAAGGAATTATTTTCTTGTTTTAAAACTATCCATATGAAGAGGATAATTCAATTTTTCTAGGTTTTTAGTTGTGAAAAAAAAAATCAAAGGGGTTGGGATGTGCTAAATTTTTTCAAGTAGTTGTATAGTTTTCAAATTTCTTAGGAACCCTAATTTTTGAAAAAAACTAAAAACAAAACCCTACCAAAATGGTTGAAACATCCAAGCGAGTTAAAATAGGTTTACATGAGGATATTATTTCCCAAATGCCAGTTTTTTCTAAAAGGGAAAGGCATACTCAAGGAACTCAAATTCTATTAGATATAATTATTTATAAGAATGAAGCTTGTAGGGATGCAATGATCCCCATTCCAACCCTGTTCAGATATAGCTTCAATAATTTTTTTCTTTCCAAGCCTATTAACAATATTTAGATGTAAGTCTAGGTAGACTTGGGCTACCCAATATATTTATAAATTTTTACCTAATTAAGGCATTGACCAAATTTTCTATCCCAAAAAGGAAGGCTATTTACAACAAGGATGGTGCGCCTTTGATCAATCTTGATAGAAATTATACTTTCTAGGTCTTAGATTTGGATAGAAATGCTTAGATTTCACTTGAATGCATATCCTTAAGTAGAGAATATCATAGATTAAGAGACATATATAGAGTTGAATGGCTCCAAAATTTTATTAAATAAAAGGACCAAAGATGGAAAGAATCAAGTTCAAAGGAGATTAATTAGAGCTCTTTAGCTGTGATATCTTTGATGATTATTTTATTAAAACATATTTTTCTCTATAATAAGCCTTAGGCATAGATTCTGAGATTTAGATTCTTGTAAACTTAATTGTTTTAGTAGAAGACATCCAAAATAGGGATGTCAATAGATGCTTTAACTATGCTACATTTATTTTAGATGTTATCGATAAGATTCTATTAGAATTGAAGAAGGAAAATTATGTGGTCTATTTTTAGTGGTATTCACTCGTATGTCACATTGTGTTGTTGAATAGCTAAAGATTATGGTCACCATTGTTTTAGGTTAGGCCCCTTGATGACTAGAGATGTGTGTTGCTAGTCCAAGTATGGATATGCATATGGGACAGGAAATGTGAGAAATCAAACTATAAAAAATTTGAGCAATTTTATGTTAGAGAAATTTTTAACAAGCTAGACCATCCTAAGGACTATAGGTTAACAAATAATGTAAGGAGGCTTCTAATACTATTGGACCAACAACCAAATTTGGGAATAAATCATAATGGGGAGATTGGTTTTTTATTTAGATGTCATAGTTATCAAGGTTGTTGGTTCTCTAACAACCCCCATATATTCTCAAGGTCATTACCTAATAGGATTACATTCTTGGAGATAATGTGGTATTTAAATGAGTAAGATAAAACTCATTTCTGAAATATGAAGAAGGGTTCACTACTACCAGCAACACTATTATTTTTTTACTTTCAAATAATATCTAAGTAAAACTTGGATTTGTGTGTACAATAAATTGCAGCCATGCAAGATGAAACTGGATAAAATAAGAAATTGTGACGGGTAAAAAGAAACATCCACAAAATAAGGACTACATAAAAAATTTCAAGCTATATACATGAGTTTGATTAAATTGAGGATTTAATGAGAAACTTCTCTTCTAAAAGTTAGGTGAAGTAGAAGAGGGAGACATGGGTCAATCTTCAAATATCAGAAGAAAAAATAAAATGGGATGATCCTTCCAATTAAGGGCCCCATACAAATATTGAAGACCCTATTCTCAGAATAAAGGTTATGATAGACAATGCCAAAAAAATGGCTAATGTACCTTAGATTCATTTTGAAATTCTTGAGTCTTGCTTCCAAGCCATGATGTAGCAATCCCCTAAACTATCAATTTCATTACCATAAATTGAGCCCCAACCCTTGGTGGATTACCCTACATGTGATAATGAATATGTGCCAAATATTGAATAAATAAGGTAGTTCATCAATATAACCCCATGGTTTATGGTTGAGGGTCCCTCCAATGGTAGGGAATTCATAAATTTTGAGGCTGGAGGAGCATTATTGGATGATATCAAAGCATTGAATTGTAGTGAATTTATAGTTGATGATAGTTTTATCACTACCAAATAATTCAGAGGTCTTATCCTTATAAACAAAAATGGGAAGAACGTGAGATAAATCTAAAGAATAGAAGAGAAAAGATGAAAGAGGAGTATAGAAAGAAGGCCATTGTAGAGGCCTTGGTTGAGGTCAATTTTAATATTTTTGATATGACCTATAAAAAGGGGAGAGAAATTGTAAGGAATATTGGTGCTTGTTGCTAGAGGGATAGGATATCTCATAAACAATAGAATTTGACACACTTAAAAGGAAAGAACAAGATGATCTAGTTCTTACTTTTTAGGAGAAGGTAGAGGCCTTTTATTTTGGTTCAAGGTTCAATACAAAGCATGAGACCTTAGAAATCTAGTCTATATATCCTTAAACCAACAAGATACAAATGGTTGGAGATACCAATGAATTGACTAAAAATATAATTATGAGAAGGATTGGAAATACAAGTGCCCTTCAAGGAACATCCTTGATAGTAAACACTGCCATATTCACTAAGGTAGAAGTTAAGAAGTTAGAGGTTGATATAAGGAAGAAAAATAATCATAATGTAAAATTTTTGTAGGAGTAAAATAAGGTTACATGACTTCTTCCACCTCCCCTGACCATCACTAAAAGTGCATCATCATCTAGTGAAAAGGAGGATTTACACATGAGAATAAAGGAATTAGAAAGCTCTTAAAAAGAGCCAAGAAGCTAAGAAAAATGAAAAGGTGGAGGAAGAAGGAAAATTGACAAATATAATGGATAATATATTAGGGAATATGTTATCATGCACCCTCAGAAACCTTGAAGACACTTGGAATGGTTATAATACACTAGAGAACATTCATTCTATCCATCTCCAAGTGAAAGTTTAGTTGAAAAGCATCACGGATATCTAGAATCTAAGGATACAAATAATTGGAAAGGTAATTAATATGGCCAAATTTTATGCCAATAATCTAGGTGAGATACCAACCATTTTAAAGAGCTATAATGTGTTGGAAGAGAACATGATTATCCATGGAAGTATTCAGTTGGATATGAAGAAAATTTTAGATCCTTTTGAGGAGTTGTAAAAATATTTGATGCCTAAACTTATGTTAGGAGGAGGAGTGATTAAGGCATATAAATTATAGAGAGCATAATTCAATAACATCTTACCTCCCCTCCTCAGTTCCATATGTGCTAATAATAATATTGATATGCATAAATGCAATGTTTTTTTTACCATTTAATATGGTTAAAATCGGATTTAATAAAATGTTTTGAAGTTGCTAAGAAGTGGAAAAATGAGGAATATTCTTCCCATTCAATTTTTTCTAGAAAAAATGTTTCTTTTACATGGCCTTCAGAAGATACTTTTTCAGCATGGGTATAGAAATACAACTAAAAAAATCATACGGCTACTTAGTTTTGTCTTATTCTTTGTGTTAGGAAGATATATTTTGTAACAACTTCTACAGTTGTTTTGTCTCTTAATGTAGTATTGTTTGTCTTATATGAGGCAATTATAACATAATTTGGTTTGACCATTTTGAAAAATTTGTCAAATAATTTTGTGACATTTTTTTTTGTGGCTCTAATATATTTTCTCTTTTTTCCATAAAATGGAATTTTGATCTATTTTGAGGGATCGGGGAAGTTTGTAATTAGGTGGGTATTGTTTAGACTAGTAGAATCTTGTTCTAGGTTTCTAGGGAAAATAGTAAATGCAAATGTAAAACATTGTTTGTATATCAATACATGAATCCAAAAAGATGCAAACATTTTTTTGAAAAGGATTGAAATACAATTGTCTCCAATGTACACTTTATTTATTTTATCAATAAACTTGATCAAAGATCTTTGGAGTTCATCTTTGCATCACTATGCAATGAATTATTTTAATGGATTCTGTAAGTGTGGAATAAGTATGAGTAAAATAACTAAATAACACTTCTTAATATGACATTATATCAATGATTTAATCAAAAATTAATCTATTGAAGGCCAAAAATCCATTGAAAGCATCATATTGTTCCTATCTCCAAAGATTTATTAAATCATTGTGGCTCTCAGATTGGGTAAGCACTGTGGATGTTAAATGACAATCTAAAGAACGAGAAGTTTTCAAAATGCAAAAAACTAATCCTATATAACAATTGCCTAATGATATGATACTATTGTAAACTAAATTGACATGAAATTGATAAATAAAAGCTACAACAAGCTAAAATGCAACTAAACAAGAAACCATGATTATGATTTATATGATATGATAATTGCTTGATTTCTCTAATACTATTTTTGTAGAGTAAGATTGCATAAACTAGGGATCCTTTTCCTGTAGACAATGGTTGTATTTATAGATTTCCTGGCAACATATTTGTGAAGAAGTAGCCAAGCAAAGGTCTGGATTTGATCTTGAGGATTGAATGGTGAAGGATGAAGGAATTCAGAAGATTATGGGAATGGTTCCTCCCCACAAAACCATTAAGCTAGATGATAGGAAGAATTGATGGAAGAAGATGAAGGAGTTGCTTGCAAATTTGTCTTCAATTTGTCTCCAAATTTTCCCGTGAAGGTTTGAGTCAATTAATTTAAACATATAATATCTAATTTGATTTGTGAAAATTTTGAGTGAAAATAGGAGATACTTGTAGAATGCATTTTAATTTGAATATTTTTATTTATTCAATTTGTGCAAAAAGATATTTAATTTAATAAAACAAACTATAGAAGTCTATTTATTAAATAAATGTGGAAGAAAATATGATAATTAAATAAAACTAAGTATTAAAATTGTTTATTTAATTCAGAGGATGATGATGTGAAATAGAATTTAATAGTGATAATTAAATAAAACAAAGTATTAAATTTGTTTATTTAATTAAGATGAAGTAATGTAATTTGAAGAATTAAAGGTGAGCTATGTAAATAAATATTTATATTTATTTAATAGTAGAAGAATTAATGGTTGATTAATTAAATAAATCATATTTAATTAATTAGATTGTCCAGACCATTTTTAGGTGTATACATTTTGCACCTCTTTAAAGTGATGTGTTTATGCATTGCTTCAAAAAAAAATTTGTTGTTGCTGCTAGTATTGACAAAAAAAAATTAGTATGCCCTAGATGTTTGAATTTTAGGTGATGATGGATATATACCCCCTCAAGAGTTAAATTAATGATTTTTTGATTTTATTTTTATTTTTTGGAATTTTCAAAAAAATTATGATTTTCTAATTTTTTATGATTTTTTGTTGATTTGATAATGATATGATGATGAAATAATTTATCTCCTGACAAAAAGTTCTGAAAATTTCCCTCTAAAGAAGTTGAATTAATCTCCCAATAACTAAAGTAAATAAATTCCATAAAAATCCCTCTTAATCACTCTATAAAAAGTGAAAAAGAGGTATGTTGAATTCATTTGTGCATTTGAGTTTTCCAAATTTCTGAGAGTGATTTTTAGCAATTTGGAGCAAGATGCCTATTCCTTATCACACTCATTCTTTCAAGTGCGTGCGTCGACACAACCACCCGGCCGCATACGGGCCTCCGGTATGTTCCCTTTTACCTCCTCATTTTTTGTGCATTTTTTATTTTCATGCATTTATTCGGTTTTTAAAATTTTGAATTGTTTTAGCGCATAGAAGGACCGATGTAGTGCATAGACTAGTTTTTGTAGCACATAGACTAGATTAGTGCCTAAGTGGATTGTTTTAGCATGTTTGTAGCATATTTTAGTGCATAGAATAATTTAGCGCATGGATGAGGTTGTGTAGTGCGTATGTAGATTAGTTTAGCACATAGGTTGTTTCAGCGCTTTAATCGCCTGAGATGGCATGTTGATCGAATGAAATAGCGCATAGATTATTTCAGCACTTTGACCCTCTATTTTAGCTCTTTGATCAAGTGAAATAGCACATAGATTATTTTAGTGCATCAACACACTGTTTTAGAGCATCTATATTAGAATGATGAATTTTATCAATTTTGTCCTTGATGTTGTCAATTTTTTATCGTGCCAGCCTTATGTTTGATATGATTTGATGATCTCCATAGAGTAAATGATGTTTATCCTCATGATAGTCAAGGTTTGATGATTGATTCACAATAATTAACCTCATGATAGGCAAAGAATAATTATTTTTGATTGATAAACCTCATGATAGGAAAGGTTGATTTGTTTAATTGACCTCATGATAGCTGAGATACAATAATAAATTGATGATGACCTCATGATATGTGAGGTTGATTGATGTTTGTGAAATTGATGTAGATTACTAACTTCAAACATTTTGTGTTGATAGGAGGCATTGACGAACCTCTAGGTTTGAGAGAGGTTTTCAAGAATACTTGATTTGATACCGCAGTTAGTGCAGCCTGAGACAACAGTGATTATGCATTGTGGTCTGGCTTCTCTCTTAGATATGCCCTAGATTAGGATTAATCAAGGTCTTTTGATAGCTTCATTGGAGAGATTTCACAGTGAGCATAATAATTTCCACCTTCCTACTGGCGAGATGGCCATCACTCTCGAGGATGTATGGTGGATTTTGAGGATTCTAGTTGTAGGTGACCTTGTGCTATATGATGCTATTGAGCATGGTGGGACTGATGCTCTCGGCGGAGTATTTTAGGATGATCACATTAGTGGTTACGAGATTTCATGGTGTGAGATGGCGGATGCCTATGGCACTCTACCTTCAGTACTTGTTGGTTTCATTGGAGGGTTCCTTTGTCCTGATCGTAGGTCAAAGGGACTTTCTATTGGTTGGGGTCATTGTTTGGAGAGTATGATAGTTCATCAGATGAGATATGCTTGGGGAATGTGCATTGTTACATACCTTTATCATGATTTGCATTCAATTTTTCTACCTCTGAGGTCATAGTTTGTCAAAAGGGGTCACTTTACTATAGGTGTGGGTGTGGGAACACATTGCTATTACCTATCCAGTTATGGTGAGACAGCGGCCAGCCATAAGGACGTACATGCATATTTATACAGGTTGACTTACTTAGCCTAGAATGGGTAAGTTAGATCACTGGAGATGAGTGTTGGATGATGTTGAGGCTGTCACATGGTGACCTTACCTCAACTGCAAGCACTAGATTGACGATGATATTTAGTTGCCATATCTCTTTCAGTCAATGATATTGATTGGTTGGACTCAGTTTGTATTGGAGAGATTTTTATTGAGGAGAGTACTTAGACAGTATGGTAGTGTTTAGGGCATGCCCCAGGGCATTGCTCATTATGGTCATCATCAGATTGATGTGGTAGATTGGGGAACTTTCCTTTCCTATGATGTTGTAGTTCAGGAGTTCCAAGCTTTATAGCCTTTACAGTGGGACATTCATCCAGACATCATCGAGGCACTAGTCACTCCTAATTATGCAATGTATCTTGTATTACATCCCTTTCCATGGATTACCATTCTGGATGAGCCAGTGCCTTTACCTTTGTAGGAGGAGGACAATGATGATGAGGAGGAGGATGATGGTGGTGATGGTGGCAGAGGTGGTGACGATGGAGGACATGGTGGTGATGAGAATGAGGGTGATGATAGTGGGGATGATGATCATAGCAGTGGAGATGAGGGTGATGTAGATGTATGGGAGCTTATGGTACCTCATAAGGGGTGATCAGTAGTAGCATCATCTAGGTAGCGTCTGCATATTAGGGTTCCTTCCCAGCACCAACAGACTCAGATTGTCAGTCTTGAGGTGCAGTTACAAACTTTGCAGGGGTAGCTAGTACAGACATAGGGTTTATTAGCTCAGACCCAGACATAGATGTAGACCCAGGCCTAGTCTCAGGCATAGGCTCTTGTACAAGTATAGGGATAGTTGGTAGTTGCATAGACGTAGATTGCCACATTGATAGAAGAGTGGGATAGTGCCAAACAAATTACAGAGCAGGCCTAGACTACTGCTGACATATTACAAAGGATAGCCGAGTGTAGTACTATTGGTGATTACATGAGAGAGGTCATCCATGTGGGCTGGGAGGCAAATTTTTACAGAGGTAGATACCATGATGCAGTCCCCTCTGAGCGGAGAGTCAGTTATGCATAGTCACGATCAGGCAGAACCCATACCAGGACTGTTAGTGAGGGTGTGACTCAGCCTCCATGCAGAGATCCAGGAGGTCCTGGTCCATCTGGTGGGGGAGGTACTAGTCCATCTGGTGGGGAAGGTATTGTCCCTAGATGACTACACCATCTAGAAGTAGCAGATCCTAGGTGCATGATATGATTCGTGATTGATTGATACATGATGTATACTATGGTTTTTCCAGTTTTGATGTTGTATCTCTTTATATTTCAGACATCTTTATATAATTGACATTTATGATTTTTGAGATCTATATGATATACAGTGAATTGATCGAACTATATGTGCTCTATGATTTTATGATGGATACATTTTAATTTCTATGTTTATATGCTTATGATTTTTTACATGTTATGGATGCATTTTATGATCATGTGATATGCTATGATGATTTATGATGTTTTATCTACGACATTCAATGTGTTAAATGACTCATGTTTATGTATGGATATAGATGTATGAATTTATTTAAATGCATCGATAGATGTATGATGATGTGTCTATATACATGAATGTGGATGTAATGGTTTAAATACATTATGATATGCGATGTAAATGGGATGTGTTTTTATTTTGATGTAAATGCAAATGTATGATGTAATAAATGTATGAAAATGTTGTACGATAAATGATATGTTGAATGGATGTAAGTTGAAATGCAATGATATGATGTAATAATTGGATGATAAATGATATGTTGAATGAATATATGATATGTGATATGATGTAATAAGTGGCTGATTGAAAATGCAATGATATAGATTTATTTTTGAAATTTTCTTATGCCACTTTTTATGTGATATGGAAAATATGATGAATGCAAAAATCATTTGATTCAAATGTATGAATGATGAAATGATAATAAAAATGATTTCTAATGTATGCAAATGAAAATGATGATGCAACTACATGATCATGATGATGTTTTTGATAATGTCAATCATACTCAATCTGTTAATGAAGAAAGTTAACATTGTGTTGGAATTTGATTACCCTTTTTTTGGAACAAAAATACTCTACATATGCATAACTAACAATAATGTCTTCTAATGTTTACTATGCCAATCTATATGCAAAATTGTCACATTAACAATCCTGTTATATGTGTTTCTTTCATCATTGAGCCTTTAGAATGTTGAAAGTGAGTACAAGCATCAATGGTATGAATTAGACCATGATGACCTAAGTACTTCTTCCATGATTTTTGATATTGCAAGTGAAAACAAGCATCTAGGTATAATTAAACTGAGATGACCTGAGCATTTCTTTCATAAATAGACAATAATTAATCATTATACCAAGTAAATTTGGAATGTCATCTGTGATACTTTTTAGATCACGTCCCACAACAATTCACATAATAAATAATTAATTCAAAAATAGCAGGCAATAAAATTATCATTCTCCTTCCTATCTTTCGTAGTTCAATACATCATCGAGTTGCTCCAAAGAAATGATAACAATAATCAAAGTAAAACATGTTAAACACTCAAGCATATTGTGATAAATTGATTATTCAAAAGAGTATCATCCATCTAACAGTTGTCTTGATTTGATCTTGATTTTAGTTGTGTTGATTTGGATGGTTGGTTTCTTGTAATGCTTAGATGTTCGATGTATGTCCAATGTTTTAGTTCCACATTGATCATTGTGATTACTGTGTTTTTCTATTTTTGTTTGTCTATTTGTTTAAGCTCAAGTTTACTGCCCCCAGTGAGCTCAGGATTTTTCCCCCAAGCTACGGTGAGACATGACCACATTGTAATAATTAATGATACTAAATGGAAATAATAGGGAAATTGAACGACCATGACATGTCTCAAATAGATGGAAAAGCTAGTTTAAATCACAAGTAGTGCCTGTTTCCAGGTTTTTACTACATGTTTTTATTACACTTTTGCAGATTTTATGAAAAAAAAATCTTTGTACTTTTCTCTTTCCTTCTTTTTTTGTATTTTTGATCTTTGTTTTATAATTTTTTTATCTTTTTGTAACCAAGATGACTATTTGCTAGGTTTTCATCAAGGCAACCATTTTCCTAGGACTTGCACTGTGCATTAGGTGATTTAGGTGTAGAAATTTATAAGATGAATATTGTTGATAGGTTCATCAAACAGATCCCCTTCAGGTGTTGAAAGTTGATAGGCTCCTGATCCATAGATTGATATGAAAACAAAAGGACATAGCCAGTTAGGTTCAAATTTTCCTTTCTTTTCTCTATCTTATTGATTTCTAGAGTTTTCCTTTAGAACCAAGTCACCAACCAGAAAGACTCTAGGCTTTAACCTATGATTGTAGCTTCTAGACATTCTCTATTGTTATGCCTGCAAATGATTGATAGCTTGTTGATGACATTCATCCAACAATTCCAGTTCTTGAAGCCTAGACACTCTATAGTCTTCATCTAAAACAATTCCTTTTAGTGATGCACAGAGTGATAGAATTTCCACCTCAATGGGTAGTATGGCCTTTGATCTATATACCAAGGCATATGGTGTAGCTCATGTAGGCATCTTGATGCTAGTTTTGTATGCCCATAAAGCTAGGTTTAGTTGACTATTCCAATCATGTCCAACATCATTGACTACCTTCTTTAGAATTTTCATAATTATTTTGTTGGAGTCCTCTGCTTGATCATTTCCCTGAGAGTAGTACGGTGTTGAGAAATGATGTTGGATGTGAAACCTCTCACACAATTCTTGAACATATTGGTTTTTCAATGATCTTCAATTGTGTATAATAATGGACTGAGTTATGGCATATCGATAAATGAGATAATTCAATATAAAGGAAGATATCTACTTACCAGTGATTGTTGTTAATGGAACTGCCTCTATCCATTTTGTAAAGTATTTCATTTTTGTGATTATGAATTTGTGTCCATTGGATGAAGAAGGGTTTATCTTTCCTACCAGGTCCAGTCCCCACTGACAAATGGGCCATGTTGAGTTAAATGGTTGCAATTCTTGTGCTAGTGTGTGGATTAGGTTACTATGGATCTAACACTTCTGGCACTTCTTAACAAACTGATAAGACTCCCTCTCCATGTTCGGCCAGTAATACCCCAAATAGAGGAGTTTCTTTGCTATAGTTAGCCTACTTAAATGAGTTCCACAAACACCTTCATGAACCTCATGTAAGGTTGTCTCAGATTTTTTATGTTCTAGACACCGGAGAAGAGTACCATCTAGACCTAGATGGTAAAGTATGTCAACGATTAAGGTATGTCAAACAGATTAACGGATGAAGTTGTGTTTCTAGTTTTTGAAAAGATTAGGAGGAAGGATATTGTCTTTTAGGTAAGCATAGGGCTTTCCATAGATGGAGGATTCAATGACATCTACATGGCATATGGTTTGAGAATATGGATTATCATAAGCAGGATTAGACACTTGTTCTACCATAAACTCATAACGACCACATTTTTCTGGCAACTACAAAAGAGAAGCAATTATCGCCATAGCATTTGTCGATTTATTTTCTTCCCTTGGAATTTGTTCAAATTTCATATCCACAAATTTTTTTTTGAGATCATCGATCAACTTCTTATATGTCATCAACTTCTCATATTTTGTCTAATGTTCATCATTGACTTGATGAATGACTAATTGTGAATCTCCATACACTTCTAGCTTTGTGACCTTCCATTCAATTGCTACTTTGATGCCAATGGTTAGTGCATCATACTCAGCTACATAATTGGTACATGGAAATATGAGTCTATAAGACCTTGGTATGGTGTGTCCTTGAGGTGTTACAAACAATAATCTCATGCCATATCCCCTTTGTGTGTATGACCCATCAAATTAAAGCCTCCATTATTGTGTTGTCACAGTAAAAATGTCTACATCAGGAAACTCTATTGTCATAGGATGATCATCGGCTAATGGAGCTTCGGCTAATTGTTTGGAAATCACTTGACCTTTAATGGCTCTCCTTTCCACATATTGGATATCAAATTCACTTAAAAGCATGACCCACTTGGCCAGTTTTCCTATCAAAGCAACCTTCATGAGTAGACATTTTAACGAGTCAATCTTTGATATGAGCCTGACTGTGTGAGTCAACATGTAATGTCACAACTTCTAGGTAGAAAATACCACTGCCAAACAAGATTTCTTGATGAAGGTGTAATTTATTTCATAGCCATTCAGAGTCCTGCTGGTGTATTAAATGGCTTGTTCCCTTCCCTCATAATCGTCTTGTGCCAAAAGTGCTCCTAAAGAAATGTTTGTTGTTGTAATGTATAGTAATAAAGGTCTACCTTTTGTAGGTGGCATGAGAATAGGTGGCGACATCAGATATTTTTTTATTTGGTTAAAACTTGTTTCACACCCTTGATCCCATTTGAACAAGAAATTTTTATACAACAAGTGATTAAATGGATTAATTTTATCTACTAATTAGGAGATAAATCTCTTGATTGATTGTAGCCTACCTTGTAAAGACCTTAGTTGACTGATATTCTTTGGCAGTGACATTTCCATTATTGCCTTGACCTTTGTGGGATCCACTTCGATACCCTTCTCTGACACTATGTATCCTAGGAGTTTTTCTGATGTAACACCAAAGACACATTTCTTAGGATTTCATCTGACATTGAACTTCTCTAGCCTTGTAAATATTTTTCCCAGGATATCTAGATGTCCTTCTCTAGAATATGACTTTTCTAAGGTATCATCCACGTAATCCTCCATAAAGGTATGCATCATATCATGGAATATTGTATTCATTGCACGTTGATATGTTGCTCCTACATTCTTCAACCCAAAGGGCATGACATTCCAGCAAAAAGTTCCCCATGGACATGTGAATGCAGTTTTCCCCTGATCATCTAGTGCTATCTTGATTTGGTTGTAGCCAAAGAAACCATCCATTATTGATAACATGGAATGTCCTGTATTTAAGTCCATAATTATGTTGATGTTTGGTAAGGGGAAATCATCCTTGGGACATGCCTTATTTAGATCTCTAAAATATGTACATATTCTGATACTATTGTCTAGCTTTGATACAAGAACAATATTTGATATCCACTTAGCGTAATCGATAGACCTAATGAATCCTGCATCTAACAACTTCTTCAGCTCAACCTCTACCATCAAGGCAATATGTGGATGCATCTTCCTTAGTTTTTGTTTCACAGGTTTAATTTCAATAGGTAGAGATAAATGATGCATTAAAATATTTGGATCTAAACTTGGCATATCAGAGTATGACCAAGCAAAGCTAATGCTTATTTCTTCAAAGAACTTGACAAATTCGGGATTTTCTTGTTCAGTCATAGATGTTGCCAGATGCAAAATATTTTCTTTTTCTATTGTTCAAATGTTAATAGACTATGTAGGCTCCACCAATACTGATGACCTTTCATGATAGTTCTCTAGAAGAGTGTAAAATCTCCCATCTTTTAGTACCTCAAAGAGGTTTTCACCATCCGATGCATTCTTTTTTTTTACTTTTTTGAGATCTAATGCTGCCATTGAATGGTTTTCACCATTAGATCCATTTTTCCTACTTTCAATTTTGCAATTGGAATATTTGATACCCTCCTGTCTAAACATGTCACTATGAGATTTATGATTAGAACTTATGTCAGGTTCGTCACAAAAAAGGAAATTTACGATAGTGTCGTCATTCACAAAGATGGGTACATTAATAGGTTCAGTTGGTTCCCAATCGATAAGTTTAGGATGTACTAAGGGAAAAAAGTCATCAGATTGACTTTGGTCAATGATAGTAAGGGTTCAAATAGTTATGGTGTCAAGGTTGTCATTAGGGATTTTGAGGTCTATGATATTACTTTCCTCCAAATCATCTAGCTCACTCGATGTATGTCCATCCTCACTTGAGTCATTGATATTTTGTGAATCAAATACAAGTGGTCTAGTCCCTGAGCTTTGTCCCTCCTCATGTGTGGGTGTATACTCTTTTATAACATCAATTTGTATGTCTTTGTATGATACATCTGAATAAAGATCCCATTCATACTCATTGGAATCTATTTCAAAACTATCTCCTATTTGTAGGATTCTTTCAACCCCCTTTTTAGTCATTTCTTGTTTTGCTTCCTCTGAATAACCCAATCCTATATTGTCTTTTGGTTGAAGTGTGAGAGGTTCAATGGGTTCTATGATGCCTTCTTTTCTTTTTCCAATAGGTCTTTGTCCCTCATAACCCATTTTCTCTAAAATAGCTTTTCCTTTGCCATATTGATCTATCTTTATGCTGATATTTGCTGATGTTGATGCTTCTTCTTCTTTGTATAGCTAATTGAGGATGGCCTTATCTTCTAATTCATCTTCTAGAGTACAATCTTTCACAAATATTGTTGGAAAAACAAGGATAGACAACTGAGAGGGGGGTGAATCATTTTATACCAAAATCAAACTTATACAACATTATTCAACTTTATATCATAGATCTAACAATTAACAGTGCAAGCATTAAATCAAAAACACATCAAATACACATGAACACCAAGATTTTATACGTGGAAACCCTATTAGGGGAAAACCACGGTGGATGTTAGTCCACAATATTATACCCTATTAGAATTATAATGAAGAATAAAAAGGGAATTCACTTGCATTCAGGTGCACTGCCTAGAGCACACTACTCAAAGGGAAGGATCACTACCTTACATATAGTAATCAGATTAAATCCATCTAATGAATTTGAACTGAGAAAATAGCTTCAACAAAAGCCTGATTACAGTTCCAGTTAGGCACCCAAAAACTTCTTCAAACTCTTCCACCCTCTGCTCAAAGTCTTCCACACTCTGCTCTAAATGATTTGACCTTTATTCACATTTGTACATCACTTGTACACTTGAGCACTTATTTTTAAATGAGGAAAACAATCTCATATATATATCCACTATATGGATTTACAACCACTATTCGGTCGACCAAAAATAAAGAATGAATTACAATTGTCGGCCTTGATACATGAATAAATTATAGTGTGCACCAACACAAGTCACTCACAACATAGTTAGGACCCAAAAAAGCACCTCCAAACATGCCAAAAAATTAAATATTAATCCTCATGGATCTGCAACATGCTAACATCATCATGTTAGCCAAGAACATGAAAACTCAGGCACACATCAGAAGAATCTCTAATCATGAACACTTCAATCAACGCAAACATACAACAAGGATAGAGCACGATCTATACTCATCCATGAACACCATGGGTACATGTGCAACACATGAAATTACTAGAATCTCATCCGCTTCAACCAAGAACACCATCTACAGAAACTGAGTAATTATAGGCACATAGATCTTCATAACTTCCACAAATATTTATGCAAACCTCTAAAACTTTCAGACAACATACTAGGAAGCTTTAGCAGAAAACCCTTTGAAGCGCACCTTTAGATCTTCAACACATAGAGCTTTACAACATTTTGACCTTCTCAGCTTCATTGGCTACCTGTACTATATTTTTAACAATTTTCTCAATATCCTTGACATATACAGCCTTAAGCAGATTCAATGCTAATAGTGTTGACATCAATGACAACCACATATCAGCAACACAACCAAAACATCCAGCAATCTCCCCCTTTAGCATTGATGGCAACACATGATGTGAAAAATAATACCATCAACCTAACTAACTCTTCTTCAACAAACTCCCCTTGAGATTGTGCACTCTTTCTTGTTTCCTTCATTTCTTTTCTTTCCCACATTTTTCACATTGTTTCTCTCCCCCTTTGACATCAATGGAAAAGGTACACATGCTTTGATCACAAATTTGAATCATTTGACTACTCCCCCTGAGTAGCAGCCACCACAACATCACTCTGGAATGGTATATGGCTATGAATTCACTGAATGATGCAAATACCTGCATCTTAGTTTTGATGAGGAGGGGAAATCACCCCTAACTTTCCTCTAAGGTACTCAAAAGTATCCTTAGGCAATGGCTTTGTAAAGATATCTACAATTTTCTATTTGGTAGGTATGTACTCCAATCTAACTTCTTTGTCACTCACTTTATCTCTCAAGAAGTGATACTTGATGGATATATGCTTTGTCTTTGAATGCAACACTAGATTCTTAGAAATGTTAATGGCACTTGAATTGTCACAAAATATGGCAATAGGTTCTTCATACTCAATCCTGGCATCTCTCAATATTTGCTTCATCCACAATACTTGGGTACAACTATTTGCAGTAGCAATGTACTCTTCCTCAACAGTAGATAATGAAACTAAGTTATGCTTTTTGCTTAACAAACATACCAGCTTCTTACCTAAGAAGAATGCAACACCACTGGTACTCTTCGAGTCATCTACATCTCTTGCCCAATCAACATCAGTAAAAGCACTTAGAATAAGATCATCATCCTTATGATACCAAAGACCAAGATCAACTATCCCTTTTAGATATTTGTATATTCTTTTTACAATAGTCACATGAGACTCTTTAGGATCAGCTTGAAATCTAGCAATAAGGCACACATCATTCATTATATCTAGCCTAGTCTGAAGAAAAAAGAGTAATCCACCAATCATTGACCTGTATCTTATCTGATTTTCTGTAGGATAATCATCTTTTTATGTAAGTTTGCATCCAGTCACCATAGGTGTACCAACTGGTTTTGAATCTTCCATGCCAAAAAAATTCAGTAGCTCTTTCACATACTTACACTGAGATACAAAGATTCCATCATCTAACTAAGTGATTTGCAGTCCTAAAAATAATTTCAGCTCTCCTATCATTGACATTTCAAATTCACTTTTCATTTGATCAGCAAACTTCATACACAAATCATCATCACCTTCAAAAATAATATCATCAACAAAGACTTCAATGATCAGTTCTTTGTTTTGATCCATCTTGAAATATAGATTGTTGTCAGCAGTAACTTTATTGAATCCAAGTTTCAACAAGTATTTATCCAATCTATCATACCAAACTCTAGGAGCTTTATTTCTTCAATCGGCATATCATGTCCTTTTCATCAATCAACTGAAATCCATCTCATTGTTCAACATAGACTTCTTATTCTAGTTCACCATTCAAAAATGTTGACTTTACATCCATCTAATAAACTTTGTAATTCTTGAAAGTAGCATAAGCAAGAAGTAATCTAACAGCTTCAATTCTAGTAACAAGAGAAAAAGTTTCTTCAAAATCAATACCTTCCATCTGTGAGTATCCTTTGCAAACCCATCTTTCTTTGTTTTTGACCATATCACCTTGTTCATTCAACTTATTCTAGAACACCCACTTGGTTCCAATCATATTTTTGTTCTAAGGTCTACAAACAAGATCCCATGTATCATTTTTATGTATCTGTAACAGTTCTTCTTTCATGGGTTCCATCCAATTTTCATCCTCACATGCTTCACTGATATTTCTAGGCTCAACTTTAGAGATTAGACAATATTCTTCTAGAATTCTTCTTCTAGTTTGAACACCTTTTCTTTTGTCTCCTATGATCTAACTATCAGAATTATTTTGTCTTACATATTTAGGATTTTTTAAGTATTCTCTTACCTCTTGTTCTTGTGTTCTTTCTTCTGCACTTTTGTTGGCTTCTGCTTCTTGATTTCCTTGGTTCACCAGAACTATTTGAAGTTGAATTTGTGCTTGAATATTATTGTTAGCATCATCATGTTGATCATTTGAATCATAACCACTAGATCTGGATGATTTACCAATATCTTCATCAACCTTGACATTTTCACTTTCAACCATTTTCTTCAGCCTTTTATTAAAGCATCGATAAGCTTTGATTTTAGTAGAGTACCCTAAAAAGATTCCTTCATCACTTCTAGCATCAAACTTACCTATGTCATCATCTCTCTTGATGTAGAATTTGCTTCCAAATATTTTAAAATACTTGACAATAGGCTTATAACCAAACCATAGCTCAAAAGGTGTCTTACCAAAATTACTGTTGCCATTCACCCTATTAATGGTGTACATAGAAGTACTTATAGCTTCTCTCCAGTAGAAATGAGGAACATTTTCTTCCAACATCATGGTTCTAGCAGTATCTAGAATGGTTATGTTCTTTCAACAACTCCATTTTGTTGAGGGGTCTGGGGAGTAGATAGTTGTCTTTGGATCCATGTTCTTCACAAAAAGATTTGAATTCCCGTGAAGTAAATTCACCACCTTTGTATGACCTTAGACATTTGATCCTTTAACTTGTCTCATTCTCTTCCATAGCTTTAAAAAATTTGAACTTTTCTAATGCTTCATGTTTTTCTCTCAAGAAAGCGACCCATATCATTCTAGAATAATCATCAATGAGCAACATAAAATACCTTTCACCTTGTAGGCTTCTTATTCTTGAAGGACCTGTCATGTATAGATTTTATTGATTAATTAAATGCAACTAGTAATCATGATATCATTATTTAAATTGAAGTTAATTGATTATTTAAATCAAAGTTAAATTGAAATTGAAATTGAAGTGAAATTGAAATTGAAATGAAATTACAAATTATTCAAAATGTATTTTTATTTAATTTCGGGTTTGTCATTGCTGATGAAAAATTGAGTGCAAGTGAACGTGATTGAAGGCGAGAACAACAATTAGGTAGAGTCATTTTAGCCATTAGACATTTATGAGTATGATGGAATCACACACACTCACTAAGTTTATATTTTAATGAATTTTTGTGATTTCTATGTTTGCAAATTTTAAATCTAATTTTATTGATTTCTCCAAAAATGTGGAAAAATACATGTTGCTTAAAATGACGATTTCATTAATTTGTGAGAAAATAGATCTTGTTGAAATAATCAAATTATTTAAATCAATATTTTATCATTGTTTGAAAATAAGATGCTTGTATTTTGAAATTTAATGAAATAGACTTTTATTGCAAAATTTAATAAAATGTAATAAATAAAGTGTTATAAAATTAATAGTTTTTAATTTCTCATTTGAAAATTATGAAAAAGGAAATTATAGTTGAAATTAAACAAATAGCTAAAATGGAGTTATTGAAAACAATTTTGAAAACAATTCACGTGCAAATTGAAATGGCATTTAAAACTTTAGTTGAACAGATTGAAGAAATATCTTCAATTAATTGGAAAAGCAATCAAATTTCAGAACTTGGAGTTTGAGAATTTGATCCGAAGATCACACTACAATTGTGGATCTAAATTCTTGTTAACATCCATCTAATTGCGTGAAAGAAAAGAGAGGAGTCTGGAGGAATTTTGAAATTGGACAGTGGGTGAAAATTTGTTTCTAAGCATTGAACAAAAAAATTACATTGAGTATTATTGATGTTTGGTAGAGTATTGAGTGGATTTTGGAAGGCAGAGAGGGACTTAATTTATATTTTGAGTTGTCTTACTACTCACTCACTCCACATGGCCAGGAAGGGAAGGCATGCGCAGGGTGTGAAGACCTCCACTTACCATATGCAGTCACCAAGGTAAGGTATGCATAAGCGGGGAGAGTGTTGTTCTCAACCTCCACATGGCCAAGAAGGAAGTCCTCCTCCACATACTCCCTATGCAGCCAACAAAGAGGGAAGAGGGGAAACATATGTGAGGGAAAGAAGAGGCATGAGTAGGGATGAGAATCCCAATTCCCTAAGCAACCATCAAGACTCCCAATTTTCCATGCAGCCACTAAGAGGCTTTCCATCTCACCCACCTTGGTAATGAATACAACCGAAGGCACGACCTAAAGGAGAGGTAAGACAAGTGCAAGGCAGGAAATAGAGGAAGGAGAAGAATAGGAACGGTGCATAGGAAATAGAGAAAGAGAAAGGTGAAGGGTGCATGGAGGAAACAGGAAAATAGGTAACTAGATAGAAGGTAAAGGATAGTCTCAACAACAAAAGATAGGAAGACACTAGGTAGAGCAACAATATACAAAGGAAGCACACATTCAAAAATTTCCAAATTTGAGAATTTATTAGGTAGGATTTTGAGATTTTTGAACAAAACATGAACAGAGTAAATTTGAATGAGATAGCTAATTTATTGTATAGATTTTTAAAAAAACTATTTAAAAGTAATTCTATTATTTCATATTTTTGTGTAAATTCTTGAATAGTAAACTATGAATTACTGGGAAAACAAAACTCCATTGAACAAGTTCAAAATAGAAAAGTGTAGGATAAATTGAATTAGAAAATAAAGACAAACTTAGGAGAAACTCAGAATTGATTTGAAAAGAATTTTATTTTTAAACAGAAAACTTTATTTAATTTTGTTTTGACAGAAAACTTTATTTGAAATTTGACTTGAAAAGAATTCAAACTGAAAACAATTTGATAGAATATCTCCTAAATTTTAACATTCTGAAACTGAAACTGAAACGAGTTATTTTAAATAGTTCATGAAAAGTATAAATTTATTTAATTATTTTCTGCAAGTATGGAAAATAGAAAGTAAAACAATTAAATTTAAAGATATGATTTACTTGAAACAAAACAAATTAAGATTAGTTCACAGAGGAAACAAAATAGATGAGTAAAAAGAGCGAAAGAACGTGTGCTCTTTTATGACTGTTTTACTATATGTATTTAATCTACATACTGGAGATACACCTTCTTTATTTATTTTTTATTATTTAATTTACTCAATTTAAATATTAACTTAATGTCATTTATGGATTAAAACGATGAAAAGAACAACTTTTAAACTATTTTTGCTTCAAACAAGATTTATATTTTATTATTTTTGAAAGATTGTATTTGACTACCTGGAACCATGCATACTTGATAAATGAATGTGCATGGCATGTTTTTTTTGGGAAAGTTACCTTCCAAGACGGGTGCCGAATATGGGTTATTTGTTGAGAAATTATGTCTCAACTTCCAGCTTGAAGTCCTCGTTTTCATGCCTTGGTGATTTTGTGTTGTTTGCAAAGTTCTAGCGGAGGCGGAACTAGGATGGAACTTGGCATTATTCTATTTGCCTAAGTTCTGGGTCTCTGGCAGAAGCGGAACTAGGATGGAACTTGGCATTGTTTTGTTTGGCTAAGTTCTGGGTTTTGGTTCTCGTTCCTGCTCCGACTCCGCTTCCTACCGTCTGTTGTTTCTCGCTTCACAAGTTCTGGCGGAGGCGGAACCAGTTTTGGAATTTGGCAATGTCTGTTTGCCATGTTCCAACTCTAGGTCTGACTCCTACTTTTACGATCTAGTTCTTTTGGATGTTTGGATTCTCCTTGAGGTGTTTTCCTTCACCTTGTCCTGGTTCTAGATTGTTGTTTCTTGCAGTTGGCGGAGGCGGAACCGGAACCAGTTTGGTTCCTGATCTTGGACTTTTGGTAAAGTCCTATTTTGACTCCAGTTCCGTCTCCAACTCTGACTCCAACAGTGTCTATTTTTGGTGGAGTCCTATTTCGACTCTTGTTCCGACTCCGACTCTGGAAGTGTTAGAAATGACTTAAAGTCTTGGTCGTGCCCGATGTTTGTTTCACCATTTTGGTTGCTCTATCAACAGCGATTGTTAATGGGTCTTGGACGCATGGCACCTAGTTGAATAGTGATTGGATGGATACCAAGATAGTTATTGTGGTAGTTGCATTTTTCAATGAAGGGTGGCAAGCTCAACTATTTTGAGTAATGGCTTTGAATGCAAAGTTGGCTCGTTGCAGGAAATCTGTCAGATCTGACTAGTTGCATGATTTGAGGATAGACTTCATTGCTCTTCTAAGTCAGTTACATATGGATGAGAGATATGTCATTTCTCATAAGTTAGACAAGCCAAGAGTTGAGTCATAAGTTGTAGAGCAAGTTTGAAGTTGCGAGCTGAAGAATAGAAGGACGTGAGTTCTTGAGGAGGGTTTTGAACTGTATGTTGTAAAAACATTGTAACAGTGAATCTGAAACTCTCTGGGTGATTATGAGTGGAACAAAGAAGTCTGGATATTGTATGTAATCGATTCATTACTGTAATACAATAGATTTGACTTTGTGTGGTGGGTTTTTTACCTGAAAGGGTTTTCCCACATAAATGATGTGTCATCTTTGTTTCCTTATCTTTCTGGTTTCTCATTACCATGGTTGTATGCATCTCTATAAGTTTAAGAAACTGTTAGTTTTTCATTTTTTCTTCTCTCCCCTAAAGTAAAGCTGTTAAGGGAATGTATTCCGCACTGTTGGGTTAGTAGATCCGCATTCTTTTCCCTTCATTATTAGAGAGTGTAGTTTTGCTTTTCCGAAACTGCTTTATTTGTCGTGCATGACATTTTACTTGGCCAAGTAACTTAAGGACCATTGAAATAGATGGAATTATTGAACTCTCTACCATATCCTAGTATCGAACTTGCTTGTTTCTTAAATGAATTAGAAAAATGAAAATTCTTGTAGTTTTACTAGTTATACTAGGCATGCACTAGATTCCATCTTGCTCATATACTACTTTTTGCTAAGTGATTCATGAAGGGTCAAGTATTTCTTGAATGACTATGGAATTTCGAGGAAGCGTAAGCTTCGAGGTTGGGCAGAAAAATCTTCTGATCCTTGTTCTCATCTTCATTATGAAGATATGCTATTGGATTGAAGATCAAAGGATGTCATCTTCTTTTATGTTATATTGTATTATGTAATTATGTATTGAAGAGCTTAAGCCGACTGAATGCCTAAGTCTCAAATTGTAACTTATATCTTATGTATGATTATCATGGAAGTGTATTATGACACATGTATCTTTTTAAACTGGAATTATATATTGAATCTATCTTATTGACTTAATTCGTTGTGTTTTGGAATCGATTGTCTTTTATGATGTCTAAATGAATGAATTGTCGACTTTATTTTGAATATAAATGAAATTATTTAAATTATTTGTCGATGTATGTTTTAAGGATTTCCACTCTTTATAGGACCATATATATTAGTATGTATCAAATCCAGTACTCCATTAGAACTATAATGTTTGCTCTAGAAATAATTTTTTGTTTACTTTCCCATCTGACATTCCTTGCACATAGTGTTAGTAGGCTTCACTAACTTAGGTAGATCTCTAACTGCTTGAGTAGAGCTTATCTTGACAATGTTATCAAATTTCACATGACACAATCTCCTATTCCATAACCTACTTAAATCAATTTGAGAAATCAAAAAACTTTCACTAGCAGCACTCAATTGAAAGATATTACCTTTTGTCTTTGTTTCTGAAGAAATCATATTTCCTGAACTTCCCAATATTTTGTACTTACCATTCTTGAACTGAATATTGTAACCTTTGTCTACCATCTGTCCAACACTCAACAAGTTATGCTTTAAGCCTTCTACATAGAGAAAATCATCAGTATTGTGCTTACCACCAAAATAAATAGTGCCTCTACCATGAATCACACCAGAAGTGTTGTCTCCAAACCTCACAACACCACCATCATAGTTTTCCAAGCCTGCAAATTTTCTTTTGTCACTAGTTATATGATGTGAGAATCCATTGTCAATCAGCCACTCATCTTTCTCTTCAACTTTGGCTGCAAGATCTTTCTCAACACTCACATTACTAGCAGATTTAGTGGACACCTGACCATTTTCTTTGATAGCAATAAATACCCATTCATCTTCATTTCTAGTTTCTTGATTAGATTTTTCATTAGTTACACCTTCTTCAGCATAATAGCACTTTCTTTGAAATCTAGTGTTCTCAAGTTTATACTTTGAAACTCTTTTAGGAAATCTAGATGCAAAATGACCTATCTTACTGCAAGAAAAACATTTAATAGGTAACTTTCCTTTGTACTTACCATGACCTCTTGATTTTCTTTTCATAATCAATGCTTCTAGTTCTTCCAATTCCTTTTTGTCATCTTCAATTTGCTTTATCTCATCTTCATACCTGAATTTTCTCTTGGAACTTTCTCCTAGATCATATCTCTGGTTGCTTTTCCTGGATATAGTAGCCTTGAAAGAAGATTTAGTCTTAGGAGCAGACTCACCGAGTTCACTCAATTCAAATGCAGCAAGTTTTCCAATCAACATGTCTTTTGTAATATTTGTCATTGTCCTGAGTTCTTCAATAGCATGAGATTTTATCTTGTAAGAAGGGGGCACAGATCTAAGTATCTTATCCACAATTTCATTATCATCCAAGGCTCCACTGGCACATCTAATGTCCATCACCAATTCATTTAGCTTATGTGAGAAGGAAAAGATGTTCTCATCTTCACTCATCTTCAAGCTCTCCCATTTTCCTTTTAGACTTTGTAGCTTAGCACTTTTTACTAGTGCATCTCCTTCATACAATGTTTCCATCTTTTTTCCAAATCTGGTATGTAGTCTTCAATCCCATCACATTTGTCATCTTTGAACCTATCAAAGCACTCACTAGTGTTTCTACTGCCCTGGTATTAATTTCTGCTTGCTTGATCTCATCTTTAGAGGACGGACCATTCTGAGGAATAGTATATGCAATTTGTGTCATCTACCATAAAGGTTCATGAATGCACCTTAAATGACATTCCATCCTAACTTTCCATAGATATTAGTTTGCACCATTGAATCTAGGACTATCCTTTTTGAATGATGCCATCTCGGATAACCTCAAGTTGTTAAGCTTCTTTTGGAGGAACTAGCTCTAATACCAATTGTTGGAAAAACAAGGATAGACAACTGGGAGGGGGGGTGAATTAGTTGCTACCAAAATAAAACTTATACAACATTAATCAACTTTATATCATAGATCTAACAATTAACAGTGCAAGCATTAAATCAAAAACACATCAGAGACACATGAACACCAAGATTTTATACGTGGAAACCCTATTAGGGGAAAAACCATGGTGGATGTTAGTCCACAAGATTATACGATGTTAGAAGTATAATGAATAATAAAAAGGGAATGCACTTGCATTTAGGTGCACTGCCTAGAGCACACTACTCAAAGGGAAGGCTCACTACCTTATATACAGTAATCAGATTAAATCCATATGATGAATTTGAATTGTGAAAATAGCTTCAACAAAAGCCTGATTATAGTTCTAGTTAGGCGCACAAAAACTTCTTCAAACTCTTCCACCCTCTGCTCAAACTCTTCCACACTCTGCTCTGAATGATTTGACTTTTATTCACACTTGTACATCACTTGTACACTTGATCACTTGTTTTTAAATGAGGAAAACAATCTCATATATATATCTGCTATACGTATTTATAACAACTATTCATTCAGCCAAAAATAAAGAATGAATTATAACTGTCGGCCTTGATACATGAATAAATTACAATGCGCACCAACACAAGTCTGTCACAACATAGTGAGGACCCAAACAAACACCTCCAAACATGCCAAACAATAAAATATTAATCCTCATGGATCCGCAACACGCTAACATTATCATTTCAGCCAATAACATAAAAACTCAGGCACACATCAGAATAATCTTTGATCATGAACACTTCAATCAATGCGGATGTACAGCAAGGATAGAGAACTATCTAGACTCATCCATGAACATCATGGGTACATGCGCAACACATGAAATTACCAAATTTTCATTTGCTTCAATCAAGAACACCACCTACAGAAAATGAGTAACTATAGGCACCCAGATCTTCATAACTTCCACAAATATTTATGTGAACCTCTGAAACTTTCAGACAACATACTAGAAAGCTTCAGCAGAAAACCATTTGAAGCACACCTTTAGATCTTCAACACATAGAGCTTTACAAAATTTTCACCTTCTCAGCTCCACTGGCTACCTGTACTATATTTTTTACAATTTTCTCAATATCCTCGACATATATAGCCTTAAGAAGATTCAATGCTAATAGTGTTGACATCAATGAAAACCACATATCAGCAACACAACCACAAAATCCAACAAATATTTCATCTAGAACTATGGTAGGTTGTGATGGTTTTCATGTTATTGTTGATGGTTGTCCATATGACCTTGGAGATGGCATCAACTGTGAAAGACATAGAGATTTCTCAATAGAATATTGGCCCATGCCTTTGGCGGTTAGCTGGATCTTTTCTTGAAATTGTTGTGATAGAGAATTCAGTGGACCCTTATTGTATGATAGAGTGGAATCAACAACACTTGTATCCTTTGATTGACCCTTTTTCTCAACCCACTTAGATATAATATTTGGATGCTTTTCACTGTCTAATGAACTAGAAGTGTTAGCTTCTCTATTATGGTGCACAAAGGTGTCTTGAGATGTTTTAAGCGTGTTACAATGTTGAGGATTGTTGTAGTTAGTTGATATAGTTACCTCTTGTCCATTGACTATAAATTTTAAACACTGATGATAAGTTGAAGGCACCACTTGCATTTCACGAATCCATGGACGTCCCAAGAGTATATAATATGTTAGCTCTTTTTCTATCACTTGGAAAGCTATATTCTTCACCATTGGTCCTACTTGAATAGGAAACATGATCACTCCCTTGGAGGATCTATCTTCTTCATCATAGGATTTTATTGTCATTTTCCTTTGGGCATCAATAGCATTGTCCGAATAACCTAGTGCACTGATTAATTTTAAAGTGAAAATGTTTAAGCCAGCTCCACCATCTATTAGAACATGTTTGACACGATGTTTTGTGGATCAAGACTTCAATACAAAGGGCAGTATTATGTAGATGATTAAGTGATACATCATCTTGTTCGGAGAATGATAGACAATGAGGCATGGTCAAATGTCCCACCATAGCTTGAAATTGATAGACATCCATATTGTTGGGTACATGGAAGCCACAAGAGCTTGTTCCAAAACCTCCTTATGGGATGGTAAGAGTTTAAGGAGTTCTAATATCGATATCTGTGCCAATAGTTTTTGTACTTTCTTTACTATGTTGTATTGATTTGAAGGGGGAGTATTAGTTTTGGATGAGATTCCTTTCAATATTACCTTGGATTGCCCCCTTGTCGTTACATTAACTGGTTGGTAGTCTTTTCTTTCCCTAATTTTTAGGACATTTATCTGATTTTTGGATGTGTCTATGTTTGGGATCAGATCTAATGGTATAGTTTCCTTGGTTCCCTCGTTACCAATTTGATTAATAGTGGTAGTATCACTCTCAACTTCAGCAATACAAAATATTTTCCCATCATAAACGTAGTTGAAATTTTACCTTTACCGTTTGTAGAAGAAGACTCCCTTTTCATAATTTGGTAAAGGTTCTTTAAATGCAATATGATCGTTGTTTGTTTGATGTCCTTCTATGTATACCTTTTTATTATCAATCAGATCTTGGACTAGATGTTTTAACTCCATTCAATCATTTGTCTTGTGTCCCTTATTTTTATGGAAGTTACAATAGTCTGCATCATTTCACCAAGGTGGTTTTACTTTTGGATCCCAAAATCTTGCTTCACGTGTGGTGATAAGTCTATTTGCAATAATTTTTCTCATTGTTGATTCTAGTGTTTGGCTCAATGGTGTGAATCTACGCTGCTTTGATGATTTTTAATATGATTGTGATTTATATTCTCCATTGTTTAGATTGTTATTTTGATTGACATTTTGATGTTTTGGTCACTATTTTGATTTGTCTTTGCAGTAGTGGCCATCAAATTTAATACTAGTTTCACATTTTCTATGTCATTTGTAGTATCATTGTTTCTAGCATTTCTATTCTTTTACCAAAACTTAGGTTTTTCATTGTTGCCATAGTGATTTGAGGAGTTTGTATTGTTTGATTTTTCATTGTAATGCTTTATCACCCCTCGTTTGACCAAAGCTTCTTCAATTTTAAGGCCATTTTCAATCACTTTTTCAAATGTGGGAGGACATTGTAGTTCAAGCCTATAACTCATTTCATCAATAAGGTTGTCAATGAATAGTTGCATTTTCTATTCGTCAGGTATAGAACGAGGGTACCTAGAAAATAACCTTTTCTATCATTGTCGAAATGAAAGGAATGTCTCACCTTTATTTTGTTTCATGTTGTAAAGGTCCTTTATTGTGACATCATGTTGAATATTAAAGGAATATTGTGAGATAAACCTATTGACTAGTCCTTCAAAAGTTTGAATTCCTAGTTGTAGTTTAGAAAACCGTTCCATGCATTGACCTCCTAGGCTCCTTGGAAATAACCTCATTAGATAAGTTTCTTCTTGTGCAAATTATAAACTCATGGTCCCAGATTCCCTCACATGGTCAATTGGATTTGTTTTATCATTGTACTTGTCGTATTTCAGAAATTCACAATGTCTAGTAAATGGTATCATATTGACACTTGGATCAAAAGCGTAAGGAAAAATTTCATGTAACGAATACCTTTTAGTGGTTCCCTTTTGCATATCTTGAAGTTGTTGTTGCAATTTTTGCATTTGATGTGTTAGGGAAATAACTTGATCTATGTTTTGTGTGTGTTGTGTGTTTTGTGTTTCGGTTTCAGTTTTTCTTGGTGTTTCTTTCAACCGATTGACATCAAAATATTTTGGAAGATTTGCACCTGATTCAACTACCATCAAGAGGTATTTTTTCATATCTTGTTCTAAGACTTTTTCCATAAATTTATGAAAATTTAGATATTTCTATGCTATTTGGATATCCTCTTGGGTAATTTCATTTGTGGCATTTTGATGAAGTCTACTCCAAGGATTTTCTTTAGCCATGATGTTTGGTGTCTCAATTCCCTTTTATTTAATTTTCTGTCTTTGTGATCTCATCAAGATTGGCATACAATTGTTTGTTATTCTCACTAAACTTTGACCTTTCTATTTGGATGAGTGCCAAGGTATTAACTTAAGTCTAATAGAACGATAAATTCTATTGATATGACCAAGTTTAAAACTGATTTATTATGTTTTGTTTCTTGATTGTAGGATGTCAAAATCTTGAGAAAGAAACTTGACATAATAATCCAAAATATGTGTGATAATTTAGACACTTTAAGGTTGGAAGATCTCGATTCAATTTTGAAAATTTTGACTTGTAAGTCCTATCTTTCTGAGTTTAAGACACTATTTGGATTGGGAAACTATGTTTTCTTTGACAAAGATCTTGGTCTTGATCTATTTTGTTTGGCACTAGTCTTAATTAACTCTCTCTTTTTTTTGTTCTGCGGATGCAATATAATAGAAGGTGAACGCGCCAAAACATATTGTGTATGTGCTATAACTGAAGGCAGGCACACTAAAACATATGTCGGATATGCTATAAAAAATAGCATATGTGCTAGAACAAACAGTGAATGTGCTATAACAGATGGCATACGCACTAGAACAGATAGTGAATGCGCTAAGACAAATTGCAAAGGCACTAATATATTAGTGAATCTTGATGACCGGTTGGCCTATGCACTATAACATAGGATAGACACGCTAGAACAGATAGTGAATGCACTATAATAGATGACATATGTGCTAGAATAGACAATGAATGTGTTATAACAAACTATGGATGCACTAATCTGGAAAATATCAGAATGTTCACAGTTTTGTCTGTTTGTTCTAGTCTTTCTCTGTAAGATGTTTAGTTCCAAGGTGTAATTTCCTAACTAGTTAAGACGATGGATGGATATTTTCTTATAAATCTATTATTTTTATTATCTATTTGGATGATACCTTTGAAAAATGACTTCACACAATAAAGCCATATTGTACACAATTGTTTCAGATTCTACACTTTAAACATATAGTGAGTGTTCTAGAATCTGGTCCGATTCTTTCATTTTTACAGGTTTTTAACACAAAGACAAATAGATCAGTCACTTTTCTAACTCAAATGGGTCACTTAGAATATCACAGCCTTGTCACCCCTAGAGGGTGCCCATGTTTTTTCCTTTCCCGAGTCTTAGCCAAAGTCAAATCCTTCACTTTTGTCTAGGGTCTCTAATAGTTATATGGTGAGCGTCTTGGGGGTGGATTCTTCCCTCCCCTTGCACTGTGATATAATAAGTGTTCAAAAACTGACATAGTTGGATTCTACACTAAAGTTCATAGATAGGGTATTCGTTCGACATGGCAATAGATAAACTCCCTCAAGAGACCTCACAATCTTTAGAACAAAGATTTTGGGGATGGTTCTCTTGCACACTTCCGTTGAATATGGGTTTCCCCAAAATTCACTTTTGATTAGAGTGGGTTGGAAAACTTGGCTTTGGTTGTTCCCACTTAGATTCTTCTCGTAGGGTGAGTACTTTTTCCCACTATAGTAGGCCTTCTAAAGGATTTAGTAAAGCGTAAATAGCAAGTATAGCATTCTGATCACCTAGTAAAGGGGAGAGCATGAGCCTATTTCTTTCGAAACACGCCATACATGGAGTTCAAACTAATTTTTAATTAACCTAGATGCACTATTCTAACCAAAGGAATTTAAATGAAACAATTTAAAGCCCTGCAAACACCATTAGTAATTTATGAGTTTTGTCTTTGACCGGCATATGTTTTCCAAGCTTTTGTCTTTGACAAGCATAATTTGTACCTGATACACAAAAAGCCATTAATTAGACCTCATAAATTTAAAATGTTGTAAAATAAAATCTGATGTGCCACAACAGTGGTTAGACGCGCTATAATAGACTTTAAACGCACTAAAACAGACTATGCATAAAAAATGATGGACGCACTAAAATAGTAGGTTTGTGCGCTGAAATTAAAAATCCTCTGACTAGCGACACCGCAAAGTTGATGCGCTGGAACAATTGATGAATGCACTAGAGTAATTTGGTGATGCACTGAAACAGTTGTCGAACACGCTGAAGAATTTGGTGAATGTGCCAAAATAGTCATCGCATGCGCTAAAAGAAACACGTCTGTAACCTACGAAAATAATTTTTAGAAGTAAAAGTTAAATATGGGGTTGTACCCCACGGTGGGCGCCAAAATGTAAGTGTGGAATAAGTATAAGTAAAATAACTAAATAACACTTCTTAATACGACATTATATCAATGATTTAATCAACAATTAAGCTATTGAAGGAAAAAAATCCATTGAAAGCGTCATATTGTTCTCTATCTCCAAGGATTTATTAAATCACTGTGACTGTTAAAATGGTAATCTAGAGAATGAGAAGTTGTCAAAATGCAAGAAACTAATCCTATATAACAATTTCCTAATGATATGATACTACTGTAATCTAAATTGACATGAAATTGATAAATAAAAGCTACAACAAGCTAAAATACATCTAAATAAGAAACCATGATTATGATTGCTATGATATGATAATTGCTTGATTTCTCTAATACTATTTTTGTAGAGTAAGGTTGCATAAACCGGGGATCCTTTTCCTGTAGACAATGGCTATATTTATAGATTTCCCGATAGCATATTTGTGAAGAAGCAGCCAAGCAAAGGTCTGGATTTGATCTTGAGGATTGAATGGTGAAGGATGAAGGAATTGAGAAGATTATGGGAATGGTTCCTCCCCACAAAAACATTAAGCCAGATGATAGGAAGAATTGATGGAAGAAGACGAAGGAGTTGCCTACAAATTTTTCTTCAATTTGTCTCCAAATTTTCCCATGAAGGTTTGAGTCAATTAATTTAGACATAAATTAGACATATAATATCTAATTTGATTTGTGCAACTTTTGAGTGAAAATAGGAGATAGCTATAGAATGAATTTTAATTTGAATATTTTGATTTATTCAATTTATGCAAAAAGATATTTAATTTAATAAAACAAACTATAGAAGTCTATTTATTAAATAAATTGGAAGAAAATATGATAATTAAATAAAATGAAGTATTAAACTTGTTTATTTAATTTAGATGGTGATGATGTGAAGTAATGTAATTTGAAGAATTAAAGGTGAGCTATGTAAATAAATATTTCTATTTATTTAATAGTAGAAGAATTAATGGCTGATTAATTAAATAAATTGTATTTAATTAATTAGATTGTCTAGACCATTTTTAGGTGTATACAGATTCTTTTAAAATAATAGATTAAATTTATATACTTGAAATCTTGAGATTCTTAATATGTTTAGGGATTGATAAAGATAATTGAGGTTGATTTTTAATAATAAGAAATATTATTATAAGGAAATAATATTAAGTTTCTATTGAATTTATTTTCTAGATTGTTGTTCAAGGAACACTTGCATGATATTTTGACTATGTTACCAATAGTTTAAGGCACAAATCTAATAAAGTAAGATATCTATAGGTCCAACCATTCTAAATGAATAAACTACTTGAAATTTATATCTAATTTAGTCTTAAGTTATATATGTTCTCAAATCCAGTAGTAGATAATTATCCTAGAACCTATCCAATTCTAACAAATATTTATACATTTTGTGAGAACTTATTTGTTATATCAATATCCCGGTGGATGTAATATTAAACCCATTGATATAATGAAGTGTCACCCTCCTCGGTCTTTTAGAACTGGAAGTGTGGAGTATAATTGTGTAATTGTCCCCTCTTCCTTTGCTAGTGATCTAAGATCTCCAAGCATAAGATATGACTAATCTTTAGTAGGTTTTAGGCAATAATTGTGAGGAACCAATATATAGAGGAAATAAAATTAGATTATTGTTATTATTCTCTCTATGATAAAAGAGACTTTGAATAGTGAAAATAAGTGACATGCACCCTATATGACAAATGGTCATATATGACCTGAACCTAAGTAGAATGTGTAACATAGGTTTATATGTATAAGTTGTAAATTTCTTAAACTCTGAGTATGATGAGGTAAACTATTATTTGAAAAGATCAAAACTCTTAACCTTGAAAAGGGTCGAGAGCAGGGGTGATAAATTGGGAAATTATTGTTTTTTTTTAAACAAAAGTGGCAAGCCACTATATATATATTTATTATATGTAATAATGTATACATTTATCTAGCTCAAAGGGCATAGTGGCAGGAAAGAGCCAGTGAGAAAACCTCTGGTTTTGGCCCAAAAATGTAGTGTTTCTGATTACAAAATGCTGACTTTTTAAAGTCATACAGTCATATCAAAGTCTATATGCCTAAAAAGTGTAAACCTATCCACTGAAAATACAACTTATTGGTTGCTTACTCACAAGCATGAACATAATCTGCAAGATTTAAAACATTTCCCTTTACTCCTCCATCTACATGCAGTCGAACATATTGTCCCCCTGATTTTCAATTCCTGCTTCTTCCATCAACAAATGGGAGCCTTCCTAAGCTTGAATATTCACCTGTCTTGAATTTCTTTGCAGTGAAGAAGCTACATGTTGACAATTATGATAAAGAAGAAAAGCTATGTAATAAAATTTCTCCCTGAAACTATCATCCATATCCCTTCCCAGTTGGTTAAAATATTTTGATAAAGCCTTATTCAAATGACAGGGGTCAAAAAACTCTACATATAATTTTAAAGCATCAAAAGCATTAACCACTACCTTATTATGAGGAAGATAGTGAGGAGGGAAGATACCACCAATATAATCTTCTCCATGCAAGAAGATATATTTTTGTGCACTACAAAGAATTGCTTCATTTTTCAAAAAAATGTCATTTACCATTGTGTCGGCAATGACTTTAACTATTTCCAAACACTGAAAAATATCCATGATATTAGAAAGAAAGATGGAAAGAACATTTGATGGAAATATCAACCTTCATGACTTTGGCTAAAGAATCTCAGACCCAATTATGCATTTGAAACATTTGTAATCACATGGGCAACGAAACTTGAAGATAGATTGGAGATGTTGTATATCAATCTTACCAGAAGCTGGAGTTTCCCAACTTTGAACTGGCAGCCACATTCAAAAATTTTGAGGATGATACTCCATTTCAACCTACCTTAATTTTCTTAACAGCTAAATAGACAAAATAAATATTAATAGAACTCTTCTTATTTTCGTAAGACAATATTGTCCTATTTATAAACTTTTGGCTCCCATGATTTTGAAGCTTACCTCTTTATCATGACAAATCCTTTACCAAATTATTATGAAATAGTGCCATGATATCCTTTACACAAATTTTGAATGCTATATAAGAATATCAAATATTACTGATGGCAACCGAGCTGATTTGGACCAACAAAAACATCCCATCGGGTACGGGAGAACACCATATTTTCCATGTAATGAGATCAACATTGTACTTGTAGTCATGACCTTTCCAACCTTTATGTTGTCATAATTTTATTTACCCATAGCTGTCTGATTTAGACAAGGTACGATATACACCTCATGTCAGACCTCCCCTATAACCATTCTTATAACAGATCAAACAAACCTATGATCTCAATATCAACCACATTTTGCACATTCTCCTTTATACATAAGAACGAAAGTATTGCAATTAATCAACATGTATTCCTATGTTGAGACTCCCTCCATAGGAGTAAAAAGATTAATAAATCTTTTTGACATGTCAACCATAAATATGATAGTTAAAAGATAAACTTTAAGACCTATCATATCCATAATTGGCAAGTACAGCAAAATGACTTAATCAATTTTTATCCACTTTGATCAATAGAAATTTCCTCTTTTGAAATTAATTTTTCCAATTCAAAGTCAAATTTCCCAATTTGAACAATATGAAACATTTCTTTTTCAAGTTGATTGCAGCCCAAGTTGGCTAAATAATCTGCCACCCTATTTCCTTCTCTATAAGTATGCAATAAGTTATAATGCAAGAAATTTTTCAGAAGTTTCTGAATTTTCTTTACCATATAAGATAACTTCCAATTATGGGAGGATCCTTCCCTGCAGGCATTAATCAGAATAAGAGAATCCCCTTCTATCTCTGACTTTGGTAATTTGAAATCTAAAGCCATTTTCAGGCCAAATAGTAGAGCCTGTGTTTTAGCTTCATTATTTGTACCCACCATTAAATTGATAGATTTGGCACAAAGGACTATACCATTAGTATCTCTTATTACGATACCTTCCCCTGAAATTTCGGGGTTACCTTTTGAAGCTCTGTCAAAGTTTAATTTAAAATATCCCAAAGGGGGAGGTGACCATATAGATCTATCAACTTTGCTTGATACATGGTGAAGACTTCCTTTGAAGGGCAGAGACAATAGAGGCCAATTTGAGAGAACTTTGGAATCCCAATCCATGAAAGAAGATCCTATGTGTTTTGTTTTTGAAACATAGGCATTTACAATTTCTAAAATATGAATTTCCAAAGAAGATAGAATATGCTCAACTTTTTGTTTTTCTTTCCTAAAAATGATTTTATTTCTTTCCCACCAGATAGACCATAAAACTGATGCGGGAATCCCTTCCCATATACATGCAAAAAATGAAGACTTGTATAATTTTGGCCAACTAGTAAATAAATCCCATATAGTATTAGGAAGAGGAAATTGAATCTTTAGCCTTGATAAAACAAAGTGCCAACAACTTTGTACAATTGAGCAAGAGAGAAATAGATGATTGACATCCTCTAGCTTTGATTCACAAAGGACACAATTAAAAGGAACTGAGATGTTCAACCTTGATAGTTTATCACTTGTTAGGATTTTATTTTGGATTGCTAACTAGACAAAGCAACCAACTTTGGGAAGAATTTCTGAATTCCAACAAAAGCTATACGCTCTGAGAGATTGGGAATTATTGTTATCATTAAATTGTTATATGGGAAATTTAATTTGGAACCTAAGCATAACATAAGTTATTCTTATTGAAGGTTTTTTTTAATTTAAACATTGTATTTTCAGAATTGTATTTATTTATGGATGCACATAAACACTATTCCATAAGGATATGAAATTTGTGTATGTGCATATATGAATAAATACTTATTTAAACTATGAAAAATGTTGTATTCTTAAAACAAAGATAGTAATATATATGACTATAAAAACATATATATATATATATATATATATATATATATGAATGACTATGATGGTGTAAATATTTTCAGATGTCTATTTTATATTCAATAAGTCAGTGTGACTATTTAAATTACTTTGAGACATTTGAATTATGAAATTGCTATGAAATCTAGAAAATAAATTCCATCTTCATTATTAAATTAGTATTTTCAATTAGTAAGTTTATATGACTATAAGAACATATATAACTAAATGAATATGATGATGTAAATATTTTCAAATTTTCATGTTCAATTCAATAAGTCAAAGTGACTATTTAAATTATTTTTGAGACATTTAAATTATGAAATTCTTATGAAATCTAGAAAATAAATTCCATTATTTTTGAGACATTTAAATTGTGGAATTCTTATGAAATATAGAAAATAAATTTCATATACATTATTAAATTAGTTCCCAGGACTTGATAATAGTTTAAAATAAAAAGGGAAGGATCCTCAATTAGTAATATTGAAATTGTTCTTTTATATTACTGAATGTATGTTGTGGACTCAATGTTGATATCCAGTTTGAGATAGAGGTGTATGTGAACATTCAACCACATACATGATTATGTGTTTTATTATTAAATACTTGTCCAAAGTAATACAAAATCATTTCTTGTATTATTGTTTCACCTTGTCCAAACTTGTAATTTAATCAAATTTATCATGCATAGCTAGAGGGTATATAGAAGTTGCTTGATAGATTAAATTCATTAGTATAAACACCAATTCTCATATGGCTTGATGACATTGGATTTATCCAATATCTATCACTCTTGTGAAGGGTAGGGCTACTTCTAGTGGGAAGGTGTGTGGAGGACCACTTGTCTATGGTTGGAGGAAAGCACTTAGTTGATTTCCAAATACTTTGATTATCAGAGATAACATTCTTGATTCCTTCTATTGTGAAACTGATGCATTATTAATCTAATCTTGATATGAAAATATTGTAATTATATTTGTGTACATGAGTTTAAATAATTAAGTTGTAAACTTGACTTTATACTAGCTTATATTCTTATTTACTTGGTTATACTTGAATAAAGGAAATGAATCACACAATTATGTACACCAATTTATATTATGTATCTTTGCATATTGTATGAAAATGAAACTATGCATTTAATTTATTTATACTTTTTAATAATAATAAATTTATGGTATTTTTAATTCAATGGATAGATTGGGTTCATTACAAATTTAAAAAGTATATATTTTATTTTTTATTACAAGAGAAGAGTAAAAACCTACATGTCAAAGATTTAACAAAATGGAATTATAGAGTCAACTTTAAATGGTCATATCTAACATTAATATTGATCCAAATATTTAATGTAGCTAGTATTTTGAAATATCTGAAAATAATTTTTTTCAATGAATCTAAAATATCTTTGTATGAATACCTATGTGAGACACATGACCCTATGTAAAACTTTTGGTTACTATTTGTTAATTAAATTATACTTTTGGATGAAATTGATGAAAATTTTGGTTATTATTTGTTAATTAAATTATGCTTTTGGATGAAATTGATATGGTTGTTCATGTAGTTATTCAAGATTCCAATAGCATGTACCTTCAATTTTTTCTCTTGAAATAGTTAAAGATGAGAACTAATTTAGATTTATAACTCTTTTTTTATGTTATTGAGGATGTAAATGTCTAGATTTAAATATTTACTATTGAAATAGATGGTTGAGAAGAATTATTTTGTAGAGTAAGTCAAGTTCTAGAGTAAGTTAATAGATAAATGGTCAAGATTGATTGCAAATGAAAGTTTAGCAATTATTGAGATAAATTTATTAAATATTATTTTATGATTATTTTTAAAGATATTTTATATGAATGATTGAGATTTAATGATGTAGTATGAAAATAAATGATAGAAATTTAAATTTAGTTTATTTATCTATTAATTAATCATATTACTAGTTGAATTATTTATTTATTTATTTATTTATTTATTTGTAGATAATGGAGAGAATATTATATTTATTTTGAAATGAATGGATTAAATAGAATAATTGACTAAATAAGAAATTATCTAGTTAATTAATGAAAATGAATTAATTTATTTATTTATATGAATAAGAAAAGTTAATTTAATTAATTAAATAATAAAAATCATTTAATTGATTAGTGACGTGAAATTTAAGTGTCTATAAGTATTATATTTAATTACTATGAAATTTTAAAATATTTTTTTTATTTCTTAGTCAAGTAATTTAATTTATTTAATTTTATATTATATATATAATTTTTTTTGTAAGCACTACCAGAATGTGGGTAGCTCCCTATATTGATTGAAAAGTAGAGAAGATTATAGAGAGAAAGTCATGAAACTCAGTGGTATAGATACCCCATGCCCTCAACAATATCAACTAGTCTGATCACAAGATTTTGGTTAATCAAAAAAATTGTTTTATATTTTAGTTGTGAAATATTATTAAAATTTAAAATTTTAACTTAAGTAAAATATTTAGGAGGGGCGGTGGGCCTAGATCGATTGGATAAAACATCTTGTTGTAGGAATGAGGTCATGAGGTCTAGTCTCCCCACCATCCCTGTGGTATAGGAGGGTGTGTCATGCTAGTGCCACTAGTCACATGAAAAAAGTTTACCAAGCGCACTGCAATTTATAGGGGGGCGGATACTCGACCGATTCCTCCAGTCTAAAATAAAAAAGAATGTAGAACATAATTTTGGTAGAACTAGATAACTATTTTCAATAATTAAAATTTTCTTGTAATATGAGTGTACAAGAAAATAAAATACAAAATAATATATTAATATTAAAAATAATAAGAATTTAAATATAAAATATATATGTAATTATAATTTATTTCTCATTAGAATTTTAATATTGTGTGTTTTAAATAATTTTGAGATATTAATATTATGTGTTTCAAATAATTTTGAGATTTTAATATTAATTCAAGATAACAATTTAGTTTGTGATGTCAAATCAATTTTACACTTTATTGGTAATTTTATATTGTTAATTGAGTATTTATTGTAAAAAATTTAATTAAATTTTGGTGATATCAAGATGAATGTTTGTTTTTGAAAGGAAATATAAAAGAGCAATGGAAAGTACTAATGAATGAGAAATTGTTTGAAGGAAAGAGATTACTAAATAGATTGAAGTAGCCAAACCAAGCACCACCAAAGCAAGAGAGACACAAGAATTTAAGGGGAAAAAACAAGAAAAAACCCCAATATTATGAATGGAGGAAAAATTCCTAAATAATAATACAAAGAGAGAGAGAGTTTCAGCCTTAGGGTTGCTTGCTTGAGTTTTAAATAATGAGAGGAGAGGCACCTCAATAAGTAGAGGTGAGAAGGAGGAGTTATAATGTAACTCCCAACTCAATGGATGCCACCATTCATCTATGTGTGTGCAAAGTGTCACCTCTTAAGGAGGTGGTTACAAATATTCCTTAATAAAGGAATTAGAAAATAAGTCATCCTCACACATATGTGAGATGAAAAAAAAGACAAAAGACTTGTAGGTATTCCTTTAGAATATTCCTACAAGTTAATAAAAAATTATATTTCAAGAATAACCTTTACCAAGTAAAGATTAATATTCTAACATCCCTCCTTAAGCTTTACTTGGGGAGGTTGCATCAAACCCTTCAATGGGTTTTAATCCAAGATTTATACTATGATGAGAAATTTATCTTTGCAAAGAGCTTTAGTAACAATATATGCCAATTTATCTTCACCTTTACAATACATAAGAGAAGTTTGCGTGTCTTCAATTTTCTCTCTAATGAAGTGATGTTGAAGATCCATGTGCCTGGTCCTTGCATGGAAAATTGGATTCTTTGCTAAATCAGTAGCACTCACAATATAAAAGAGTAGGATCCATTTGAGGTAGACCCAAGTCTTCAAGTAATATTCTTAACCATAGTGCTTATTTGGATGCATTAGTACTACCTTTATATTCAGTGTCTATAGAACAAAGGGAAGTAGATTTTTGTTTCTTACTATTCCATGATATTGAACCTGATCCAACAAAGAAACAATAACCACAAGTGGATCTCCCATCATTGGGATCACCACCTAAATCTGAATCAGTAAAACCTTTTAAAGAAAAATCATAATTTGCATAATAAAAAAGACCAAAATTTTGAGTACCTTTAAGATATCTTAAGATTATTTTTGCAACTTTAAAATGAGTTTGTGAGGTTTAGACATAAATCTGGAAACCAATCCAATACTTTAGGTGTTTTCCGAATTTGCATACCCAAAAAATAATGTAATAGGCCTAAATCACTCATTTGAAATTGTTGATTGAGTTGAGACTTAACATCACTAATCAAAATGTTAGAACTATAAGTGATAATTAAATCATCAAAATATAAAATAATAATCACAATATCATTTATACTATGCTTAATATATAAATTTGGATCATTTTTACTTCTAATGAAACCATGAGATAGAAAGAAAGCATAGCCAAAATTATAAAATGTCAATATATAGATATATAAATAATAGATCTAGGTTTCCTCTCACTAAATCATTGGATTTTAAAGGGAAATTGTATCAAGATTAATAATAAAGGACTTTAAAAAATTGGTCCTAAAGAAAAAAAAAAACATATTGCCTTCAATCAAATAATGAAATAGAAAAGTTTCAAGAACTTGATCCCCATCAATTAAGAAAATAGATCTAAGTTCATCATAAATAAGTAAGTGCATACCATCAAAGTGGATGGAATTATTTTCCATGGGTCCCAAAAAACCTCCAATGAGACTTGATAAAAAATATGATTCATTATAGATAGGGCTCCCTATGCAACAGTAATGCAAATATGACTAACGCATAAAATATATATGTAAAGGCTCCATTGAGACTTAATAAAGTGATTAATTTGAAAAAATATATATAGATGGAATAAATCCATCAAGAAGGAAAATGCTCTAATGATTATTTAATTTTCAAAAATATATAGATGAAATAAATCCATCAAAAAGACAAATTTACCAATAAGGCACAATATCGGATTAATAAGACACAATAAAATATCAAATTCCCTTTATCAAAAAAAAATAATTGTAGTTGAGAAGGAAACACAAGGTTTGTTTTAAATATTGTAATAGATCAAGCCTTAGGTAGAGAGTGATAATTTCTCACAAAGTGTGATAGAAAGATCTCAAAAATATATTTAAATATGAAGGGGCACAAATCAAGTCACCTTGAATTAAAAAATTAATATTAAAAAAAATGATGGAATAATGAGAATTGCATACGGTGACATGAAAGATTATTAAGTAAATAAGTCATTAAGATGATATCTATGCATTCATGACTACACGAATATCCCCTTTCCATACTCCAAATATAATTGAGTAAAACAAGTACATTATTATTGGGTTGATCAAGTCCAATAATAAAGTACTTGTGAATTTATTTATTTTTAACTTTTTATGTGAAGTAACATGTTGAGATGCACCTAAATCAATAACCCATTCATAAGGTTTAGAAATATTAAAACTATATGTAAAAGCACATCTAGATTGATTACCATTGTTATGAAACTGTTGATTATTTTGATTCATAGGCTTTTTCTCATTTTTATTTTTAAAACAAGTATTTTTTCAATTGACCATCCTTATTACAATAAGTGCAATGTGGTCTCTTAGAAGAGTTAAACCCTCTATGATTATTTCCATTATTATAATGAGGTTTGGAATTGTAATGTTGTTGTTTAGAATAAGATTTATTTTTTTTCTTATGATTAGACAAAAAATAATGTTCATTAGACTTAAGAGTGCCAAACTGAATTAACTTAGCTTCTTCTTGTCTTAATAAATCATGAAAAATATCATAAGTTAATTGAGTAGCTAAAGAAGGAATAATTAATTGAGCATGAATATTAGTAATGAATTGTTGAAATTTCCTAGGAAGACACTTTTTAAGAATAAGATGAATTAATCTAAGATTATCTAATTTTACTCCTAAACCATGCAATTAACTATTTAAAGCATCAAATTTCAATAAAAATTCATCCATAGATTTAAAATCAGAATATCTCAAATCTTTAAGTTGATCTTGAATTTGAATTTTTCTTGATTCATTTGAACTATCATAATTTATTTTGAGTTTGTCCCATGCTTCATAGGTAGTTGTACATGTCCCAAAGTGAACATAAATTTTGGGTGACATGGAGATACCTATGAGGCCAAGGGCTTCCTCATTTTTAAGATTCCATTTTTTGATTTCATCTTTGGATGCAGACGAACCTGGTTTAGATTTAGGATCCATAGCAACATCTAAAAGATGTTTGAAATGAAAAATGAAATAAATGTGAGTCTTCCAAGAATGATAGTTAGAAGAATTTAATTTGATCTTTGGAATTAAAGTTGACATGATTGCAATAAAAAAAATCATAATTATATGAGAAAAATAATAGCTATTCTAAAAATAAAAAATACCCATTTAAATTGAATTAAATTGACTAAGTTAAATCAAATGAACAAAGAGTGAATTTAAAGTAATTGAAAAAATAGTGAATTTAAATTAAATAAACAAATAGTGCATTTAATATTAAATTAATATTATCAAATTTGAAATAAATTAATAAATATTAATAAGCAGTGAAAATAATATTTTTTTTCCATAAAAGTGGCTAAGCCACTGAAATTTTATTTATAATGAAAGTAGATTACAATGTCATTTATAAAACTCAATCCTGTTTATAGGAGAGCCCAGTTTTAGAAAAAAAAAAATGTTTTACATACTATAAATCCCAGCCGGATATAGAAAACCCAAAAAAGAGATAGTGTAACCACCCACCAACCCCTAGTCTATCTCAAGATACACAAGTATGTAGAGCTCATGACAACAAAATGAGAAAATAAAGTCTTTCTAAGAGTCTTCCACCATGGAAGAAGAGCTAGCCTCATAATGAGATGGAGGCAAAGGATTATACACATTAAAAGCCTCCTCATTTTTTTTGATGAAGGTAAAAGCTTGCTCCGAGGACTTTGATCTTGTTGCGATGTCAAACAAGAAGTGAAGAGAAAGGAAAATATCAACTCTAGCTGCTAGGATTTCTGATGAAACCTTTTCATGTAATTTGTTGCAATCTAGAATAGTCCTTTCAAAATCATCACAAGTGATGCCAGCCCTGAGAATAAACAAAAATTCTCCACCAAAACCATTAGTAATCAAATCATTGTGAGAAATAAAGCCCCTAATAGGAAAAAGACTGAATCAAAATGATAATTATCCAAAGCTTGATGAAGTTCGAAGTTAGAAAGGAAACCTGGTTGAACAAATATTTAAGCAAGGACCATGACCAGCTCAGGGTCTAGAAGAATATCCATGCAAATAGTAAGAAAACAAGAGAGCACTTCATGAAAGGTCACATTTCTACTATCCCGTAGCCAGTGGGAACCCACCACCTTTTTGGAAGCCAAAAAAGTATCTGCATCATCCAAGCAAAAAACTTTACCCAAATTTTCATGGTCATATGGATAAGGATCATTGAATTCTTTCCATTTTGGGAGGAGCAAAATTCTATATCAATCAACACCAAACATAATAACAAGGTGATAGCACTATAGAAGACCCAATACACCACCAGAAATGGAGACCCATTATGGCTTTAAATAACTTAGAGAGATAAAAACAATGTTGTCGGCTCACATGCCAAGGATATTCCAATGATCACACAATTGTGAAAACAATCATATGAAAGCCCCCAACAAAAAATAATGATTGCAAAATACTACATAGTCGGCTTCGCCAAGGATATATTCCAAGTAAAAAACATGCGAAGGAATTGCACAAATATATATGATGTCAAATTAATCATAAATTGATAACCTTTATTTAAAACTGGGAGGAGAATTCTAAACTTCTGTGCATAGATAGTAGTGGAGGAGAAGATCAAAACATATCAAGAAATTACTGCAAAACTTATGAGATTAGCATATGTAATACACATATCTCCCAATGATTAAAAATACAAATCTGATAACTATAGGCCAAAATAATGATGTTGATTAAGACAGGCCAAGAGCCAGAAAAGATAATGATTTAGATTAGTGGTTAATGATATCGTTACTAAAGAAAATGATTGCTAATAAAAACCTGGAGCTGGTAGTACATCTGCCAAATGCAGCAAAATAACATTTAGCAATGGAAAGTAAAAAGCATGTGAATTGTCCTTTCCATTCTAGAAAATCAAAAATTAAAGCAATTTTTAAGTTCCCAATAGGGATCACCTGGGTAGTAATTTTGTTAAAGAAGGGATTTCATCCACTGAAAAATTCCTTGAAAAGCCATTGATTATCAATTTCCTTGTTTTTAAGGAAGTTTTCCACGTAGTTTGCCTCTCTGTAACAATGGGACACTGTGTAATTTTTAAAGAAAGATAGTTGAATGAGAAATTTTTCTAGAAGATGCTACAACTGCCAAACCTGAGACTTTTTATTAATTATTGCATTGAAAATGACCATAGAATCACCTACTATCTCAATATCCATTATTCCCAAAGTTTGAACCAATTCCAAGCCAAGTCTTAGGGCTTCCAATTCATCTTTATTATTAGTCCCTAGAGGAATAATTTTACAAGCAGCCTTTAGAACTTTTGATTCTGAGTCTGTTATAACAATCCAGATGCTATATTTTCCAGGCTTACCTTTGGAAGCCCCATTGTAGTTAATCTTGTAGTAATTCAGAGGGGGGGGGGGGCATTTAGCCTCATTTATTGCTTTTATTTTATCAACCTTATTTGTAATCGATCCATGGAATGGAAAATATTTAAGAGAAGGCCAAGAATTTATGATGAATCTATCCCAATTTGAAAATGTCTTCAGGTTGTTAATTTGTTTAAATATATGAGTTTTTGCTGCTTCAAAAAATGCTTTTTCAATCTTGAAAAGTACAGCTTCCAAAGAGATAGAAGTACCTCTAAAGATTCTATTATTTCTTTCACTCCATATGTTCTAGAGAAACAAGGAAGGGGAAACCACCCATAGACAAGAGAAAAAAGATGAATGAAAGCATTGAGGCCAAGATTTGAACTAAACAGACAAAGAAGGCCCAATCAATTATTGCCAGCCCAACTTCTGAAATAACCAATACTGTGAGGTTAAGGGGAAATGCAAGAAAATATGGTCCACAAATTCTAAGAAGTAACCACACCGTACACAAGGGAATGTTGTAGTGATACCCAATCTATCCAACCTTTCCCCCGTGAGGGATCTATCATGAAGCGTAACCCAAGAAAAAGCCCCACCCTTTGGTAGGCAGACATCATTCCAAAAGAGTGAAGAGGGGAGCTGATATTGAGAGATGGAAAACAAGAGAGACTTATATCCTTCCCTCGCTGAGTATTTCCCTATTTTTGATTTGGTCCAAATTAGGAAATCCTCCTTTTCCATGTAAACTATGGTTCTTTTTTCCATTTCCTCTTTAAAAGCTAATTTAAGATGAGAGGGAAAAGGGAGGAGATCAACAGATTTCCACTTAACGTTTGGTAACATTTGAGAGAGATCCACAGAGAAATGATTAGCTACTTTTGAACCCCACTGATTTTTAAGAAATTGTATCAAAGGGCCCCAATCTCTCAAATGGGATAGAACAGGATAGCCACTCCAAACATCCTTGCAAAACTTATCTTTCTGACCATTATAGATTACGAAGAGAGGTGAGGAAGGATAATAGAACAAGAGGAAGAAATGAAATTCCAGATAGTAGAACCCCTAGGAAGAGAAGAAGCAGTAAATATGGATTCCCTTGGGTGTGAGTTAAGATATTTCAAAAGCATAATCTTCCCCCATATCGAATTAGGATTTTGATAAAGTCTCCATCCTAACTTAGCACCTAGAGAAATATTTTGAAGTTTGACATCTCTTATCCCACCCCCCCTAACTCTTTTGAAAGATAAACCTTGTTCTAGGAAATGAGAGGAATTCTCTCTTTTCCTCCCATGTTGTCACTCCATAAAAATGTGTGGAGCATAGATTTTAAAATGATTTAAAGTGGCTATAGGGGCTTTAAGTACAAACATCAGATAAATTGGAATGGCATTTAGACCATATTCTACCATCTGGATTTTACCAAAAAAAAGAGAGTCACTTTTGTTTCCATGCAAGTATTCTCCCTGCAATTGAGGAAACCGTTTTATCCCAAAAAGAAGGCAAGTCTTTTCCAATCAAGAAGGGGATGCCAAGGTATGAACATGGAAATGTCCCCACAGGGAAACCCCAAAACTTTTGTAGCTTTTGTTCAATTAAAGAAGGCACATTTAACAAAAACAACTTGGATTTTGTGGGGTTAATCACTTGACCCAAGGCCACTGAATATTTCATTAAAAGGTTTTTAATATTTTTAGCCTCTGGAATTGAAGCATGTCCAAACAATAAGGTGTCATCTGTAAAGAGACCATGGGTTTGGATTTCTTGCATATTAGGTAGGTGTATACCTCTTTGGAGCTTAAGGTGTGTTAGACCTAAATTTTCATTAAAAATTCCAAGGTCTTTTTTGCCCACTTGAGCCCAGATTTTCACTATCTTTCTATAAAAAAATCATTTTCCCCATCCAAAATGCTAAAACATCTTATATTATACACCGCTACCTTAAACCCTTTTAAAATTTCTATCTTTCCAATTCATATAGCTATACCACCGATGGCTCAATCCATACCCGTGGTGTGGCGGTAGTGGTTAAAGGAAGTCGAGAGCACTCTTACCGCCACACCGCAGAGGGTTATCAACAAGCCCGCGGTTGCACAGTGAAGGGACAACATAGTGTGCAAGACAATTACTGCACAACCGCAGGAAGTCAACACAAAGACCACGGTGGTGTGGTAAGTAGTAAGGCAGCAGTCGAGCATGGCTACTGTGGTACCGCTAGTGGTCATGCCAGTGACCATGGTAGTGTGGTAAACAGAAAGGTAGCAACAAAGACAAAGCCTACCATGGTATCGTTGGCAGTCAAGCCAATAACCATGGTAGGGCGGTGGGTGACGATGGTTGGTCAAGATGGCTATCGTGGTACCGGTGGCAGTCATGCCAGCGACCACAGTAGTGTGGTGGACACTCAAATGGTAGCATGGTGGTCGGTAAGCGTTTACCGCTATAGTGCAACTAGCTAGGATGAAGACCATGGTAGTGCGGTAGATAGGAAAGGTGACGGAGCGGCCAAAGTCAAACAGCGCCACACCGCAAGAAGACAAAATGTTTACCGCAGCTGAGCAGGTAAAATATAAAGTGAAACGAAGGCGGGAAAAGGTATTAAATTAAAATCAAATGTTGGACTATAGTTTAAAACATTTAATTTTACCAATAAGGAAATGCAATTAAATGTTTAAATTTTTGCCATGGAATGTAAACAATTATACCAGAACAAATGAAGGGTCACGACCCTTGGATTTCATGGTATAAATATTTTGTAAATTCGGTTAACTAGGGGGGGGGATTTTTTTGGAGAAAAACAACAACTGAACTAGGATGAAAAATCATGAACAGTCCTTCTTGAAGTAGGGTGTAATGGAGAAAATATATATACATTGGTGAAATATTTTCTGAATTCGGTTGATGAGATGTTATAATTTTTGAATTTCCTATCTGGTTGTATCCAATTTGAAGTTTTTTAAATCATTTAAATCAGGATAACAAGTATACTTCTGATTCATCACAGTGCACTTTTTCACTTTGTGTGATTTATTTAATAGGTTTCTGCAAATCAGAACTAAATTCTTTTAGATAAGTCACAGTGATTTTAGGATTTTGGTTGGATGATTAAAGAAGAACCTGCTAGGAAAATATTCAAGAATAATTTATGCAAACCATAAATTGGGTGAAATAATATGTCGGTCATAGAATTTCACAATTTAAATATGCCTAACAATTTGAATTAAGTCGGATAGGGAAACACCTTGAATCCTTGTTATTTTTTACTCCATTTCCTAGCAGATACAAAGCACTGATCTGCCATATCCCAGAGGATAGAATTCATAACAATTTATACATTCAAAATATTTCTTTTGTGTAGTAGGTGTAGTTGCAGTCATTTTGTCTATCCACTCCTAATTGCCATTGTGGGTAGATTGTTTAGCAGGAAATACGTTTCAAATCTGCATTTTCCACATAGGTTCACCCACCTAGTTCTAGCAGAACCTAAAGAGAAAAAGGTTCAATTGTGTAATTGGCCTTGTACGTTGCCCAAAAGTTTTTTAAGAACTTGGAAAATTCTTTTGGTTAAAACTTGCACTTTTTAGAACCAGCAGTTTGGCGATTCCATTGGGGACCATAATCTTAAAATAAGCCTTTGTCATATAGTCAGTATTTTGTAGAAAACTCCGCTGGGAATAAAGAATTGCAGATTTTCTCACTTTTGCAAAGTGAGTGGTGACTCTAAATGAACAGATGTGTTGAAATTGATAGATTGAAATATACATCAGAAGGAAATCACCCTAGAGTTCAAACTATCACAATTTCTCATGACATGCAGGGAAGAAGGTCTTTGTACAAAGATGGTGATGGTTCTAATGATAAAAGTAAATGGACTCAGAATAATGATAAGGGTAAGAAAGTATTTGATGGCATGGGCCCATCAAATAAAAACAAAATATCAAAAGCACCATTGGAGACACACAACTCATATGGTACACTAGCAAATGAAAATGGCCCTTCCAGAGAACCTCATACTCCTGAGGAACAAAGGAATCCCTTCTATCAACCAGATCCTAAGAAAGTTGAAGAGTTCATGGCTGAATGTGAAGTTGAAAGAGAAAGGAGACAACTTGAATATGATAAAAAAATAGCACTTATTGAGGATGAACTTGAAAATGAAGCAACATCTGAGGAGAATTATGAACTTGTGGCTAGGGATGAAATAAATTCAAGATTAGAACATGAGAGACAAGAAGTGGAGAAAGCAAGAATAGAATATGAGAAGAGGCTCTAAGCAATCAGAGAACTTCAAGAGTTGAAATTGAGAAAAGCTTGGATCAATACTCAAATGGCTAATTTGCATAAATATGTGCCACCTCACAAGGAGGGGAACAATAATACAGGCCCATCAAAAGCCCCATAGGTCCAACAAAATCAGCCAAATAGACATCAAAATGCTCCACCACAACATCAAGGTGTTCAACCACCTTCGTATCAGCAGCATGTGCACCCACAAGTTTAGCAATATGTGGCAAAAAATAATCCATTGTACCAACATCAGCATTGCCAAAATCCTCCTCCACAATATGCAACCATGATCAGGTAGTTTGACTTGGCTGGATTTCAAATATGTCCTTATCCTATGGATAATAGTTGGAGAAGTCTTGTCCCAAAATTCATAGGAGGTAGTGCAATTGAAGCTGAAGAACATTTAAGGAGTTTTAATGCTTTTGTGCAAGATTTGGATATGCAGTATGAAGATGTGTAGATGAGATTGTTTATGATTTCACTAATTGAAGATGCTAGAGATTGGTTTAATAGTCTACCAAAAGCTTCTATTGATTATATTCATATGTTTTATGAACAATTTCTTGAGTAGTGTGGGAATCAATATGCACCTGAATTTGCATTGCACGAATTGGTGACTATTCAGAAGCATCAAAATGAGTCATCTTATGATGTCAACTAGAGGTTTTCTAAATTGCATAATAAGATACCTCCTAGATCTAAATTGTCTGATCCTAGTGCATTGAGTATTTATTTAAAATCTTTTGATCCTAAGACAGGATATGAGCTTAGGAACAAGGGTCTCATAAATTTGGCTGAAGCTCAAAGGATAGCACTCACAATTGAAAATAATAGGAAAGCTGCAGGGATGATTTTCAAGAGGGATAACCCTAGGGTTCCCCAATATGCTCCTCCAAATAAACAAGAAATCACATATAGGAATGAAAGGCTAAGACTACATGACATGCCTTATAATACAAATTGGAGAAATGGAAAGCTAGTGATGGATGGGCCAAGAAATAAAGAGACACCTGACCCTTTGAAGAAAAGAGGGACATACATGGTTGATAATAGTCCTTTGTGTTTAGTTTGTGACTTGCCACATTCTTCAGAGCATTGTGTTGTAGCTCAGTCAGTATCAGGAAAAGACATAGCAGAAAATAATAATGAAGAGGACCATAATATCTATTTGACTTCCCATACTCTTCACTCTGCAGAGCATGGGTATTCATCTTCAGAAGAAGGAGGATATGAATATGATGTTGATCATCAAAAATATAATGTTCACATGGCAGAACAACAAGTTTTTTCTGATTATGAAAAAAGTGATGGCGAACAAGCTCCCCCTACTACATCATGTCAGCCTAATAGGGGAATTATGAGGAGACCAACTGAGGAAGAAATTAAAATATTAACTATTGCAGCAGTTGAGCTAGCTAAGAGCAAGTATCAACTGAGGAATAGAATAGTGAATGAGAATGAAGGTGTTCCAAGAGGAATATTCTTGAAAGATAAAAAGATGCCCCATGAAATATCAAAAAAGACAAATGATGAGCACCCTGATAAAAAAGAACATAAGTATGTCCCTAAAGAAGAAAATAAAGAATTCTTGAAGGACAAACAAAATATGGATTAGACATCAAAGAGGGAGAAAGAGGAGAACAAAGGTGAATCAGTAGAACAAAAGAAGGTGACAAGAGCTGAAGGTGCATCTTTTGATTTTGTGCAAGCTTTATCCCAGGTAAAAATGTCTATCACATTACTTGAAATGATGAAAATTAAAGAGTATAGGGAAAGTTCTATTCAATTAATGTCTGGTGGGAGGAATCAAATTGTAAATTTTGAACAAAATGAGAATCTTAGAATTGCTGATAAGAAAGGAAAGATAAAAGTTTCAGAAGTTGGCCTAAATGATGCATTGTTGAATACACCACAAATTGATCCATATTTTACTAGCCTACTCATAAATGGTAAATTGGTAAGAAATTGCATGATTGATTCAGGTGCTTCTATGAATATTATGCCAGTAGGGGTAATGAAACTGCTTGGTATGTGGATAGATATTGAGGGTGGTAAGTGTTATGCCATGGATAGTAGGCTTGTCCCAGTTGTTGAGATTATGAAGGATGTAGAAGTAAAATTAGCAACCTACCCACAGGCAACCTATAATATTGATATAACTGTGATTGATACACCTCCTCAGTTTGGAATGCTTTTTTCAAGACAATGGGCTGTAGTAGTTGGAGGTAATGTGCAGTTTGATTTATCATATGCCACAATACCAGTTAATGGTGAGGAAGTGAAATTGGATAGAGAACCGAGGATGAATCAAATTGTTGAATATGTTCCTTAGGAACAACTTAATTGCTTTTGTGATGTGGATTTAGGGAGTTTCAGAGTAGAATTGTCTCGTCCAGAATTAGTGAATACTTATCCAATTGATAAGACTGTCTCTAGAAATCAGCAGGGTGTGGAAAATGTATTTCGATGGGGAATGCAGTCAAGAAGGTAATGGAGCTAGGATATTTTTCATATCACCTGAAGTTACAACATTTAAATATTCATTTTTGTTAGCTTTTGAATGTACAAACAATGTGGCAGAGTATGAAGCCTTGTTGATTGGTTTGAACATGGTTGTCAAACATAAGATTAAGTTGTCTGTCTTGGGAGATTTTGAGCTAGTTGTATCACAAGTCAGATCAAAATATGCTGCAAAAACAAAATGATGAAACAATATAAAAATGTTATGTGGGATACAGTGGAACTATTTGATGCATTTTCAATTGATTGGATAGATATATCTAAAAATTTGATGGCTTATTTTTTGGCTAATGTAGCCTTAAAGAAAGATGATATCACTTTGGTCGGAGTGTCTCGGGTTGAATTCAAAACAAGGCCTGTTGTCCCTAATAACATATATAGCTAGCAAGTTTTTAATGATGATATTGACCTTTTGAATTTTCTTCATTGTATAGATCAATATGAGGCATAGGAGATTGATTTCAATGATTTTGTGGAAGAAGTGGATGGGAAATAGACTGTATTTGGGAAGGAATTTTTGTAGCTTAAAACTAACAAGCTTCCCAAAGGGCTTGTGGCATTGGAGAGAGTATATGTGATGGAAGTGATCATTCTCTCATGAAGCAGACACCTATTAAGAAAGAAGATATTGAAGAAATAAATTTGGGGACTAAATTAGCACCAAAAAGAGTTTATATTGGAAAGAAAATAAGCCCAACTATTAGGAGAATGTTGATTACATTGTTGAGAAAATACAAGCATGTGTTTGCTTGGTCTTATGAGGATTTGAAGGCATATAAAAAAGATCTTTTTCAGCATGAGTTTCCACTTAATCCAGACACAAAGCCATTTAGACAAAAGCAAAGGCCTATCAACCCAACCCTAGAACCTTGTTCAAAATTTATGTCTCAACTTCCAGCTTGAAGCACCACCCTTAAAGTCTTGGTGTAAAAATTTGATTATTTCGGCCTTTTCCCTCTCACCATGGCATTTCTATTTCTGGTGGTTACCGCCATACCGTGGCTAGCCAAAGAGCTAACCACGGTGGCTGTGATAAGCCACCTGTGGCTTGGCCTAGCAGTTACCGTGGTACCATGGCCTACCAAAGGCCTAACCGCGGTGGCCGCGGTAAGACCACCAACGCCTGCTTGGAAATTACCGCAGTACCGCATCCTGCCAAAGGCTTGACCGTGGTGGCCGCGGTAAGACCGCTAGCGCCTAGCTAGCGGTTACCATAGTACCATGGCCTACCAAAGGCCTGACCGAGGTGGCCGCGATAAGAACGCCAGCAACTGGCTAGCTGTTACCACAGTACCGCGGCCTGCCAAAGGCCTGACCGCGATGGCCGCGGTAAGACTGCCTGCGGTCTGCTCGGTCGGTTACTGCAGTATCACGGTAAGGCTTATGGTGAGCTCAGTATGCTTACCGCCATATCGTAGGGCGAGCTCGGGTGGACCGCGGTAGTGTGGTAAAGACTATTGAGAGCTCAGCAAGCTCGACGACCAGGTTTGACCGAGTTGGACGCAGGTCAAAAATCGATAACGAATAAGGTATGGACACATGGCTCAGTGTCATGCAATGATTGGCTTGAAGCCAATGAAGTAAATGCAGCAGGTGCAGGTCAACTCAGGGTGGCGATACAAAACTTGATTTGGGAAATGGCAGTTATGGCCTGGGTGGCTCGATGCAAGAAGATTGACATTGGTAGTTAAGTGGTGCAATTTGATCAGAGATGATTGTACTTGGTGAGTGGTGGTTGTCTGACAGAATTGAATGTAATGCATGACTTATTAGTCGAATATGTGATTGCAAAAGGGTGAGAGTGGTGATGATTCGAACTGTATGTTCTATGAGAACATAGTAACAGAGAGATATCTTTGATAGGTTGTTGTGAGCTGAACAGAAAAGTCTATGATTTGTATGTAATTGATTTTGTTACTGTAATATAAAATAGACTTGACTTTGTGTGGTGGGTTTTTTACTTGGAAAGGTTTTCCCACGTATATCTGGTGTCAAACTGTGAATGCTAAATTGGTGTGTTTTATTTTACTTGCATGGATTCATCTCAAGTAGTTCTGTTAAGCTATTGAACTAAGTTTTTGCTTTGCTCCTCTATTGTATTAGTGTTAAGGGAATATATTCCGCACTGTTGGGTCTCTTGATTCATGCATGTTTTTCCCTTCAAGTGGTATTAGAGCTTGGCCAGTTAGGTTATCCTTGTAGGAAAGATTAGTTTTTTGTGCTAATACTATTTCAGTGGGAGTCTTGCATTGTTAAAATTTGTTTCTATTTGAGATGGCAAGTACATCTGGTAGAATTGATATTGAAAAATTCAATGGCAGTAACTTTGTGTTATGAAAACTCAAGATAGAAGACTTGCTTGTGGATAGAGACCTTTGGATAGCTGTCTTTGGAACTAAGCCACAAAATACAATGCAAGAAGCTTGGGATCTTGCTGATAGAAAAGAAAGAGGTTTGATAAGACTGAGTCTAGCTGATTCTGTTCTCTTGAACATTCATGAGGAGGAGTCTATAGCTTCTTTGTGGAAGAAGCTTGGTCATATTTATCAGGGAAATTCCCTAGTAAATAAGTTATTCCTGAGAAAGAAGTTGTACTCCTTGAAGATGGACAAAGGTACATCTATTGCAGACCACTTGAACTCATTTAATATGAGTGTTACTCAGCTGGCATCTGTAGGTGTAAAGATAGAGGAGGAGGATTGTTGCATGCTCCTATTGTGTTTGTTACCTGACAGTTGGGATCATCTCGTAATGGCCATTGGAAGCACTACTGTTGCTTTCAAGATGGAAGATGTTGTTACCTCATTACTATCTAAAGAGATGCAGAGGAAGTCTTCAAGGATGGCCAAAGAGGCTCTTGTTATTCAAGGAAGACCAAAGGAGAAAGGCAAGAAGAAGGACAAGAAGTCAAAATCCAAATCTGTAGGGAGATCAAAGTCTCCTGATAAGAAGTTCAAGATAAGGTGCTGGAACTGTGGGCAACCTGGTCATATCAGGAAGGACTGCAAGGAGAAGAAGAAGAAGAATTCTGACAATGAATCTTCTCAAAGTGATGTAGACACCTTCATTGCAGTAGCCTTAACAACTCAGGCATCTAATGATGTCTGGTTGGCTGACTTAGGCGCATCTTTTCACATGACATCCAATAGAGAATGGTTCTCCAAATATGAAGAGTATAATGGTGGAAAGGTGTACTTGGCAAGTGATTCAATGTTGGAAATAGTTGGCAGAGGGAAATTTAGAATTCAATTTTTTGATGGGAGAGTCAAAGGTATTGGTGGCATACTTCACATACCAGGTTTGGCTTGAAATCTTCTTTCTATCAGTAAGTTAAATGATGCCGGTGTAGAAGTTTATTTTTCTTGTAGGGGGTGTAAAATGGCTAGAGGTGCAATGGTGTTGGCTAAGGGTGTTTGTACTGGCACTCTGTACAAGCTAAATGCACGTTCTATTCTTTGTAACAATGCCTCTTGAAAGACATGTAATATTGCACCTATAGAGAAAGATGAAGACTCTTCTCAGGCTACAAATGCTATGGAGTTAAAACTCCCAGCTGAGAAGACTATGTTGTGGCATCAGAGACTTGGTCACATTGGTGAGAAAGGTTTAAAAACCTTGAAGAATAAAAACCTTGTAGAAGGGCTTGATGATTGTAACCTTGAGTTTGATTTCTCTGAACATTGCATCTATGGAAAATAGCACCATGTTTCTTTTTATTCTAGTCCTCACAAATCTTCTGGTATACTAGATTATGTTCATTCTGATGTGTTTGGTCCAGTTAATGTTCCTTTGTTATCAAAGTCTAGATATTATGTTTCTTTTATTGATGACTGTTCGAGAAGGGCATTTGTATACTTCATGAAAAGTAAATCAGAAATGTTCAGTCGGTTTAAAGAATTTAAATCTTTGGTAGAAAATCAAACTAGAAGAAAAATAAATTGTTTAAGGACAGTCAATGGAGGTGAGTTTTGTTCTGTAGATTTTGAAAGGTATTGTACTGATCATGGAATTAAAAGGCACAAGACAATGCCTTACACTCCATAGAAAAATGGAGTTGTTGAAAGGTTAAACAGGACACTGATGGAAAAGGAAAGGAGTATGTTGAGTGGTGCTAGTCTGGAGCAGAAGTCCTAGGCTAAGGCTATCGCTATAGCATGTTATTTGATAAATAGATCTCCCTGTTCAACTCTTGTTGATAAGACACCCTTGGAAGCATGGTCTGGGAAGAAGCCCTCTCTAAGGCATGTCCGTGTGTTTGGCTGTGATGTATATGTTTATGTGCCAAATGAAAAGAGATCTAAATTGGATAACAAGGCTATCAAGTGTATCCTCATCGGCTATGGAGTTGGTGTCAAAGGATAAAAGCTTTGGAATCCTGATACTGAGAAGGTTTTGTACAGCAGAAGCGTGATATTTTGTGAGCTAAAACCTTCAGTTAGTGATCAGTGGCTTGGGACAAATCAGAGTGACAAGAAGAAGGATGCAGTTGAGATTCCCCAAACTCCAGAAAGGGAAGAGTTGCATGGTATTCGTGAGACTGAGGAGAGCTCAAGCAGCTCTGGAAGTTCTGATGATGAAGAACAACCTCAGCCTGTGAGAAGATCTACATGAGAAAGAAGGAAACCTTATAGGTATGGTTTTTCTATGCTAGATTCAAACTGAGTCTATGCTTTAATTACTAGCAATAATGAGCCTAGGACTATTAAAGAAGCAATCAGCATGGCTGATTCTAAGTCTTGGCTGGAAGCCATGAATGAAGAATTGGATTCTTTGAAAAAGAATGACACCTAGAACTTGGTGCCACTACCTAAGGGGCAAAAGCCTATTGGCTGTAAGTGGATATTCAAAAAGAAGACAGGTCTTGATGGCAGTGTTGAGAAGTATAAGGCTAGTCTGGTTGCAAAAAGTTTTTCTCAAATAGAGGGAATAGATTATGGAGAGGTCTTTTCCCCTATAGCAAAGCTGACATCCATCAGATTTCTTTTGTCTTTAGCAGTTGTATATGATTTTGAAATTGAGTAGATGGATGTGAATACAATGTTTCTCCATGGTGAGCTGGAAGAAGAAATCTACATGTCCCAACCTAAGCATTTTGTTGAAAAAGGTAAACAAAATCTGGTTTGTAAGTTAAAAAAATCTCTTTATGGTTTAAAGCAATCCCCTATAATGTGGTACCAGAAATTTGACACATTTGTGTTGTCAATTGGATTTGTGAGATCAAAATCTGATCATTGTATTTATTACAAATCTGAGAATGATCATCTGCTTGTTATTACCCTGTATGTGGATGATATGTTATTCATTGGAAATAGCAAGACTGTGATTTCTAATCTTAAATCTCAGTTGTCTGCAAAGTTTGAGATGAAAGATCTTGGTGCAACTAGGTACATTCTTGGAATGGAGATTACTAGGGACAGAACAAGTAGAAAGCTTTGGCTTAGTCAGAGTAAGTATGTGAAGACAGTTCTGGAGAGGTTTAGTATGGATGACTGCAAGCAGCTTGTTGTTTCTATCATGCATGGAACTAAGTTGTCGGTTGATGATTGTCCAAAGTCTACTATAGAGATGGAGGACATGACCAGTGTGCCTTATGCAAGTGCTATTGGTAGTTTGATGTATGCCATTGTTTGTACAAAACCAGACATTGCCCAAGCAGTGGGAGTTCTAAGCCGATTTATGGCAAATCTGGGAAGATCACATTGGGATGTTGTGAAGAGATTTTTCAGGTATTTGAAGGGGAGTTCAGATTATGCATTGTGTTACCATGGCAACATGGTTGCATCACAAAAATCTCTCAACATCCAAGGATATGGTTATTCAGATTGGGCAGGGGACATTGACAGCAGGTTATCCACCAGTGGATACATTTTCAAGCTCAATGGTGGAGCTATCAGTTGGATGAGCAAGCGACAAGTAGTAGTTGCTTTATCTACGATAGAGGCAGAGTACATGGCTGCAACTCATGCCTACAAAGAAGCTATTTGGCTAAAGCATTTTTGTTCAGACATTGGTTTTGATGCTGGGCAGATTACAATTTGTTGTGATAGTCAAAGTGCCATTTTTTTGGAAAAGAATCTAACTTTTCATGCCAGGACCAAGCACATCAACGTGCAATATCACTTCATGAGGGATATGGTTGAAGATGGCAGGGTCAGTCTGGATAAGGTAGACACCTTGAAGAATATTGTAGACACTTTGACAAAGCCTATGAGTACAAACAAGTTCAGATGGTGCTCAAAATCGATGGGCCTTGAGGCCTATGACAGACAGTGATTTTTTGGTGCCTTGGGGTTAGTTGAAAGTATTCTCCAAGTGGGAGCTTGCTGAGAATTTATGTCTCAACTTCTAGCTTGAAGCCCCACCCTTAAAGTCTTGGTATAAAAATTTGATTATTTCGGCCTTTTGCCTCTTACTGCGGCGGTTTTATTTCTAGTGGTTACCGCCATACCACAGCCAGCTAAAGAGTTGACCGCAGTGGCCATGGTAAGCCACTTGCAGCTTGGCCTAGCAGTTACTGTGGTACCATGGCCTGCCAAAGTCCTGACCACGGTGGTCATGGTAAGACCGCCAGCGCCTGACTAGTGGTTACCGCGGTACCACGGCCTACCAAAGGCCTGACTGTGGTGGTCGTGGTAAGACCACCGACGACTAGCTGGTAGTTACCACGGTACCGCGGCTTGCCAAAGGCCTGACCATGGTGGCCGCGGTAAGACCGCCTGCGGTCTTCTCGACCAATTACCACAGTACCGCAGGGTGAACATATGAAGGCCGCAGTAGCGCGGTAAGGCTTATGGCGAGCTCGGTATGCTTACCGCCATACCGCAGGGTGAGCTCGGGTGGATCATGGTAGCATGGTAAAGACTGTTGAGAGCTCGGCAAGTTCAGTGACCAGGTTTGACCGAGTTGGACTCAGGTCAGAACTCGATAGCGAATAAGGTATGGACATGTGGCTCAGTGTCATGCGATGATTGGCTCAAAGCCAATGAAGTAAATGCAGCAAGTGTAGGTCAACTCAGGGTGGCAATACAGAACCCGATTTGGGAAATGGCAGTTATGGCCTGGGTGGCTCGATGCAGGAAGATCGACATGGGCAGTTCAGTGGTGTGATTTGATCAAAGATGATTGTACTTGGTGAGCGGCGGTTGTCTAACAGAATTGAATGCAATGCATGACTTATTAGTCGAATATGTGATTGCAAAAAGGTGAGAGTGGTGATGATTCGAACTGTATGTTCTATGAGAACATAGTAACAGAGAGATATCTTTGATAGGCTACTATGAGCTGAACAGAAAAGTCTATGATTTGTATGTAATTGATTTTGTTAATGTAATACAAAATAGACTTGACTTATTGTGGTGGGTTTTTTACTTGGAAAGGTTTTCCCACGTATATCTGGTGTCAAACTATGAATGCTAAATTGGTGTGTTTTAGTTTACTTGCATGGATTCATCTCAAGTAATTATGTTAAGCTATTGAACTAAGTTTTTGTTTTACTCCTCTGTTGTATTAGTGTTAAGGGAATGTATTCTGCACTGTTGGGTCTCTTGATTCATGCTAAGATGCAAGAGGAGCTATCAAATCTCAGAGATGGAGGTATAATAAAACCAACTAGGCATTCAACATGGGTCTCAAATTTGGTTCCAGTCAAAAAGAAAAATGGGGACATAAGACTATGTGTAGATTTTAGAAATCTGAATGTTGCTTCCCCAAAAGATAATTATCCTCTTCCAAACATGGAGGCAATATTGCAGAAAGTAACATGGTGTGAGCTATTGTCAATGATGGATGGATTTTCTGGATATAACCACGTCAAATTCAAAGAATCTAAGTAGTACAAGACAACATTCACTACACCATGGGGAACGTATGTCTGTGTAAGAATGCCATTTGGTCTCACAAATGTAGGAGCTACCTTTCAGAGGGCCATGGATGTGGCATTTTCATATCTAATCAATGCTATAATAGTGGTATATCAAGATGATCTCACTGCTTATTCCAAAAAGGCAGAGGATCATGTTGGGGACTTGGAGAAGATCTTCATCAAAGCTTTGGAATATGGTATTAGTCTTAATCCTAAAAAATTTCATTCTTTTGTCACAGAGGGTAAACTTTTGGTGCATATTGTGTCAAGAGATGGGATTAGGATAGATCTGAAAAGAGTATATGCCATATATAAAATTCCCATTCCCAAAACTGTCCAAGAAATCCAATCATTCTTTGGCCAAATTAATTTTGTTAGGAGGTTTGTGTCCAATTTTGCTGAGATTATTAAACCTATATCTAAGATTTTGAAAAAAGGAGAAAATTTGGACAGGACTGTTGAAGCTATGGATGCCTTCATATCTATAAAAAGAGCTATCAAAAATCCCCTATCCTGAAGTCCCCTGATTTTACTAAACCATTTCAGATTTTTTCTTTTGCTTCATTTCACACCTTAACTGCTATTATGTTACAGAAAAACGATGAAGGTCATGAGCATCCTGTTTCTTTTTTTAGTAAGTCTTTGCAGGGGTCATAATTGAAGTATGATATTATGGAAAAATAGGCTTATGCACTGGTCGAAGTAGCAAATGCTTTCAGGCCTTATCTTGTTGGAGCTAAGGTAATTGCTTATGTCCCACATGCAGCTGTGAAGGATATCCTGGTGATAGGGAAGAGATGCAAATGGATTAATAAAATCCAAGAGTTCAATATGGATATTCAGATTACCAAATTGGTAAGAGGACAGGGTCTGGCCAGGCTAATGGCAGAAACAAATATTGAAGCAAACCAAATCTGCAGTGTAGAAGGTAAGGAAGAGGTCATAGTAAGTATTGAGCATACTCCATGGTAAACAAATGTGATGTATTATCTGAAACACATGAAGTGCCCTGAAGGGCTGAATGATAATCAAAGGATAACTTTGAAGTTGCAAGCTTCTAAATATGTTTTTATATAAGGGGATCTATTCTAGAAAAATAGGGATGGTATATTGTTGTTGTGTCTAGATGAATCCCAAGAAAAATATGTCTTAGAGAGAAATGCATGAAGGGGTATGTGGAGGCAATTATTCTGCTAAGAATAATGCACACAAGATTCTCAAGGCTGGATATTATTGGCCTAGGGTATTCAATGAGTCTTTTGCATATGTGAGGAAATGTGAGGCTTGTTGGAAATTCTCAGGGAAGTTGAAGTATCAAGGAGCATTGCCACTTAGACCCTTGTAGGTAGAAGCACCTTTCCACCAATGGGGAGTTGATTTCATTGGAGAGATATAGGAAAGATCAAGTGGAGGACACAAATGGATACTAGTGGCCACAAATTATTTTACTAAGTGGGTGGAGACTATCCCAACTAAGCAAGAAACAAGCAAAGTGGTGATGAACTTTCTGATGGAGAATGTTATAACCAGATTTGGCACCCCAGTCAGATTGATCACATATAATGGGATGTGTTTTAGATCTGATGAGTTTAGAGATTTTTGCAAAACATATGGCATTAATATTTATTATTTTTTCCCATATCATCCACAAGCCAATGGTCAAGCAGAGTCAAGCAATAAAAATATTTTGAAGATAGTAAGGAGGATGCTGGATATAAATGAAAAGGCATGGGATTCAAAGTTAAGATTGGCTATATGGGTAGATAGGATTACAGTGAAGAAGGCAACTAGAAAATCTCCATTTGAATTGGTGTATGGGACACAAGCTAGGATGCCACTGCAGAACCTTTTTCTAGTCTATAACTTTATTTTACAAGAAGATTTGGATATTTTTGAACCAATAGAGGAAAGAATGGAGCAGCTTGCAGAACTTGATGAAGCAGAATGTGAAATTGCAGTCACAAATAAAATACCTTTTTGATAAAAAGGCCAAGAAGCAAAAATTTGAAAAAGATGACTTGGTATTGATGTGGAATGCCTGGTGTTAGGAGAAGGGGAAACATGGCAAGTTTGAAGCTTTATGGCTTGGCCCTTTTGTGATAACTGGTAAAGGAGGTGAATATTCTTATTTCTTACAAAACATGTCTGGAGAGGAGCAAGAGTTGCCTATACATAGGCAGTTCTTAAAGTATTTCTTCTCTTGAGGATTAGCAGAGGGTTAAGGATTGCCATTGCATGGACAATTCTTAATAACCCTCTTTAATTTTTCTTTTCCATGCATAGTAGTTTAGGAATCTTGAAGGGTATGGTTTTGCTAGTACATGGACATTCTTAGGAATTCCCTTTTTGAAAGCATTGCTTTCTTTCCATGTACAGTTGTTTAGAGTCATTTTCACCTTCCATTTTCCATCTACTTCACTTTCTCATTCCCTCCATTTTCCTTCATTTTCCATCCTTTGCTTGGTCTTCTCTCCTTGTTGCATTCTGGATTCTTGCAATGATTTTATAAAACCACTCATCCCCAACATGAGCCACTGTTAGACCCAAATTTTTAGTAAAAATTCCAAGGTCCTTTTTGCCCACTTGAACCCATATTTTCACTATCTTTCTATAAAAATTCATTTTCCCCATCCAAAATGCTAAAACATCTTATATTATACACCGCTACCTTAAACCCTTTTAAAATTTCTATCTTTCCAATTCATACCGCTATACCATCGACAACTCAATCCATACCCGAGGTGTGGCGGTAGTGGTTAAAGGTAGTCGGGATCACTCTTATCGCCACACTGTAGAGGGTTATCAACAAGCCCATGGTTGCACGGTGAAGGGACAACACAATGTGCAAGATAGTTACCACGCAACCGCAGGTGGTCAACACAAAGACCATGATGGCGCGGTAAGCAATGAGGCAGCAGTTGAGTACAGATATCACGATACCACTGGCAGTCATGCCAGCGAACACAGTAGTGTGGTAAACAGAAAGGTAGCGGCAAAGACAGAGCCTACCACGGTACAACTGGCAGTCAAGCCAGTAACCGTGGTAGGGAAGTGGGTGATGGTAGTTGGTGAAGATGGCTACCACGGTACTGCTTGTGGTCATGCCAGTGACCATGGTAGTGTGGTGGATAGTCAGAAGGCAGCATGGTGATCGCTAAGTGGTTACCGCTATACCACGACCGGCTAGGACAAAGACCGCGGTAGCACAGTAGATAGGAAAGGTGACAAAGCGGCCAAAGTCAAACACCACCACACTACAAGAAGACAAAATGTTGACCGCAGTTAAGCGGGTAAAATATAAAGTGAAATGAAGGCGGGAAAAATTGTAATACCCCTCTGTTTTGATTCTTATTCAAGTTGTTTTATGCTATGTTTGGTTGCAATTACTTTGATATTGAATACATTTTGTTATGATGTTTTGATCATTACTATTAAGCGACAACTATTATTGTGGGATGTAGTTATTTGATTATTGTTTCACTTGCATTATGGATTAATGATGTTGTAGAGTTAACATGAGATGTTATTATGAGATTACTGGATTATGATGAAAGTGTCAGTTTCGATGAGTGTATTGGTGAAGAGGACGAGTTCGCATCACTCGCTTGCGAGCGCCCTGCGAATCCGTAATTCCTTCTTCATGGTGTGTATTATATGCTGGATATATTGTATGATGTTGTTTACTTGGTTGCAGGATTGCAGGTACATGACATCGACTCCACCTGGTTTCACAGGTTTGAGCGTGTCGATCCAACGGTTAAGTTGAACGGGAGATAGTAGCTAGGTAACATGTGTCAAGTCTATACCCTAGCCTTAGTGTGTCATCAGTTGTGTGTGTCGAGTCATTGTCTGTCTTGCTTTGATGTTATTTAATTCTGAAGCATTCTTGATTTGGAAATAGATATTTAGAATAATTGCATTTAAATCATGTTGATGGTTATTTAATTTAAATAATGCAATGTGGATAAAAGTTTATATTTAAATTAATTAATTATATTTAATTTATTTAATTAATTGAATTTAATCCATGGGGGTTGAATTTAGTTATTAAATAATTAAATTAATTAATTAAACGTGATGCAAGAGAATGAAAGGAAATAAAAGAATTAGAATTAATTTTGGAATTTAATTCCAACGTGTGGGAATTAAATTAGAAATTGTAATTAAATGTTTATTTGAGAAATTGGTTGCAACTTTGGAAATTAATTTATTATTTGAAATTTCATTTTAAATTGAAAGTGGGTTTTGAAAAGTGAAATTGAAATTAAAATTGAAAGTGAAATTGAAATTGAAAATTGAAATTGAAATTTAAATATCTAATTTGCATGTAATGTGAATTAGGGTTGTAAATATTGAAATTGAAATTAAATTGAAATATCTAATTTGCATGTAATGTGAATTAGGGTTGAATTAGGTATTTTTGATTTATAAGAATATATGTTTTAATTTTAGGGCAAGGGAGTTTTTAGAAAAATATATTTTTACAGCAGAAAGAAATTTTGAAAAATTTGTACAAGGGTTTGAAGAAAGTTTGATTGCAGAATTGATTGAAGAAAAGATTGTTTGTATTTGTTGGATTTTGGATTGGATTCATTGGAGGATTGAAGAAAATTCAGGAAATCTTTGGAGGAGGCTTGCAACAAAAATTCATCTCTTCCTGTAGCTTCTTGTACGAGGTTTTCCTCTTTGTGTTTTATTGTTCTTGATTGTTTTCTTTAAAATAGTATTGATTAAAGATTTGTTTGTTAAATCTGTTTTAGAAAACAAGCTTGATATTATAAGAAAATAATTAAATAAATTTACAGCCTTTGCTTGTGAAAATTCTTGAGTGAAAATTGTGAAAACCTTAGTTGAATTTAAAATTATTTGGGGAAATCAATTTTGTTGTTATTGAAATCAAACATATAGATTGAACAATGCATTTAGAATGTTTTTATAAAATGAAACCCTTTGTTATTATTAAAAATCGGATTTTAAAATCTGCAGTATAGTTATATTTTCATGGTAAAATGGTCTGGTTGCGCCACCTTTAACTTCATTTTCACAAACTGGGTTTTCAAGAAATTTAAAGGGTTTTTGAATTTTGAATTTTTCTTACTCTTGTCCAAAAATGGGAAATACCCAAATCGTATTTTTTGAGTTATGCTTGAAACATGAGACTGCTATTATATTATTTTCCCATGGCTGTTCTGAAAATAAAATAATAATAAATTGATAGTTATAAATATTAATATTTTAGGTATTGTTATTATAATATTAAAATATTATCTAGTAATATTTTATATTATAATTTATAATACTAAAATATTATATTTATTTATATTATTTTAAATAAAATTTGTATATTTGATTAGTGGAATTAATATTATAAACGTATGGGGAAATTATTGTTTATTTTAAAATGGCATGTTAAAGTTTAATTGAAGGAGTTAAATATTTGATTTAGATAATGCATAATTTAAAATTTAGTTGTGGAATTTAAATTCATGTGTGAAAGGTCCACTTATTAATTTGATTTAATTGGAAAAATATATTTAGATTTTGAAATATTGTTGATAAATGATATTTTATTTTGAATTAATCAATTTGATATTCTGCAAAGGATAGAAGATATGTTAATGATTAAATATATTTAAATATATTAATTTATATTTAGTAGATATATAGTGAAGGTATATATCCATTTGAGAGAATAAATAATATTTTATCTTATTTTATTCTGTTGTTTGCAAATTGGGTATTATTAGTGTTTTAAAAGAAATGATTAGTATGTGGAAAAAATGTATAGAAAAAAATATTTTTTAATAGAAATAATTACTTGATTTAAAAAGGAAATGGTGGTTTTGTTAATATGATTGAAGAAAATATAATGAGATGTATATATATATATATCCATGGGTATTTTCAATCAGTATTTACCTTGCTTTATTTAAGTGTGTGTGATTTAGTTTTGCATAAAGAAATTTAAAAGATAAGTTTTGAATGCGTAGTCAAATAGACAAGCCAAAAGATATTTTTATTCATTGATGAAATTCCATGTTTTTAAATGGATAGTTGATGAGACATAGATTTCGGATAGAAAATTGGAAAAGATTGCTTGCAATAGTGTTAGGTTGCATTAGAAGTAAATTTAGGAACTATCTCTATTGAAAAAGGCAAATAGTTATTATGTTTAATTTTCATAGAACAAATTAATCGTTGTGATTGGAATATTAAAGAATCTATATAATTGATTTTATTAATATACATGTTTGGTATATATATAATATGGAGCATGTAAAATATGTTAAGGGTAAATTCATTATCGTATTTTAGTTTTATAAGATGTATGCAATGTATTATTGAATAGAGATTTAAAAATGGATTGATTAGTATATATGAAAAATTGATAGAGAAACAATATGTTATTATATTAAACTTATTGAATGTGTTAAATAGAAAATTGAATGAGATGTAAGATTTGGTTAGGAAATGGAAAGAGTTTACTTGCATGGATTTGTGTCGATTTAAAAGTAAATTAAGAAGTTGTTTTATTGATGAAACAATCAATTATGTTATTTATTAATTTCTATTTAGATTAATTGAATCATTGTGATTGGATTATGAAAGAGATATGGATTTAGTATATCCAAAAGTAGTATCTTCCTCATGCTTATCTTAAAGGATTTAATTCTTTGTATTCAGTAAAGGGAAGTAAATTTAATGGTTTTAGATTTCCAATAATGAAAGGGGAAATAGGGGTTATGATTATTTTAGATGATCTACCTATCATGTCTTTGACTTTGTCAACACTACCTATTGAATGAGTATGGATTTAGGAAATCCAAATATTAGATTTGATTGATGACTTGAATGCTTTTGTTGTTATGTCGTCAAGTTGCATTGTTGGTTTTGGGATTTAGTGTTAGTCATAAATTATAAGTCTTCCAAAAGAACTTAGAAGATAAGGGTTGTTGAATCTTTATGTCATCCAGTTGTTTTCCCTTGGGTAGTGCATGGCGTCTTTTCAGTTTTACCCGATTTTCATGAACGGGGATGTTTGCACCTCCTTTGTTTAGGAGCGGATTATGGGATCCATGTCTCCTTGTATGGAGTGACCTTATTATGTGGTTTCATCTTGTTGCCTCCTATGAAAGGAGCGGACTATGTGTTGTTGTCTCCAAGATGTTTGGAGTGAGATCTTTTGTACCTCCTGTGAAAGGAGTGGACTATGTGTTATTGCCTCCAAGATGTTTGGAGTGAGTTTCTATTATTTGTATCCTCCTTGTGTTGGAGTGGATTATGATGCCTAGTTGGTATGCACTTGTGGTTTCCTTGGTGGATTGTTTGGATGTGTGTTGTCGAATAGAAGAGTGGCTTCTGTTAGGCGCCAGAGCCCAAAGAGGTAAACTGGATAACCTTCAGGAGTGATTTAAACAAGTGATAATTAAAATAATGTACTTAGAAGATTAGGACTAACTTCTCACATTAATCAAGATAATTTAATCCTCACTCATAGACGCAAGGGCTTGTTTAAACTTGGGATGAGTGAGAAGGCCTGGAATGGCAAGATCAACTATCTAGTTCTTGCGAGAGGTAATTGATTCCGTATGTGTGAGTATGAGTGTCGGGATATGGTTGAGGCCACCAGGATTACTTGTGCCGGAGCCTATGAAGAATGCCCAGAGGAGATCTCATGACAAACCTTGCGATGACACTCTATCTATGACAACTTTTGTTAATTATGTTATGTGTATGGTTTTTTGAACATACTTGATCTACTTTATGTCTGGAAGCAATGTGACCTATGTTAGTGATGTTGGAGTTGTACTTGTATTGTACTTGATCTGTACATGTATGGTATTTGATTTGTACTTGTATTGTACTTGATGTGTACATGTATGGTATTTGATTTGTATTTGTATTGTACTAGTTTTATACGTGCATTGTATTTGATTCATACTTGCATGGTGAATGAGTTGTATTTGATTCGTACTTATATGGTGAATGAGTTATACTTGTTAATTTATTTGGTTGGTTATAACAGTATGAGTCACTTTGAGTCTACCTTTGGTTAGAGGTAGTAGAATCTTGTCCATGTTACTTTGTTACTATCTCCTAGCATGGGGGGTGGGCCTTCGGGTACCACATTGGTTGGGTGGAACATGCACCAAAACCGTTGGGTCCCCATCTATCTTCAGTACTTAGTGGCGAGACATCCAGATGGACAGCTCGCAGTTCTTGTTGTATTATCTTGAATTGTAATATTTTAACTTGTATAAGTTATTTTATCCCTCTTATGTTTATGAGGTGGAATTTTGTAATTGTAATCTTTTGTACTACTGCCTCATTCTGGGAATGAGTGATGTAACTTTTGGTTTAAGATAATGTTTATGAGATTGTATCTCGGTTGATTATCTTTTTATGTTATGTGATATTCTTATGATGTATGATGGTGATTTCATAAAGTTCATAAGGCTATGGTTATATGTAATATGTATGTGTAGGTTTAAGTAATCCTAACTTTGTAGCCTTAGAGGTTGTTGTTAACTAGTAAGTGAATGTGTATGTTAAATGCACTTTAAAAAAAAAAAAATTGGTTCGCTTATGATGTTAATTGCAACTTCCTTTAAGGCTATTTGGCGGGGCATTACAAAAGTTATTAAATTAAAATCAAATGTTGGACTATAGTTTAAAACATTTAATTTGACGATAAGGCAATGGAATTAAATGTTTAAATTTCTGCCATGGAATGTAAACAGTTATCCTAGAACAAATGAAGGGTCACAATATAAATATTTTGTAAATTTGGTTAACTAGGGAGGGGTTGGAGAAAAATTACAACTGAACTGGGATGAAAAATGATGAACAGTCCTTCTTGAAGCAGGGTGTAATGGAGAAAATATATATACACTGGTGAAATATTTTCTGAATTCGGTTGCTGAGATGTTATAATTTTTGAATTTCCTATCTAGTTGTATCCAATTTGAAGTTTTTTAAATCATTTAAATCAGGATAACAAGTATACTATTGATTTATCACAGTGCATTTTTTCACTTTGTGTGATTTATTTAATAGGTGTCTGCAAATCAGAACTAAATTCTTTTAGATAAGTCACAGTGATTTTAGGATTTTGGTTGGATGATTAAAGAAGAACCTGGTAGGAAAATATTCAAGCATAATTTATGCAAGCCATAAATTGGGTGAAATTATATGCTGGTTGTAGAATTTCACACTTTAAATATGCCTAAAAATTTGAATTAAGTTGGATAGGGAAACACCTTGAATCCTTGTTATTTTTGACTCCATTTCCTAGCAGATAGAAGGCACTAATCTATCATATCCTAGAGGATAGAATTCATAAAAAATTATCCATTCAAAATATTAATTTTGTGTAGTAGGTGTAGTTGTAGTCATTTTGTCTATCCACTCCTAATTGCCATTATGGGTAGATTGTTTAGCAGGAAATACATTTCAAATCTGTATTTTCCACATAGGTTCACCCACCAAGGTCTAGAAGAACCTCAAGAGAAGAAGGTTCAGTTGTGTAATTAGCCTTGTAAATTGGCCAAAAGTATTGTAAGAACTTGGCAAATTCTTCTGGTTAAAACCTGCATTTTTGAGAACCAACAAGGTGATTGGCTAGCTTAATAGCTCTACTCAAACCTTCTACCATGAGGATGAATAGAAAGGGGGAAAGGGGGCCTCCTTGACTTATTCCCATTGAAGAGGAGAAAAAACCAAAGGGAGAACCATTAATCAGGATAGAAAATCTTGCAGTTGAAATACAGGAGTGAATCCATTTGATCCATTTGCCAGAAAAACCAAATTTTTGAAGAACTCCAAATAAGAAGTCCCAATTTACACTATCATACACCTTCATCATATCCAACTTTAAGATCATAGATGGAATCTTGTTCTGCATAATGGAATGCAATATTTCATAGGAAAAAATTGCTCCATCCATTGTCTCCCTTCCAGGAACAAAGCCCCCTTGTTCTTCTAACACAATTTGTGGAATAAATTTTGCAAGGCGAATAGAGATTGCTTTTGTGAATATTTTGTAAGGGTGTTGCACAAAGAGATCGGTCTAAAATTTGCAAATGTTGAGGGATTATCCACATTTGGGATAATAGCAATAAAGGTGGAGTTTAGTTCCTTAAGAATAGTCTTGTTGCGCCTAGATTCTTCCAAAGCAAGCAAGATATCCTTCCCAAATATATCCCAGCATTTTTGAAAGAACAACGCAGTAAAACCATCAGGTGTCGAAGACTTTTCAGGTGACATAAAAAAAACTGATTTTAATTCCTCTAAGGAGAAGGGAGCCATAAGGAATTCATTATCCTCCTGGGTGAATAAAGCTGGGATGGAATCCAAGAATGATGGAGTCATATTTATTGGCTTTGTTGTGAGAATATTTTTAAAGAAAGAAGTGGCTTCACTTCCAATTTATTTATCATCTTCTAGAACAACACCAACATTATTTTTAATTGAAGATATTTTTTTCTTTTGTCTCTTTATTTTGGCTGAGGCATGAAAAAAATTGGTGTTTCTATCTCCCATCGATAACCAGCTATCTCTTGATTTTTGCCTCCAATAAAATTCTTCGTAGAGGAGAACCTCTTCTAATTCAGAAACAAGGTATTTTTGAAGATCAAAATTGTGAACCCTAATCCTGCAAATGCACAAACATAGCAACAAACATAATGTTAGATCAAATGCAAGTGAAAATCAAGATTCCCCATGAAATCCATTTACAAAATTTAGATAGAAATGAAAAATGAAGAACAATGCAATAAACCAAATTAAATCTATCTAAACTAGGAAAACTCTTGATCCCATGGGGGAGTTGGTGCCAATTTGTGTGTAGGAAATGGCCCTTTCCCAACTCCTTTGTGTGATTTTTGATGATTGATCCACTTGATGATGAAGAACAATGTGAGTTCTTGAGAAAACCTACAATAACCTAGCTAAGATCTTGCATTGAGGATAAAGTTGAGTAGAGTAAGTTTACTCAAGTTGTGGATGTTGGAATGAGAGGAAGAGTCTCTCATTTATAGATTTCCAAAATGGAAGAGAGTGAAAATGCGCAATGTGGGATAATTCATCCAATGGCCAAGTGCCACTTGTCAAGATGTGAATGGTTGAGGAATGAGCACATTTTGGTCAATGTGCATGATAAATTCCATTGGATTCAAATTTGAATTTTGAATGTGACATGTTGGGGGGAGAGAAGAAGGGAGTTAATGTCACTTGGATCAATGCACAAGGACATGTAAGAGGTATTGAATGCCTTGTTGGAAGGACCAAGTCCACTTGGCCTTTTTGAATTCAAATGAGGGAATATTCCCTTTTGATGCTTTGTGAGGGAAAATAGATGAATTAAATAAATCAAAGTAATTGATTATTTGTGCAATTTGCATTCTCTAGAGGATTTTAGTGATAGGGATTAACTTAATCAAGGATTTGATTAATTTAATGAGGAATTAGGAGATGTGACAATTTAGACTTAGATTTATGAATTGATTTAAGTCAAGAATTGAGAGGAAATGATTTATCAAATAAATGATTTGATTTATTTAATCAAGAAGGAATATGTTAGATTAAATCAAATAAGGTTTAATTTATTTAATTTAATAGGACTTTAGATATTTTAATTAAATAAAATGATTTATTTAATTAAACAGGGATGTAATGGTTAATTAAATTAATTGATTAATTTAATCATTGAAAGAGGAAGACTTAATCCAATAAATAATGATCTATTAAATTAAGAGATAGAATGTGATGAAATGCTGAGAATGTGATTTAAGAGGAAACGTTGTTAGTAATCGGGGTCAGGTGTGCCAAAATGAAATTGTACATTTTCCATGTCTACAAAAATAATTTGAGTTCATACCATTTTCAATGATGTGTTCATTTAGGTCTTCAATTTATGACCGGAGTCCCTTTTTTTTCTGCAAAATTTTTTTTGAAGTGGGAGATGTTCCAATCTTTGATTTTAGTTTTTTTAAAATTCAAATTTTTAACTAAATGGAACATGCAGGAGCCAGCAAAAAAGGGAGAGTTTTCCCACTAGTATTGAATCGTGGGAAAAAAGGTTGAATCCCTTATCCACATAGGTTCAAACTTGAAAGGAATCTTATTTGGGGCTCTGTCTTCTAGTAAAACTAGCAGAATTGGAAAATGGTCAGAGCCTGGATAACCCAAAATTGAAGAGTAAATATCAATATCAGAATCAAGCCAATTTGGAGATAGTAAATAATGATCAAGCCTTTCAGAAATTTGACAAAAATATTTCCTTTTATTGGTCTAGGTAAATAAACCATTTTGCGGTTTGCAATCTAGAAGTTGGTTTTTCTCAATGAAACCTTTAAAATCTTCCATTACCCTTTTATTAGGAATGATGCCACCCATATTTTTAGAATCTTCCAAGATTGCATTGAAATATCCACCCAATATGATCAGATTATCACCTAGAGATTGGGAAATCAAGGATAGGAAGTCCCATAATTTCAATTTCTTAGAAATACTAGTTGGACCATAAATATTAACCAACCAGAAATTAACCTCTGAAATATTGCTCCTTGCAAGAGCTAAGGACCAATGAGAGGAGGCGTCTATCACCTTTAGTTGAACTAATTTTTCTTTCCATAGATAGGAAAGTCCTCCTGATGCCCCTACCGAAGTGAAGCAAGAGAATTTCCATTGGGACCATTTAGAAAAGAGGGAATCTTCCAATTCCAAATTTAATTTTGTTTCTTGTAGAATAATGATGTCAAAGTCTACAACTTCCAATTGACACTTAATTAAGCATCTCTTGTTAGGGGAATTTAAGCCCCTAACATTCCATGAAAGAAACCTCATTTTCCTCGAGGGGAGGAAACCTCTCCCCTCTTCTTGTGAGATTTTGTTTGGGATGGCATCCCAGCAGAAATCTCTAACTACAAATTTTTTTTTGTAGCCCCTGCTCTTGTCAGAGGTGGACTAGAAGTTCTTTTCTTTTCAGTCGAAGAAAAAAGAGTAGCCTATATTCCAACATCAATCTCGAACTTTAAAATTCTTTTTGTAGCCCCTGCTCTTGTTAAAGGTGGACTGAAATTTCTTTTCTTTTTAGTTGGAGAAAAAAGAGTAGCCTGTATTCTAGCATCAATCTCTTATTGTGTTTTCTAAATTTTAATTTTATGACCTCTCTTCCTAGGTGTGGAGAGGGGAGGGATTAACTTAAGAGATAAAGGAGATTGATAGATGGGAAGCTTGTCTTTTGTAATAGGGCTTGCCTCTTCAGTCTCTAAAAATTTAAAATCCTAGAGTTTGTCTAGTGAAATTGCATCAAAAGGAGTTTTAGAAAGAGGGAAGTCCAGTCCCTTCTCGATTTTCAATAGACCATTGTCTATTTCAGACAATACTCGATCTTTAGTTTCTATATTAAAATTAACATTTGTAGTTTTGATTATATTATGCACTTTTTCAGTTAATTGTTGATTCACTGAAATGAGGTTTGACAATTGTTTACCTTTTTTTGGTGAACTTTTTTCCTTTTCCACCTTTTTCATACTGGTTTCAGCTTCAACTCCAAGAGTAGCTGAGGGAATATAGGGGAAAATCTCCTTATGAAGTGGGGATGAGCCCTTTTGTGCACCATTTTTATCTATTGGTAAAGGCACCAAAGTAGTTGCAAACTCAAAAGAGGGAGAATCCGGGCATTGCACAAGGGAAAAAAAACTTTGGGCTTTTCAAGACTTATTTCCACCTTAGGGGAAATGCTCAGAGGGACGGGGTTAGGAAAATTTTCCTTAGGATTAATGATCTCAGGCGGAGTGGAGGTTTTATCTAGTAGAAATATTGTAATTAAAGGTCACACTCTTTTTCCCACATCCAAGTTGTCAGTCATAGCCTTTGAAGGTCCAGTTTTGAGCTTTTTGAAAAGAGGTGCATCAATCATAATGGAGGCTTTTTGGAAACCAACTTGCACTCTCACAATATCTTATCTCCATATACCATCCAATGATTTTAGATTGCAAATACTTGGAAGGTTTGAATTAGGGTTAATTAAGACACAATTTTTTATACACAACATACCCTCTTCGATTGAGAAATCAGATTGCAAATATTTCCCAAAGAAATTCCCAATTGCTTCCAAGATCTTTGGATCCATAAACTCTAAAGGAATACAAGGCAACTTAAACCATTCAGGAGTTTCAGAACTTAAGATTGGGAGGTTCGAAAAAAGGGTGCCATGGATAAATAAAAATAAGGGTTTTTCCCACCCAAAATAATTTACTTTCAAGAACTTTTATTTTTTCTTCTAGCGAATTCAAAACTAGAACAAAATTATTTAATGAAATAACTTGAAATTTAAGAGTTCCATACCAGTGAGAATGTATGTGCTTATGCAATTTGGTGAGAGCTAAACCCTCACCCCATACCTAGAGGAAAACAACAAACCCATGAAGATCTTGGGTTTTCTGGTTAAGGGGTTGATTTTATATGTGAATGCAAGAGACTAGAACCCACACCTTTTCCTTTGCACCCTCCTCATTAGCAACCACCAGCTCAAAATCTTCATGAGCCCCTTCGACATGCAACCCAATCGTATTTTCTTCCCCAAGCCCCTCATACTGATTTCCATTAATTTGAGCCACTGAGATAAATTTTGGCTCCTTTGTCGCTCTGAGCCGAGGGTTTTTGAATTGTTCACCAGACAAGACCTTGTCATGTTGCCTTTTCCCATTTCCTCTTTTTTGGCTTTCAATTGGAAAAACCCTAGCTTGTGGCCCAATCGCTTTGTCCCTCGGTCGACCATTAGATCTTGCATGTTTTCTTTGTGGCTCTTGAAATCCTCTGAAATATTCAGACTAAAGGGGCTTATTTTTTGGCTGGTTTTCCTTGTTTAAATCTCCTTTTGGCTCAATATTCTTCATATGAGCCCTTTCATTTATAGTATTCTGATCATTCAGAGAATTCTCTACATTATTTTGAGGTGCCATATCCACTCACCTCCCCTTGTGAAAAACCCATTGCGGTATGTGCGTGAGATTTTTTATAAATAGATTTTAAAAAATAGAAAAAGCACATGGGGGGATTTTTTTTAAATAAGAGCATAGAAAAGAGCAGGCTATCCTCTTTATTTATTTTTTAAAAAAGCTTGGAAATACTGTAATGCCTCGCCAAGTAACCCTAAAGGAAGTTGTAATTAACAACTTAAGTGAACCAATTTTTTTTTTTTTTTAATAAAGTGCAATAACATACACATTCACTTACTAATTAACAACAACCTCTAAGGCTACAAGGTTAGGATTACTTAAAACTCACACATACATCTTACATAAACCATAGCAATAAATACTTTATGAAATAAACATCATACATCATAAGAATACCACATAACATAATAAGATGAACATCCAAGATACAATCTCATAAACATTAACTTAATCCCATAGTTACATCACTCATTCCCAGAATGAGACCATAGTACAAAAGTATAACAATTACATAATCTCACCTCATAAGCATAAGAGGGATAAATTAACTTATACAATCTGAAATATTACAATACAAGAAAATACAATAAGAACCGTGAGCTGTCCATTTGGATGTCTCGCCTCCATGAACTGAAGATCAAGGGGGACCCAACGGTTTTGGTGCATGTTCCACCCAACCATGTGGTACCCGAAGGCCCACCCCCCATGCTAGGAGATAGTAACCACACAACATGCTCAAGATACTACTACCTCTAACCAAAGGCAGACTCATAATGACATAACCAAACAAATGAACTAAACAAGTAAAACTCAAGTACAACACTAATATCACTGACATAGGTCACATTGCTTCCAGACATAAAATCAACCAAGTATGTTCAGAGAACAATACATGTATATAAATACCAATCACCAAGGGCATCTCAAATGCACTCCAATTAGAAAACATAACCACTCCAAACATCTTGGAGGCAACAAACACATAGTCCACTCCTTTCTCAGGAGGTACAAAACATCCCCGTTTGTGGAAACCGGGTAAATACTGAAAAAACACCAAACACTACACAAGGGGAGAACCACTGGTTGACATAAAGATTCGACAACCCTCATTCACTAAGTTCTTCTGGAAGACTTATAATTTAGGACTAACACTAAATCCCAAAACCCATAATGCAACTTGATGACATAGCAACAAAAGCATTCAAGTCATTAATCAAATCTAATATTTGGATTTCCTAAATCCATATTCATTCAATAGGTAACGTTAACAAAGTCAAACGCACAATACCTAGATTAACTGAACTAACCATATAACCATATTTCCTCTTTCCTTATTGGACATCTAAAAAAATTAGACTTACTTCCCTTTACTGAATACAGAGAATTAAATCCTTTAAGATAATCATGAGGAAGATACTACTTTTGGATATACTAAATCCATATCTCTTTCATAATCCAATCACAATGGTTCAATTAATCTAAATAGAAATTAATAAATAAAATAATTGATTGCCTCATCAATAAAACAACTTCTCAATTTACTTTTAAATCGACACAAATCCATGCAAGTAAACTCTTTCCATTTCCTAACCAAATCTTACATCTCATTCAATTTTCTACGTAAAACATTCAATCACTTTAATATAATAAAATATTGTTTCTCTATCCATTTTCCCATACACACTAATCAATCCATTTTAAGTCTCTATTCAATAATATATTGCATGCATCTAATTAAAATGAAATACGATAATGAATTTACACTTAACCTATTTATATATGCTCCATATTATATATACACCAAACATATATATTAATAAACCTAATTATACAGATTCTTTAATATTCCAATCACAACGATTAATTTGCTCTATGGAAATAAAACATAATAACTATTGCCCTTTCAAAATTAATTGAAATAACTAAATAAGTGCCTTTAATTTATAATAAAGGATAGACTAGTTCAAAATAATTTTAAGTCGAGTCCATTGTTTTCTTTTTAAAACTAACATAAATCTTCTACAACAATTCTTTTCAATATCCTAACCCAAACCTTATATTTCTTCTAGTTCAACAACACACTATATTAATTTCATCTAATAGTTTCCCTTTCCAAACTCTTATTGCATACATCCATTTATTTAAATCATTAAATATACATTCTCAACAATTAAATTTGCTCAATAGAAAATAATTAAATCAAGGTAATTAATTTTCTCTTCAAAATAATCAATTTCAAAATTTACTTTTAAAATAACACAACCCCATGCAAGTACATCCTTTCAATTTTCTATCTAAACATGAAATTTATAAAATATCTCTTCCTTATCTATATGACCATGCAATTTAAACTTTTCTTTTAAAATCTCCATGCAAAGTTAAATTACATGCACTAAAACGAAACAAAACAAATATTGAATATACTCCTAGTTGAATTACAATAAGTAAATATACATCATATGTATATATTAATATATTTTATTAAATAATACATTATTTAATAAAACATATTAGATATCAACAAATAATTTCCAAAAGTCTATATTTTTAAACATTTGCATAAAGCCAAAACGTTTTATAATATTATTTCATGTTATACAAATTTACACAATACTCATACTAATTATTTTATTAACTCAATTAAACAAATGATAAATATATCATAACATTTACACATTCTACCTTATTATTCATTTTACTATCCAAATATATTTATCATTAAATCTTATTTTTATATCCATTAATATTAAATAAAAAACATTTAAATTTTATAAAACTAAAACTATACCCGAAAAGAAACCCTAAAAATCCTTATGGATGGCGGCCGAACTGATCATACTCATGGTTTGATTGAGGCAGGGATATGGCAGACGAACCAACCGATATCCGCCATTCCTTAACCATGTGCAGGCGGTCCCTATGTTTGGGGGGCGACTGTGCATAGCACAGCCGAACCCTAAACAAAGGGCGTCGCATGCTAAGAGGAGGGGCTGTGGAGGGGGCTGCGGAGGCCCTTCCTCCACAGTCGTCCCCTCATGGGGGCGGCAGTGGAGGTAGCACCTCCCATGCCTTCCCCAACCCTTTCACAAAACCTTACAATAAATAAAATCCACAATTTTAATAAAGAGGATTTCAAAAATTACAAACCCTTAATAATGGGTGTCGTATGATCGGCGGAAGCTACATAAAAACTAGAATATTTAATATATGAAGATTGTATATATATATATTATATATATATAAACGAATTTCAAGAATAGACAAATAGGGAAATTTTGTAAAAAAAATTCACCTACAGGTGAAATTGTGAAACCGTTTTCTAGAAAATCCAAATTTCACAAAGATCTTAAGAATTAATTCTTTTAAAACCATTTTTCTAATTTCTAAAACAATAAAAGAACAAGTATATCCAAAGGATCTATATTAAATTTAGAAGTTTTAAAACCTCAAGATTTTTCCACCTAATTTCTACATAGGGTTTTCAAAATAAAATTTGATTTTCTACAGAGGGTTTCATTTTCTGAAAACATTCTAAATGTATTGTTCAATCTCTATGTTTGATTCTAAAAACAAAATAATCGATTTCCTCAAATAATTTAAATTCAACTGAGATTTTCACAATTTTCACTCAAGAATTTTCACAAAGCAAAAGCTGTAAAATTTATTTAATTCTTTTCTTCTAATAACAAATTTATTTTCTAAAATAGTTTTAACAAACAAATCTTTAATCACTACTATTTTAAAAATAGTCAAGAACAATAAAACACAAAGAGGAAAACCTGGATCAAGAAGCTACAGGAAAAGATTAATTTCTGATGCAAGCCTCCTCCAAAGATTTCCTGAATTTTCTTCAATTCTTCAACGAATCCAATCCAAAACCCAACAAATGCAAACAATCTTTCCTCCAATCAATTCTACAATCAAAACTCTCTTCAAACCCTTCTTGATGCAATTTTCCAAAATTTCTTCTCTGCTATAAAAAATGAATTTTTCTAAAGACTTTTTCTCCCCTAAAATTAAAACATGTATTATTTATAAATAAATAAAAATACCTAATATAACCCTAATTCACATTACATGCAAATTAGATATTTCAATTTCAATTTCAATTTTTACAACCCTAATTCACATTGCATGCAAATTAGATATTAATTTCAATTTCAATTTCAATTTCAATTCCAATTTCCAAAAACCCACTTAAATTTAAAATGCAATTTCAAATAATAAATTAATTTCCAAAGTTGAAACTCATTTCCCAAGAAAACATTTAATTACAATTTCTAATTTAATTCCCACAAGATGAAATTAAATTCCAAAATTAATTTTAATTCTTTTATTTCCTTTCATTTTCCTGCATCACGTTCAATTAATTAATTTAATTATTTAATAACTAAATTCAACCCCCTTGGATTAAATTTAATTAATTAAATAAATTAAATATAATTAATTAATTTAAATATAAACTTTTATCCACATTGCATTATTTAAATTAAATAACCATCAACATGATTTAAATGCAATTATTCTAGATATCTATTTCCAATTTAAGAATCCTTCATAATTAAAAAAGATTAAAGCAAGGCAATGAACGACTCGACACACACAACTGACAACACACTATGGCTAGGGTGTAGACTTGACACAAGTTACCTAGCTGCTATCTCCCACTCAACTCAACCATTGGATCGACACGCTCGAACCTGTGAAACCAGGTGGGGTCGATGTCATGTACCTACAATCCTGCAACCAAGTAAGCATCATACAATATATCCAGCATATAATACACACCATGAAGAAGGAATTACGGATTCGTAGGGAACTCACAAGCGAGTGATACGAACCCATCTTCTTCACCAATACACTCATCAAAACTGACACTTCCATCATAATCCAATAATCTCATAATAACATCTCATGTTAACTTTACAACATCATTAATCCATTAAAGCATGAGAAACACTAATTAGGTCAACACATCACACAATATAGTTGTCGCTCAATAGTAGCGATCAAAACAAAATAACAAAATGTATCCAGTATCAAAGTAGCTGCAACCAAACATAGCATAAAGCAAACCGAACAAGAGGCAAAATGGAGGGGTGTTACAAATACTTTTAAAAAATAAATCTTGGGTGAGCAACGTGAGGGAGGAGAGGAAAGGGTTCTGTGTAGGGGAAAAGGCAAGGAGCTGAGTAAAAGTGGTTGGGTGAGGGATTTTTTTTTTTTAAAAAGAGATAAAGATTGAACAAGCACAACAATCCGCTGAAGGGTTTGAAATTTAGAAATTGCAGGGCAACTCAAAAGTCAAAGCTAATAAAATATGGTTTAGATTTTTTTATTTATTATTTTAAAAGAAAGTTGAAAATTTGATGTTGACATTTTTTAATATTGAAAAGCCATTAACAAAAATGTTGATTTTTTATTATGTATTATTAAATAATAGATAGAACATGGTTTAAAGATTTATTTATTTATTTAATATAAATAGAGATATTCTTTTTTGAAACCCTTAAAAAGTAGGATTTACTTTTTTTTTAAACAAATAGATTTTATTATAGAGATTTTATTTTTTACAGAAATTTGAGCATGGAAATATGGAGAAATTTTTTACAGATTTGTAAAAAAAAGATTAGCCTTTCTCTAAAATAAATTTATTTTTTTACAAAATGTAAAATATAGTGATTTTTTTTATAGATTTAGCCTGATATTGCAAAAAATATTATAAATCTAAGAAAAATGAAATATAACCCTTTATTTGAGGATTTCTAAAATTTTGCAAAAAATAAAACATGCATGCAAATTAAATAGATTTGAAATTTGAAAAAAAAATACTTAAAGATCTTTAAAAACCTGTACAAGGGTTAGATAAAATATCATGCATAATAGAGTTAAGAAAACTTAAAATTTAGAAAAATAGGCTAACCCTTATCAGGTATTTTTGTTTCTTAAAAAAAACACTAAATGCAAACAGATTAATTGAAATATGAAACTAAAAACCTGAAATTCCTGCATAATAAAAATAGGTTAGAAGATAAAAACAACCAAGATTAGACACTTTCTCTTCTTTTCCTCTTTGAGAGTGTCCCTAATGATGTGTTGAAAAATATGGTAAACCTTCAACAATGTAGCTCACTAAATATTAGTAATACCAAGCTCTGATACCATGAAAGGAAATACAAAAGAACAATGGAAAGTAGTAATGAATGAGAAATTTTTTGAAGAAAAGAGATTACCAAATAGATTGAAGTAGCCAAACCAAGCACCACCAAAGCAAGAAAGACACAAGAATTTGTTAAGGGGAAAAAACAAGGAAAAACCCCAATATTATGAATGGAGGCAAAATGCCTAAAAAATAATACAAAGAGAGAGAGAGAGAGAGAGAGAGAGAGAGAGAGAGAGAGAGAGAGAGAGAGTTAGTTTCATCCTTATACTTTCTTTCTTGATTCTTAAAGAATGAGAGTAGAGGCACCTCAATAAGTAGAGGTGAGAAGGAGGAGTTAGAATGTAACTCCCAACTCAATGGATGTCACCATTCATCTATGTGTGTGCAAAGTGTCACCTCTTAAGGAGGTGGTTACAAATATTCCTTAATAAAGTAATTAAAAAATAAGTCATCCTCACACATGTGTGAGATGGAAAAAGAGAAAAAAGACTTGTAGGGATTCCTTTAGAATATTCCTACAAGTTAATAAAAAATTACATTTAAAGAATAACCTTTACCAAGTAAAGATTAATCTTCTAATAGTTTTCTTAATCAATTATTAACTTTAGTTTATATAATATTACTAATATTATTAGGTACTTAATTTAATATTTTGGCCTATTTTGTGTCATTGAGACACAAACAAAATACATACAAATAGAAAAGCAAAGTGGGCATACCCATGGAGGTTTCCCTTGACCACTCCCTAGTTAGGTTGTCATCATCTTTGCAGGGTGAAATTTTTTTGGCTATGTGTCACCTTCTCATTTTAAATTCTCTTATCCTATGTAATATATTGTATTCTTAAACAACTTCTACAATCAATGATGTTGAGTATGCACTAGTATGTGAAGTGGAAGAAAATAATAATAGAGATTTTTTTAATTAAAAAAAATGTTATAATTTATGTCCATTTATAAGTGTGGATATGACAAGAACTCATTAAGGAAATTTTCATTCACCCAATAAATACCATACTCTTCATATGTGCTACTCATTTTCAAAAAGGATGGATCTTAGCAACTTTATGTTGATTTTTGTGAGTTGATAAAACTCACCTTCAAGGGTAATTTCCCGTTCTAGTGGGTAATGAGTTACTTGATGAGCTTCATATTGCCTATTTTTTCTTTAAATTGGTTTTTCACTTTCACGCGCTATCATCAAATTCATCTCAAAATATAATAAATATTTTAAATAAATCCTTCTACATTCATGATGGTCACTATGAATTTTCATTTGTATCCTTTAGTTTCACCAATTCCTCATCCATCTTCCAAGGATTTTTTGAAGTTGGTAAAAATTAACTCAACAACTCCCAAGGATCACCTACAATCAAACACCTATCACAAAAAGAGAGAATATAAAAGCTATGGATGCCAAGAGCTATTGATCCAAAAAGCATGAATCATTTATTAATGTGCATATTCTAATGATTATACAACAAATAATCATTATAAAAGGATAATTAACCTAGAAACCCTAGGTGAGGATAACAATATATCATGAAATGTGTCCTCATCCTATGACACGAGACATAAAAAGAACATGACCTAAGTAAGATTAAGTAATTAGAGGAAAAGGGGCCTAATAATTAAATAAATAAATAATTAGGAAATAACTTTTACTCTAATAGGATTGATGTGAAAATTCTGGCCCTTTGTTTAAAAATCCATCTTAGTTTTATTTGATGAAATTTGTATTTATAGAAAAACATGGGAAAATATTTGTGACACCTTGACATGTAATTACAAATCATTGTAGATTATTATTTGATAATAATAACACCAACTTCCCCTTTGGAAAAATAAAATTGTGTACCTTGGACATATTATCTCCTTACTAGTTGTTTTGGGTTGACCCAAGTAAAAGTTATGACATTCAAACTTGGATGAAACCCATGCCAACTAGAATCCTTAATGGATTTTTAGGTCTCACTAACTATTATAGGAAATGTATCTAAGATTATGGAAAATTATTAATCCATTGAATTTCTTGCTAAAAATAGATTCCTTCTCATGTTCCACCATCAATGAACATATATTTGAGGTTCTCAAAAAATGTATGTATACAAAATCAATTATTTCTATACCCAATTTCACTAAATTTGTTGTCATCTAAAAGTGATTCATGTGAAAATAGAAATGGTGTTATTTGAATCTGATATGGTCACCCAATTTACTTCACCAACAAGGTCCTATACATGAGTAACTTAGTATTATATACCTCCAGAAAGAATTATTGGCAATCCTATTTCCATTAACAAGTGGAAACCATATTTGATCATAAGACATTTTTTATTAAAATGGATCACCATAATCTAAAATATTTCATAGAGAAACAACTACCCTCTCACACCTAGTAAAAATTAATTACTAAAATCATGAGGTATGACTATGATATCACTTATAATAATTCCAAGGAAAATGGTTTTTTTGGTTATCTATCCCATAAAAATAAAAACCCTATATGCATTTATGTAGTTCCTATACTAAGCTTAGACTAGTCACAATATCTCCAACTAGAATAGAATTAGAATCCACCCACATATCATCCAAAAACTTTTAGAAAACCATAATTCCTTACCCAACCACTCTTTGGATGTATAATACTATAGTATAAAGGATGGTTGGTGTTAATTCACAACTATACTATGTACTAAAATTAGTAATGAGCTACATGATTCTCCCTTAGTTAGTAATTCAAGGTTTTTGAAGACATGTGATTATGTCATAATTTCTTCTAGAATAGGCTTAAGAGGATATAAAGACATTTTTTATAGTGTGATACATGCTAACATCACAAGGGTGAAATAGTGGCAACTCCAATATTTCTCCAACCATTTCTCATTCCTACTCAAATTTGGATATTTGTTTCCATAGATTTCATTTAAGGCATTCCCAAGTATAACTTATAAAATTAGTCACACTATTAGTGGTGGATCCCCTCTCCAGATATGACCACTTTTGTGCCTTGGACCACCCTTACAACTCCACCATATCCCAAACATTCCTTGACCATTTTTTATAACTACATGGAATTCCCTCTTCAATAATCTCTAGTTGTCATGTTTCATTTACAATATATATTTGAAATAATTATTAAACAAGATTGACACACCTTTAAATATGAGCTTTAGATATCACCCTCAAACTAATATAGTCAAAAAATTCTTGGTAATATATCTTTAATAGTTTTCTTAACAAAAAAACCACCATTGGGTCAAGTGATTACCACTTTTAGAATTTTGGTTTAACACCTCATATCACATAGGCACCAAAATGACACCATATGAATAATTTTATGAGTATAAAACCCTCATATTCATCATTCATTCTAATTAGTATTCAATCAATAAAATGGATACTTCCCTAAACACATGAGACCAGGTTTTCTAGATCCTTTATGATAACTACTATATGGTTAAAAACCACATGAAGAAAGAAGCTTATCAACATCATTCTAAAAGTAATTTCTAGCTTAGTTAGATGGTTTTCTTATAATTTTATCCTTATAAAAAATCATCCTTATAAATGAAAGGTCATCAAAATATTACTCAATTCTATGGGCCTTACAAAATTCTTCAACAAATGGGTCCTATATATTAATTATGAGATAAAATTTACACCTTTTTGAGTTCATGATTTCTTATATCTCTTGTTGCAATATGTTACTTTCCAAAGTACTCTTCTAGATATTTATGGAAAAATATCTATTGTTCTCTAAATTGAAGTAGTTTTAGACATGTTCTCACATCAATTTCATGACTATACACTCGCTAAAGTCTTAATATAGTCATATGGAATATAAAATGAAGATACTACTTTGGAATTCCTTCACCATATTCAACAATAATTTCATTTCCTTCAACTCTAAGTAAAAATATTGTTAAGGGAGAATGTTAGGACCCCTTAGTCCTAACTCTTTTCTTACTGAAATAAAGTCTTTGGATGCATATACTTTTTAATTCATTCATTTAGCTATTATGAACAATCCTATATATATTTGGTAAATAGTAGTTAGATTGAGTAAAAATAATATAAATCATAGGTTATTGTATGGGGACTCATGAATTATATTCTATTTTGCATTACTCTAGGATGTTTCTCCATCAAAGAGGCACTAGATTATTACATTTATTATTTAATATATTATAATATGTTATTTATTTGCATCAAAGTTTTTTCAATTTCTATTATTGAATTAATTTTTTTTAGGAAGAATCATATGATGCACTTTTGAATTTTGATGTGGCCATTGATTTATTTTATCCCTTGAATGGGAGATCTTGTATATAAATTCTTGACATCCATGATACATATGTATATTCATATTTATATCATTTTTTCTTACTCTTCCATCTTTGTTGGACATGATGGATAATATTCTTCCTTTTGTACACATGGATAGTTTAGGTTTGGATTTTATTATTTAACTACACATGTATATGAGTTTTTTTGTTTATGTATGTATATGTGTATAGATGTATAGATAAAAAATTATATGAAAATTATATGTAAAATATGCTTATTTATCAAAAATATCCATTTATTTAATAATATTTTTATGTACTTATAACAAAAATTTGATTATGTTTCATCATTTTTACCCTAGAGGAGTATAGATTGACCTAAATATAGGTAACCTACTAGAATTTTGAGATGCAATATTTTAGGGGAGGACAAGTAATAATGAGAAGTATAAGATGAATGATATGGAATAAACTCGAATTGATAATAAACTGATACAAATATAATTCTTCTATTAGACTAACATTAGGCAATATTTGAGTGACAATATTCATGAGTTCTTTCTATACTTATACCAAAGGTGGGAAATAGGTTCTTGAAAAGGATAGCCTTTAAAAAAAGGAATAATATTCTTATTTGTTTCATCTATCTATTGTTTATTTTTTCTTTTACTAGTAACTCTTTTTTAATATCACTCTCATCATAAGGATTGAATTTCAAATTTGAGACATTATACAATTTTCATTTTTTCTTCCTTTCCTTTCTATGAAATTTCTATTTCATAGTAATTGACACACTTAACCTCACCCCATGTTACTAGTAAATCATCAAGGAAAAAAAAAAATGAATAGTCAAATAATCCTAGCTTACTTGCACTTCATGAGGTAGGGTTATGTGATGAAGCTATTTCAACCCACAAACCTCTAGATAAAATACTCAGAGAGAAAGATAATTCCTCAAGAGATCTAGTTATGACATCTATGTCAATTTCATCTTAAGGTATTTCATTTGGTCATAAGGACCAATTAGATTTGGAACTAGGCTAATTATAGAAAAAAAATCTTTATTCTATTCTATTGGTTGGGTCCTACAAGGTTTTTAGACCTCTTAATCTTACACAAGCTCAAACAAACCTAGATTTTTTCCCCCTTTTATACTTAATGTATTTAAAAGGTTAATCCATCTAGGCTAAAATTTATTATTTATATAGAGATGGAATGATCAAAATTACAAAGCTATATAACACTATTTTCTTGATGGTCTAGATAAATATTTAAGTTAAAATTCAAAGGAGAAATAGAACCCTAATTGTTATTTTCATTTAGGATGTATTTAAAATGAAGGAACGTGTTTATGAATATACATTATTTCTCCTAATAAGTACTCAAAATGAATATGTTATATTCCTCACATGTTTTAATTTTGTTCCCTATTCTAGTGAAAAAAATATAATATTTTAGGATCACAATCCTTAGGTCTATGCTAGGGTTCATAATGATTATAATCAAAGGACCTCTTGTTATATGATTTTTTATAGTTATTTTTAGGAGGATAATCTATAGTGTGTATTTATTGATTTCTTTCATTCAAACAATTTTTTGTTTACTATTCAAGAACTAGTTCTATAACTTCAATTATTGTTGGGCCATTATTATTTTTAACTAGAAAAGTATAAATAATTTGTTTTTCTAGGAACTTATCTTTATTTTAGAATATTTGAGATTGAATATTTTTTATTAAAAAATTTATTTTGATTGTTAATCAATCTTTAATGACTAGTCTCTCAACCTCTTACTCAAATGGAATTGGGATATAGTGCCAATTCACTTTACACAAATTTTAGAATTGGTTTCATAACCACTAATCGAGTAGGGAAGAATCAAAGATCTAGACAATTGAACTAGGTAGAGAGAAGTTCATCTAGGTCAATTGAGCAATGCACATGCAAGCCCTAGATGGAGAGAGGGAATTTGAAAGTTTCCTTCCAATAACCAAATAGATTGGGAGTTCTAGTGGTTAGGTGTTTATTCTCTCTCTAGGTGAACTAGTTATTTCCCTAGTTTTCCATTTCTTTAACGTAGTTTAAATCCTCTATGAATATAATCTTGATTAATTCAAGGAGAACTTTCTAAATCTTCCTCATAGGATGATGGGAATTAAACTTATTATCATATCTCCCCATTTAAGTAATTATAAAATAGCTCACAAAGCTCATTAGGATGAGTGGGAAGAATATTGGTCAAGGAATAAAGGAATTTTCTCCATTAGGTCAAAATTTAAACTACAAGTTTATTATTTTAATTTTTTACAATGAGGAACTCTTTGATCCATGTTTTAAAGGGACTATTAATATAAAAGGTAGAAAAAAACTCTCTAATGTGCTATCTAAATGAGTGATTTGAATCTTTAGGGAATTTTTAGTACTAATCAAAGATAATTATTTATAAATTACTGAAAAAATAATGAGCAACTCCAATAGATCAAGGGGGGATTTCTGAAATATTCATGCTATAGAATTTTATGTGATTATTTAAACATCTTTCTTCTTTTAACATAGTAAGGTTTGAAGGTTGAAAAGCTAATATTATATTCCCAATGGTATGATCTAGTGTCTCCTTGATATATTTGAGATAAGTTCTAAAAAGGGGTAATTGATAAAAGGAGGTGGTCCTCAAAAGATAGATCCTAAAGGAGGAGAAGGATAATAAGGGTAAAATCAAGACCTCTAATTCAGTTGTTAAAACTCTAAGAAAATTAGTGTTCTAAAGCTATGTGGGGCCATTCAATTTTGATTCTAGATATTTAATATCCCACTTATTTAATACAAATAATTATATTGAATGGAGGTAAAGGAGGTGTTGGAAACCTGACTTGTTGGGGGAGATTGTTGGAATGTTGTTTTTCATTGAGAAGATTGTTGAGCATATGGTGTTTTCATTGATGGAAACCCATTACTGATGGCAATCCATGGAAAATATTCATGTATTGGTCAAGAGAAGACTAGATTATCTAGATAATTGTCTAAGTCTATAGTGTAGTTGTAGTGTTCAATGAACCAATCTTTGGGTTTGCATTGCTCCGCTATGAGGAATCTAGTTATATGATAATATTTGTATGTGTTGGAAGAATATAAATGCAAAGATTCATGACTTAGTGTCTTCCATATTTGAAGATAATGTTGACAAAGTACTAGACTTTGTAAAGGCAATGTTAGTGGTATAGAGTACATGATTGGAATGCTCTACATTTCATCATGGATGAAAATTTTGTTATGTGGATTTGAGGAAGTGCTCATAGATTTTAGAGGTGTGTACATTCCAAGCGGCAAGTGTTTTGGTGGTTTGTGTGTCAAGGTGTGGATGAACAGTTGGTTCATTTAGTTTTACTTCACCTATTTTGCTATGTGCAGCCGACCTAAGTATTTTGGGGTTGTGCAAAATTAAAGGATGTATGGATCAGACTTATGAGATTAATTATAGGTCATGTCAGCCTATTTTGATGTGTCATAAATTTTAGTTTATTTTGTGAGGTGCGTGTGGTTAATTTTTGATCCAACAGATTGAAGCATTGCATATTTCATCTAATTAGGTCAACCTAATTTGTGTTTTTGTTTTGTGTGGTATATATAAGGTTAATTTCCTATAAGAAGATGTGATGTAAAATAATTAAGTGTTTGTGAGAGATCTAGTGCAGACAGGTGTGAAGTGTAATTGTGGTGAAGTATGAAGTGTGTTAAGTCAATTTTTTAAGCTTCAATGGAATTGTATCTTCAACATAAGTGGGATGCATTTTTAGAAATTGATTTTTTTAGTGAGCCATCCTATTTTCTATTTTAGTAGTGAGCCACTTCTTCTATTCTCTAGAAAATGATTCCTTTGTTGCATACAAGATCCAAGATCCACAGCAGGTGGTTAAGCCATGTCATGAACTCAAGCACCACATTACACATCACAAGGAGATCAAGGGTGAAACTCTTGCAACAATCCCCCAACACAAGTGATGGGTTTGAACCTATGACCTTGGCTCTAATATAAATTGTTGCATACAAGATCCAAGATCTATAGGTGGTGGTTAAGTTGTGTCATGACACCAAGAGTCACACGACACGGCACATGGAGACCAAGGGTGAAACTCTTGCAACAATCCCCCAACACAAGAGATGGGTTCGAACCTGTGATCTTGGCTCTAATATAAATTATTGCATACAAGATCCAACATATATATGTGGTGGTTAAGTTGTGTCACGAAACTAAGAGTCACATGACACAACACAAGGAGACCAAGGGTGAAACTCTAGCAACATCCTTTAGATAGTGAGTCCACCTAGTAATGAGCATTGAATGGATGTTTAAAGTTGATGAAGTTGATGAATTTTAGTGAATATTGAATCACCCCCCTCTCAATATTTTAGTTGTTCAACAATTGGTATCAGAGCTAGATTCCTTCAATTATCTTGATCACTAAGGCAAATCTTAGAGGTTGAACACATGACACTTAGAAGGTATCCTATTCCTCTAGAATCTATTATCCTTGAATGGTTTACTAAAAAAATATTATGAAGTTGATATGGAAGGAGAACTCAAATACACCCTTGATGATTTGGATAAAGCAGAAGTTGAGATTAGAGATCTGAAAAAGGATTTTAATGATGCAAATGAGTGTATTAAGAAGTTGATAGATAAAATCAAGAAATCTATAGAAAGAGTCAAAGAAATAAATGAGAAGCTCAAGAAATCAAATGAAACTATCACCAGTCTAAAAGTGAAAGTTGAAGACTCTTTGAATGCCAAACCAAAAAAATAAATTTGAACAATGCTCGAAGCTTGAACAAGAGATTGTAACCTTGATATCATATCTAGAGAAAGAAAAGATTCAAGAAGACAAATTCAAGAAAGGCTCCACCTTGCTTGATGATATACTTGTAAGTTAGAAGGATTCTAAGGAAAAAGAAGGATTAGGGTTTGAGAAAGGAGATATTTCAAAGGAAAATAAAACTTCAAAAAATGTTGAGAAGAACAATGTCAAATAGATGTAGAACCAAAAAAAGGATTCAAAAGGCATCCTATCAAACAACCTACTACACAAAGGTATTCATCTTTTAATGGTTATTTTTATTCTTACAATAAAATTGGACATAGGAATATAGAGTGTAGAAGTAGAATGAATTAGAATGTTCAATCATTTCCTAGTTAGTGTTATACATGCAATAGATTTGGGCATAGAGCTAGACAACCTACTACACAAAGGTATTCATCTTTTAATGATTATTTTTATTCCTACAATTAATTTGGACATAGGAATATAGAGTGTAGAAGTAGAATGAATTAGAATGTTCAATAATTTCCTAGTTAGTGTTATACATGAAATAGATTTGGGAATAGAGCTAGTGAATGTTGAAATCAGATGATGAATGGTTACAATAATGGCATTATGTTTCAATATTTAATGGCTATATTATACTTGCAATAGATTTACCTACATAAGGCTAATGAATGCAGATCTAGAATGGCAAGAAGTAAGCTTGTTCAAAAAGGTATCGCATGTCACAATTGCACCAAATCAAGACACATTGCTAAGTTTTGTAGAAGCAAGAATGTGAAACCCCATGTTTCACAAAAGAAGAAGAATGATATGGTAAAGAATAATGATCCACTTGAAATGAAGAAGGAAATGTATAAGACCTAGAAAAGGAAATATGAGAGTAAAGGGAAAAGTGAGTCTATACCAGCTCTTGGTGTAGATGTTTCCTTCAAAAACTAGATGAAGAGCTTTGGTTCATGGGGAGTTCTAATAGAAAATATTTAAGCCCATACCAAAGATGTGGTGTTGATTCCTTTAGCACATTTGTATAAGGTGTGGTTTGATATGCTCAATCTATTGGTGAAATTATCGGTGAAAAATATTTTGCTGTGGATATTTTTGGAGTATTTGAAGGTGCCTATGATGATACTGTTGGGGTTTGGAAAAATTTTGACCTAACTTCTATTCAATACAATCATTTATTTTTAGGTCATCCAAAAAAATTTATAAGTGGTTTTGCATATGAAAATTTCATTTGAGATTGAATTCTCAAAAAGTGAAAAGTAGCGTGTCAACGAAGTGAAGTGTTTCCAAAGTGTCACATGAAAAACCTAACCAATAAGGATTCAAAGTTATTTACATTTCTTTCTTATCCCTTATTTTGGAAGTTGTTCAAAATATTTACACCTCAAGTAGTTAAAGTTGTGGACCGACTAGACCTAAGTTTAAGAAGCACCCTAATAAATCCATGGTGATGGATCCAGAAGGCACATTTTCACATATTCCTTGTGGTTTATTTCATATTGAAGATGTGAGGATTTATACTCATGCAAAATTGGATGAGTATAATTTTGAAAATTTGGGAGAAGTTTGGGTAGACAAGTTAACTAGTGATAATTTTGAATTGAAACTAGAGTATGTAGGTTTGGTTGAAAATAAATTAGATGTTTGGAACAATTTCCCTAATTTTTGTTATGTGGATGAGTGGGTTAGATATGTGTTGATTATAATCCATGACAAATTCATGTGGTTAGACCTACCAGACATGATCAATAAGGAATCCATTAGGGTTTTGATAGGGTTATGCTCCACTCGACCAATTCCAACTCTCAAATCTATAAAGAATGAAGTGTAATGAAGTTAACCGATGCCAAATTTAATAAACTATTGCATAGATTATTTTTATTGTACCAAAAATATTGACCTATTAATGCCTAATACAACCACTAGTGTTAATGAATCCATGGGAGGTAGTTAAGCCATGTCACAAACCCAAGCATTGTGTTTCACAAAACAAGGAGACCAAGGGCACACACCTTGAAACAATCCCCCCTAGCACAAGCGATGGCTTCAAACTAATGAACTAGGTTTTGGGTATGTGTGGGATCATCATGGAAAAAACAAGCTCTTAAGTGGCAATGAAAACTCAAAAACATCATAGTTAGGCAACTTGAAGTAAAAATTTGAATAAGTTATCTATATTATTTCAAAAACATGTAGGAATAGAATCTATGGAAAATTGAATGTAGTTTCTAAACTACTAGGTTTATTTTTCTAAAAAAAAAATCTATTTGGTGAAAAATTGAAATTTCAATGCAATAGTAATTAAATTTCAGGGAAAAAATAAGTAGGTGTTTATCTGACCACCCTTACCATAATAAAATGATAATATTTTTTTATATGATTTTATATATAAGTAGAGGACTCATGTCTGGATGTGATGCACATTTTTTGTAATTTTTTTCCAAGTAAATAATTAATTATGATTTTTTATTACAAATTTTAAAAAATATAAAAAATTATATGTCTGACCACCTTAACTTGGTCAAACCTTCATGAAATTCAATTTTTTTAATCCTATAGTATGTGAAGCATAGAATGTGACGCATGTTTTGGATTCAAAAAATGTGATACCATTTGAAAGCTATAGATGTTTTTCAATCGGGCTATTAATCAGGACTTTAGTCATAATTCTAATAGAAAATGAATAATAATAATTGATTAGATTCAAAGTAAAGTATAATTTATATTGGTGGAAATTTGAGAAGCTCCTTTACAAACCCTTTTCGTTTCATCAATTTTGGGTAAAAAAAATGTCATTAACCACATGGACGAAGTTTGGAAAAGCAAGGTAAGTTGTTAAACACTTTTTTTGTGTTGACTTCTTAAGATTGGCAGGTCCGAACCAAATTCCAAAGCAAGCTCGAGGTTAATCCCTAGGCATTAAATTTTGTGTCAAACAAAATGGATATCCGATTTGAATCCGATATCCGATATGTTTTAGATATGAGTTCAAAAAATATTATACAACTTACAATATATGATTTTAAAATGGAGTAAAGTTTATAATTTAATATATAATATACAATATAGTTTATAATGTAATATATAATATACAATTTATGATAATCTCTTACCAAATTATGTATTTAATATATAATATATTATATTATTATGTATAATATTTAAATATTATTTCAATATTTTAGTTAATGTATAAATATTTAAATATATATTACTAATATATAAAATATTTAAATATTATCTCTTTACCTCTCTCTCTCACCATCTCTCTCTCTCCCAAGTCTCTCACTCAATCACTCGTATCTCTCTCCCATCTACCCTCTATCTCTCTCCCCTCTACCCTTAACCATAAACCCTTAACCCTTAAACCCTCTACTCTCTCTCTCTCAATTTTATCTCTCCTAACCCCCTCTCCCTCTCTTAGGTCTCTCTCTCTCACTCACTCCCTCTATATCTCTCCCTCTACCCTTAACCATAAACCCTAAACCTTTAAACCCTAAACAGATAAACCCTCTACCCTATACCATTAACCATATATACCCTCTATCTCTCTCCCACTCCATCTCTCTCTCAAGTCTCCCTCCTACCCCCTCTCCCTCTCTTAGGTTTCTCTCTCAGAGTCACTCCCTCTATCTCTTTCTCCTCTACCCTTAACCACCCCCTCTCTCTCTCTCTCTCTCTCTCTCTCTCCCTCTACCCTGTCTCCTTCTCTTAGGTCTCTCTCTCTCTCTCTCACTCCCTCTATATCTATCTCTCTACCCTTAAACCTAAACCCTAAACCCTTAAACCTTAAACCTTCTACCCTCTACCATTAACCCTATATACCCTAGATATCTATATACCCTCTATCACTATCCCACTCCCTCTCTCTCTTAAGTCTCTCCATTCTACCCCCTCTCCATCTCTCAGGTCTCTCTCTTAGAATCACTCCCTCTTTCTCTTTCCCCTCTACCCTAAACCCTTAAACCCTCTACCCTCTACCCTCTACCCTCTCAGAGTCACTCCCTTTATCTCTCTCTTAGATTCACTCCCTCTATCTCTCTTCCCTCTGTAAACCTTAACCCTTAGCCCTAAACCCTTAACTCATAAACCCTCTACCCTCTACTATCTCTCTCTCAAGTATCTCACTCAATCACTCCTATCTCTCCCCCCTCTACCCTCTATCTCTCTCCCACTCCCTCCCTCCCCCTCTTTCACTAACTCCCTCTATCTCTCTCCCCTCTACCCTTAACCCTAAACCCTAAACCCTTAACCCTTAAACCCTCTACCCTCTACTCTCTCTCTCTCTCAAGTCTCTCCCTCCTATCCCCTCTCCCTCTCTTGGGTCTCTCTCTCTCACACTCACTCTCTCTATATCTCTCCCTCTACCCTTAACCCTTAAACCCTATATCTCTCTCTCTCTCTCTCTCTCTCTCTCTCTCTCTCTCTCTCTCTTGGGTCTCTCTCTCAAGTCCTCCTCTAGATCTCTCTACCTCTGCCCTTAACCCTCTACCATCAATCTCTCTCTCTCCCTCATACCCTAGACCCTCTACTCTCTACCCTCTACCCTCTACCCTCTACCCTCTACCCTCTCTCTCTCTCCCTCCTACCCACTCTCCTTCTCTCAAGTCTCTCTCTATCTCACTCACTCCCTTTATATATCTCCCTCCACCCTTAACCCTAAACCCTAAATCCTTAAACCTTAAACCCCTTACCCTCTACCATTAACCCTATATACCCTCTATCTCTCTCCCACTCCCTCTCTCTATAAATTCTCTCCCTCCTACCCCTCTCCCTCTATCAAGTCTCTCTCTCAAAGTCACTCCCTTTATCTATTTCCCCTAGATACTCTTAACCCTTAAATATTAAGCCCTTATACCCTCTACCCTCTACCCTTAACCCTCTACCCTCTCTCTCTCTCCCTCCTACTATCCATCTCCCTCTCTCAAGTATCTCTCTCTCACTCACTCCCTCTATCTCTCTCCCCTCTCCCCTTAACCCTACACCCTAAACCCTTAACCCTTAAACACTAAACCCTTATAACCCTCTACCCTCTACCATCAACCCTATACCATATAACATCTATCTCTCTCCCACTCCTATCTCTCTCAAGTCTCTCACTCAATCACTCCTATCTCTCTCCCCTCTACCCTTAACCCTCTACCCTCTATCTATCTCCCACTCCCTCCCTCCCTCCCTCTATTTCACTAACTCCCTTTATTTCTCTCCCCTCTATAACCCTTAACCCTAAACCCTACCCTCTACTCTCTCTCTCTCTCAAGTATCTCCCTCATATTCCCTCTCCCTCTCTTAGGTCTCTCTCTCACTCACTCACTCCCTCTATATCTCTCCCTCTACCCTTAACCCTTAAACTATGTACCCTCTATCTCTCTCCCACTCTATATCTCTCTCTCTCTCAAGTCTCTCCCTCATACCCCCTCTCCCTCTCTTAGGTATCTCTCTCACTCACTCACTCCATACATCTCTCTCCCCTATACCATTAAACCTTAAACCCTTATAACCCTCTACCCTAAACCCTATACCCTAAATCCTTAACCCTTAGCCCTAAACCCTTCACCCTTAAACCCTATACCCTATACCCTAAACCCTTAACCCTTAAACCCTCTACCCTATACCCTAAACCCTTGAACCTAAACAATAAACCTTAAACCCTTAACCCTAAACCCTTAACCCTTAACCTTAAACCCTTAACTCTTAAACCATCTACCCTATACCCTAAACCCTTAAACTTAAACCCTTAACCCTTAACCAGAAACCCTAAAGCCTTAACCCTAAACCCTTAACCCTTAAACCCTCTACCCTTAACCCTCTACTCTCCCCTACCTCTAAACTCATTACACCCTCTACTCTCTCTCAAGTCTCTCCTCAGTATTCAATTCCTCCTCTCTCAAGTCTCTCTTCTCTACTAAATCACTCCATCTATTTCTCTCCTCTATACCCTTAAACCCTAAAACCCTTAACCTTTAAACCTTATAACCCTAGTTCTAAACCCTATACTCTTAAAACCTTAACTCCTAACCCTAAACTCCTTAACCCTAAACTCCTTAACTCCTTAAACTCCTCTAACTCCTATACTCCTAAACCTTATTAAACCTTAAACCCTAAACCCACCTTAACCCTAAACCTCTAAACCCTTTTTAACTCCTTAACCTGTAACTATTAACCCTAAATTCCTTTAACCCTTAGACCTCTACCTTTAAACCCTCTACCCTCTCTCTCTCCCTCTACCCTAAACCCTTAAACCCTCTACCCTCTACTCTCTCTCTCAAGTCTCTCCCTAATACCCCCTCTCCCTCTCTCAGTTCTCTCTCTCACTCACTTACTCCATCTATCTCTCTCCCCTATACCCTTAAACCCTAAATCCTTAAACCCTAAACCCTTATAACCCTCTACCCTAAACCGTATACCCTAAACCCTTAACCCTTAACCCTAAACCCTTAACCCTTAAACCCTCTACCCTATACCCTAAACCCTTAAACCTAAACCCTTAACCCTTAACCCTTAACCATTAACCTTTAAACCCTCTACCCTATACCCTAAACCTTTAAACTTAAACCCTTAACCTTTAACCCTTAACCCTAAACCCTAAACCCTTAACCCTTAACCATAAACCCTTAACCCTTAAACCCCCTACCCTCTACCATTAACCCTTAGGTCTATGTGCACAAATCGGATATCCAATTTGTAGCACTAAAATCCTACCATTACAAAACATTTTAAAATGTTTTTCAAATCAGATATCAGATTTTATCGAATATCAGATTTGTGGACCATAGAAAAACCCCATGTGGACCGTTTTGTGCATTCAAATGGACCCTGCATTCTATTTGCAAGTGAAAAATGCATGGTTTTAGAAAGGAAGAGATAAAGACCAAATTTTTGGAGCATCTTCTACTCAAATTAGTCATAAGTAATGATTTTTAAGTATCTTTTATGACGTATAATGGGGAGCAGCAGTTGTCGAAAGAAAAAACGTAAGAGAAAGCTTACAAAAGAACAAATTGAAGCATATAGACAAAGAGATAGAGAAGGTCATAGGAAGAGAAGACAAGGTATGTTAAATATTGGTGAACCTAAGCCCTATGGTCTTTCAAGTGAAGAGGAAATTGAATATGTTCAAGGTGAAAATGTTGAACATGATATTGAAATTGGGAATAAAAATATTCAAATTGATATTGAAAATGTTCAAGGTGAAAATGTTGGAATTGAAGATGTTGAACATGATACTCAAATTGGGAATGAAAATATTGAAATTGATAATGAAAATTTTCAAGGTGAAAATGTTGGAATTGAAGATGTTGAACATGATATTGAAATTGGGAATGAAATTATTCAAATTGATATTGAAAATGTTCAAGGTGAAAATGTTGGAATTGAATATGTTTAACATAATATTGAACCAAGTGTAAATTATGTTTCACCAAATTACATGAGAAATGAAGAACCTTATGTGGAAGAAAGACATATTCCAAATTCAAGACCTTCAAGAACCCCTAAATGGTTACTTGAAATTGATGAGAACATTATAAACAATTTTGAAGGAAAGAGGTCAATGCAAACTGTTCGGTTGTGGGCTACAAGACTTTTCAACCAATATTTTAGTGATGACATTGACTGAGCAATGAGAAATTTTTGTAAAATTTCTAAGGATGCAAAAGATGAGACCTTTGCTAGCCAAATTGAAGATTCTTGTGAACAAGAAGACCGAAAAAATTCTATTATTGTCAAAAATATTTTTAATGCTCTCAAGTCTATTGGAAAAAATAACAAGGAAAAAGATAAGAGAGCTACTTGGAGAGTCATTACAACCACCCTAGTAAGCCATAAATTGAAAAATGCTCGCTTTATGAGAAAAAATTGTATTGATTTTGACATAAATCATAAAACTTTGGATAGAGCACTTGTAAGAAGACAAAGAATAGATGATCCTCTACAAAATGATACATGGGCTTTTCCCAGAAGGCTTCCACATGTTGATAAGAAGCTAACCAATAATGTAAAGTAGGTAATTCAACAATTTTGGCATGATAACTCTAGAGTATCACCCAATGCAAAGGATTTTTTAAAGTTGAGAATTGGAAATCAAGATCGTACATTACATCCTAAAAATTTCTTGGAATCAAGCCAAACAATGTTGTTCAAATTTTTTATTGAAACACATCCAAATATGGAAATCTCGCAAAGGACTTTTGAAGGTTTGAAGCCATTTTATTATGTTCCTCTTAAGATTCGTAATACTTGTTGCAAATACCATGTGGATTTTTCAATGTACCATGAACTATTATGCTATATTCATTCTACTTTGCATACTAATGAAATGTTGCAGGAGTGTGGTGCAATGCATCTTCCGAAATCATCAAGGGACTTGCTAGATCTGTTTTTATGTTCTAGAGATTATGGTTCCTTTTTCTATAGAAATGATTGTTTAAATGTAAAGTGCTCACAATGTGGTGGCTTGTCAAAGTTTTTTCAATGTTTTCATGAGGGTTCTAAAAATGAATTTGGAAAGAAGCTTGTTGAGAAAAAGAGATATGAGATAGTCAAATATACTTTGTAGAGTGGAGGTGAAGGTTCTAGATGTGAGTTGGTTACAAAAGGATGCAGTGTTGCTGATTTTTTTTAGATTTTAAGGACAATCTTTTCTACAAGTATGCAAGGCATAGTCATAGATCTTAGTGGTTGGATCAATAATTCAGGATGTGTAAGGACTCTTTTCTAGTTGGCACTATTATATCAATGGTTGATTTTGCAGAAAACTACACATTGCAACCACAAAATGAGGAACAATCTCAGTATTACAATTCCATTCAGATTGTTATTTTTGTCCACATAACATTTAGGCATGCACCTAATAGTACAGAGGAGGATCAAAGGATAATTAGAGAGTATAATTTTTATATGAGTGATGATAGATCTCACTCGTTCGAGTATGTCCAAAATTGTTTCGAGAATTTTTTTGAGTTCTTGTAGGAGCATGATATAGCATTGGGTTGACATCTCATTTGGTCCGATAACTACATAGGTCAATTCAAGAATTCTCATATGTTTTATTGGTTGAGTAGAATGCATGTAGAGAGGGGTGTACCTCATATTTGGAGTTTTTTTGAAGCTAGGAATGGGAAAGGGGAGCATGATGGAGCAAGTGCATGTGTAAAGAGAGCTCTAGTTAAGGAGAAATTGAAGATTTCAAGAGAAAAATTTAGTGATGCACGTTCTATTGGTTATTGGTGTAGTTCAGCATTGTCACGGGGAGGGACACTTGATTCAACAGTGCATAGATTCTTTTGGTTGGTTGAGGAAGGTACAGTGGAAGGAAGATTGTATTGTCATACAATCAAAGATTCTTCAAAGATGCATTCCTTTCAAAGCTTAGATGCAAGAACATGGACCATTTGGACATGATAGTTGGCTTGTTTCTGTTAGAGTTGTATTCAGTGTGAGTGAGATCAATGCGATTCAAGTGAGTGGGTGGATACATGGGTTCCACAATATCTAACTCCTTTATCTCAAACTATATCCATGATAAATGACACAATGGAAAGTTTAGTTGATTACGACCAGCTTTCAAATCTACTACAACCAGGACATGTTTTTGCAGTTGTTGCACCGCGAGGGAATGAAGAGAGATAGGACTATTGGTTGGCTCGATGTGTGTGGGTAAAGCACAAGATAACACAACCGATGGAAGATGATGATGGGTTTGTGTATCCTACAGGTTCAGTTGCGGTTGCAGGAACTTGGTTGTGAACATACATGATTAGAAATAATGGCATACCTGCATTTGAAGACTACGAGAAACATAAAACCATTCTCATGTATTCACACCTTGTTATAGCAACAAATGTTAAGTTGTTGAAGTATTATGCAAAACAAAAGACAAAAAAACTATGGACACTTAGTAATGCTGATCATGAAGCAATATTGGATACTCTTAAGCAAAGAGATGACCCTTCAGGCACACTTGAATAGCATATTCAAGAATGGAAGGTACAATGCTTAGCTTCATTATTCTTAAGTTCATTAGTTTTCTTTATTTAATAATGATATTTTGTATACTATTGCAATGCAGGTGTCTTTAATAGTGATATTTTGTATGTACTTTTGTGATATTTTAGGCATGATTGATCATGGACCTGCTATAACAATATTGAGGTATGATCCTTTCAGAGAGGTATGTGACGGATTACAATAATATAGACTGGTTATTCAAAGCATCTTTTATAGTTTTCATTACCATCTCATCATCAATTAGGTCATTTAGAATAATATAGATTGGTTATTGTAAGCATCTTTTATAGTTTTCATTACCAATTCATCATCATTCAGGTTGTTTAGATTAATATAAATTTGTTAGTCTAAGCATCTTTTCTATTGTGACAATATAGATTTCTCGTTTGACAACTTTTGCGATATTTTTGGCACGATTGATCATGGACCCATTGCAACAATAGCTAGCTCTGATCCTTTCGGAGATGTATGCGACAAATTACAATCATATAGATTGGTTATTCAAAGTGTCCTTTATATTTTGTAGTACCATCTCATCATCACTTAGGTCATTTAGAATAATATAGATTGGTTATTCAAGTGCATCTTTTATAGTTTGCATTACCAATTCATCACCATTCAGGTTGTTTAGATTAATATAGATTTGTTATTCTAAGAATCTTTTCTATTGTGACAATATAGATTTCTCATTTGACAACTTTTGTGATATTCCTAGCATGATTGATCATGGACATGTTGCAACAATAGGTAGCTTTGGTCCTTTTAGAGAGTTATGTGACATATTACAATAATATAGATCGGTTATTCTAAGCATCTTTTATTCTAAGCATCTTTTCTATTGTATGTAGTTTAACTACTACCTTGATGGTTTGTATAGGTTCTTGTCACTCCAGAATGTCAACATACTATTCTTGTGGAAGACTGTGCCCTAAATGCCTCCAATAGGCAAATTTTGTAAAATTTGAATTTTCAAATGTGAAACAATGTAAAAAGGCCATAACTATGTATGGGCATAATCCATATCCAATGATGTTTTTTGAAATATGGGTCAAATGTCTGGCATTGTATAAAGGGTATGTTCAAAATGTAAAGGGGTCTATATTTTGGAAAATCATAGGTTGAAATAGTAATACAGGTGTATGCTTTGTTACTGTATTGGAACAATTCTGTAAGAGTTTTTTGTACTTAATCGAGCTACAACCGGAGGTTTTCTTCTTAGTTCTTTCCTGTCAGTATGCTCGTTTGAACCAAGTTTTGTAATACCTCCTATTTATATATAATAAATTACAGTGGCTTGCCACTTTTTCCAAAAAAAAAGTAAAAAGTTCATGTGAAGGTCATTTCCAATGTAATTGAGTCTTTGATCTAGCAAAGTGGAAACAAGGTATTTGGGTGTGCATGGTGTTCAAGTTGATTGGGTAAGAGTTTTTTGATGCAAGAGCTAGGTGGCTTTAAACAACTCAATTACAATTAAAGATGATTCAAACTCCAATTTGATCCTCAAACCCAAACTTGGGAGCAACTTCACTAAAATAGGCCCATTTTACAAATAGACTCATATTTAAACACTTCCCAAACCTAAAATTTTGATGGGGCAGCATTAAACATCCTACCAAACTACCAAAACCACTTCTTTTTTTTCGTGAGATACACTTTCTAAAGATCTTTTTTAACAAACCCTCACTTTTAGCAACTTTCATGAGGTTTTAAGGAAATCAATGTTTCCAACCTTTCCACACCCTATAAACTCATCAAACATGTCTATTAGGACCTACACAACCTTGATCCAACCTTAAATATTTCTACCCCCACATTTCATTGAAATTAGCATGTTGTAACCACTATTTTTCACCTAATTTCACTCATTTTTGCCATGCATGGCAACTCACCAACTCAACTACAGACCTTTCCAGCTCTTTAAACCCACATATTCACCTTATATAGTCCTAATAAAATCTACCATGGCCATACCATCGAGCTACAAACTATACAATAGATGGTATGGCCTTTTAGCACTTTGGACTCTTAAGGAAAATCACCGGTCCAATGTAGTTCAAAGTGATTCAACATATTTGGGTGCAAAAGAGGACCATCCCTAACATAAATGTACCCATCTAGACATGTTGGAACAGTTTGTTTGATCGTACGAGTTGCGGAATGAAAGTTGCACCACTTTGCAACTTTACACTGCTTGCATCTGACAACTTTTCCCTCAACTGAAAACTCGTCACCATGAGAAAATGCCTCCGAGATAGCAAAAACCTATAGAGGTTATTGTATATTGTCCCAACATGATCCCATAGCCTCAAACATAGAGTTTGTAAGTGTAATCAGGGTTGAAATATTAAGGTGAATGCAATAAATCATATAAATCAAACCCTAATAAACAATGAAGCACAAATGAGCATAAAGACATAAAATATAAAATAATATTACCAAATATTCATGCTACCATTGATTCACCTCCATTGCTCTTCTCCATTTTTCTTGAATATGATAACTGCCCTTAGATTTGAGTGTGCAATAATAAGCCTATGACAAGTGACTAGCAAAATATTGAAGATTGTTGTCTCACACTAGAATCATGTATTTGCATAATATGTGTGGATGAAGATAAATGATAATAGATAGAAATAGATGAAAACAAGAATGATTTTAACAGCATAAGGACACTTGAAGAATCAACCCCAAATAGCTTATGAGAGAGTTTACTTATAGGAAAGGTCTGATTTGGATTGACGGTTGAGATTGGATGTCAATAAGATGTCTTAATCAGTGGCCAAGATTAAAAGTTGACAAGTGCCCTAGAATCAATGGACAAGATTCAATAGGACAACCCATAATTAGGGTTAGGGAAATATTAGGTCAAATTTGAAATGAATGGACATGATTGATTTTTAGAAAATCAAATCAAGGGTTGGAAATGCATGTGACAAGAGATAAGATTGGCACAGAAAAAGAGGTGGCTGGAGAATCAAATAATGATAGGCATTACTTGATTTTTGGAGGAAAAAGACAATTTTGAATTAAAACTTAAATTTAATTCAAAAGGTGGGGTCACATGACAGTAGATAATTAATTTGAATTACTTACTAAAAAGAGGGAAATTAGAAAGTGGGTAATTTTAAATATGATTTTATTTAAAATTAGAAAGAAAGTTGAAGAAAATGGATAATTTTAAATAGATGATTTTATTTAAAATTAGAAAGAAAGCTAGAGAGGATAATAATTAAATAAATAATAGGAATTTATTTAATTATGAGTAGACATAAATAATTAATGACGTATTAAATAAATAAATAAAGTTTATTTATTTAAATAATCAGGAGGAAGTAATTGACTAATAATAATTAAATAAATTTAGGAATTTGTTTAATTATAGAGTGACATAAGAAATTAGCGACATATTTAAATAAATTTTGTTTATTTATTTAAATAACCAGGAGTAATAAAAGATGTGAATTAATTAAATAATTAAGAATTATTTAATTAATAGTTGACATTGGACTATAGGACATAATTAAATATTGTAATTATGTTGAGATGAAGCATGATATAGAAAAATGTGGTTTGCGGGTCTAGGCCATTTTTATGTGTCTACAGTAAGCATCATAGTTTCCAAGAAATAGCCCTTCAAAGATTGTTGTCTTTTAGCACTTTGGACTCTTAAGGGAAATCGTCGGTCCAATATAGTTCGGAGTGATTCAACGTATTTGGGTGCAAAAGAGGACCATCCATAGCATAGATGTACTCATTCGAATGTGTTGGAACAATCTATTTGGTTGTATGAGTTGCAGAATGAAAGTTGCACCACTTTGCAACTTTACACTGCTTGCATCTGACAACTTTTCCCTCAACTAAAAACTCATCACCATGAGAAAATGCCTCCAAGATAGAAAAAACTGAGAGAGGTTATTGTATATGGTCCCAACATGATCCCATAGCCTCAAACAAAGAGTCTATAAGTGTCACAATTTCTGATAAATAGCCCTTCAAAGTTTGTTGCCTTTTAGCACTTTGGACTCTTAAAGCAAATCGTCGGTCCAATGTAGTTCAAAGTGATTCAGCATATTTGGGTGCAAAAGAGGAGCATCCATAGCGTAAAACTACCCATCTAGATGTGTTGGAATAGTCCATTTGGTCATATGAGATACATAATGAAAGTTGCACCACTTTGCAACTTTACATTGTTTGCATTTGACAACTTTTCCCTCAACTAAAAACTCATCACCATGAGAAAATGCCTCTGAGATAGAAAAAACCAAGAGAGGTTATTGTAGATGGTCCCAACATGATCCCATAGCCTCAGACAAAGAGTCTGTAAGCATCACGATTTCTGAGAAATAGCCCTTCAAATATTGTTGTCTTTTAGCACTCTGGACTCTTAAGGGAAATTGCCTGTCCAATGTAGCTCGGAGTGATTCGGTGTATTTGGATGCAAAAGAGGACCATCCATAGCATAAAAATACCCATCCAAACATTTTGGAACAGTTTGTTTGGTCGTACGAGTTGGAGAATGAAAGTTGCACCACTTTGCAACTTTATATTGCTTGCATTTGGCAACTTTTCCCTCAATTGAAAACTCATCACCATGAGAAAATGCCTTTGAGATAGTGAAAACTGAGAGAGGTTATTGTATATGGTACCAACATGATCTCATGGCCTTATATGGAGAGTTTTTAAGCATCATGATTTCTGAGAAATAGCCCTTCAAAGATTGCTCCCTTTTAGCACTTTAGACTCTTAAGGGATTTCGTCGATTGAACGTAGCTTAGATTGCTTCGGCCTATTTGGGTGTGAAAAGGGACCATAACTAGCCTAAATGTACCCATTCAGACGTGATGGAATAGTCAGTTTGGTCATACGAGTTGTAGAACAAGATTTATTTATGCCCTTACAAGTAGTTTTCAGCCTCCAAACGAACTCCAATGCTAATTTTTTGTATGAAAAAAAGCCATGAGACCATAGATTGTTGCTTTATTTTTAATGGAACCTTATGGGAAGCATAGCTAACTTCTTCACAGACTTGGTTTCAAGTAATTTCATTCATTTTTGTGCATTTAAGAAGCATTTTACTGGAGGTTAGTCTGTGAGCCCTGTTACAAGGGTTTGAGTGCATTTAAAATGGACTTTTAAGCCTTCCACCCAATGTATGATGTTATAAATCAGTGGATAGGATTATTTAGGATAGATAAACATGTTTTCATTATTTCTTGTGCAGGGGAGGTCAGCATTATGATTTTTGGCGATTCCCTAGATGGAATTTAGGGTGTTTTTGCATGAAAACGTGAGGTTAGAGAGGGTAAAAGTGGGAATTGTTTGAGGGAAGACACTTTTCTTGTTATTTTAAGCTTGTGCAAGGTTATTAAAGGGTGTTTGAGTTTTTGGTAAAGTTTGGGGAAGTCTGCAAGTAGGTTTTTCAATAAACCCTTGCCAAATTTGAGCAATTTGAGGGTTTTGTGGAATTGGGTCTTAGAGGGAAAGTTCTAGAGGATAAATGGGAAAATTTGAGGTTTTTTCATCTGTTGAGTGCTTACCTAATAATTTTTAGGGTCTTTGAAGTGTTCCAAGGGTGGTTTCTTTGGAAATTTGGCCTATTTGGCTAGGTTGAGTAGCATAGTTTGAATGATTTGTGAAAGTTGTTCCAAAGGAGTCCTATGTGAGTTGGAAGTATGTTGAAGGGGACTAAAATGGGTGTCTAAAATGATGAATAGTTGTAGGATTTGTTAAAGAGATCTGAGAGTTAAGTTGAGAAAGGTGTTTAGGTATCCCTTGTATTATGAAAGTGAGTGGTTTTCCATCCTTGGTTGCATCAACTAACCATCAACTAGTCCTTTGTTTCCAAGGTTCTCCTGCATCATTTTCCAAGCATCCATATAGCTTGTTTGAAAGCACCTATTTTAGGATTTTAGCCATAGAAACAAGGCAATGAACTGTTTGATAAAATGCTTTGGTAGACATATGAAAAATGTGGTAGCATATACAAGGCAGTGAATTATTTGAAAAAATTCCTCAAAAAAAGGTGGTCTCATGGTGATGGAATTCCATGAGAATATATAGAAATTTTCTTGTCATGGCATTCCATCACCATGAGACCACATTTCTTTGAGGCATTTTCTTTAAATAGTTCATTTCCTTGTTTATATTATTGCTTACTATTATGCTTTGTTAGATTCTTTCCAAGAATCCATATCTTGTTCAAAAGAACTTGTTGTAGGGTTTTAGCCATAGAAGAAAGGAAATTAAATGTTTGACATAATTCTTTGATAGACATGTATGAAAAATGTGGTAGCATAGACAAGGCAGTGAACTATTTTAAAAAATGCCCCAATGAAATGAGGTCTCATGGTGATGGAATGCCATTACAATCAACAAGGCAATCAACTGAAAAAATACCTCAAAGAAATGAGGTCTCATGGTGATGGAATGCCATGAGAATCAAAATTGATTTTGATTCTCATGGCATTCCATCACCATGAGACCTCAATTCTTTGAGGCATTTTTTCAAACAGTTCATTACCTTTTCTATGCTATTACTTACTATTATGCTTTGATAGATTTTTTCCAAGCATCCATAGCTTGTTTGAAAGCACTTGTTTTAGGATTTTAGCCATAGCAACAAGCTAGTGAACTATTTGATAAAAATATTTGGTAGACATGTATGAAAAATGTGGTAGCATAGACAAGGCAGCAAACTATTTAAAAAAAAAGCCTCAAATAAATGTGGTCTCGTAGAATTCAATGGTAGGAAATGCAATTGATAGGCTCCTAGTTATTAGTTATGCAATGTGAAGTAATTTCATAATTTCTTAGGTTGACTTTGTAAAAACTATATTGTAATTGAAAAATTTTCATCTATCAACATCTAGTTGTTATTTATGCAATGTGAAGTAATACTTTGAGTTTGAAAGATGTGCAATGCAATGTAATCAACAATATGAATATAAACTACATAATATAACGATTCTTTTTTATGCTGTTATACATTGATATTTAACCATTGCTCAAGATTAAATTTTCAAAGATTTTAATCATGCACATGAAGAAAAAAAAAAAAAATTGATTGTCAACTTATATATATCAAATTATCTAATAATCAAGTGTATGTACATATAAAAAAATGGCATCAACGCCAATTCAAACAAAGTTTTACAAAATGTGGCATATGCCATCTCAATATCTATTCAAAATTTACATTCCAAAATGTCTATCTCATCCTAAACTACTAGTGTATCATCAAAATAGAGCCTCTTTGAAGCACTCGTTGGCTCTAAAGGTAGCTGCACAAGAAAAATTCAAACCACAATTGAGATTAGTTCTACTATATAATTTAAAATTGAATAATTAACATCAAAATCAATATACATTGAATTTTAATTGAACTCTAAAATTGGAATCTTGATTACTTGAAATATACGTCTCTTCAAAGGGCTAGGAGTCCTAGAGTATGCCCCTCTCAAAGAACCAACCAAACAAACTTTTGAAATTTCAATCTATATATGTGAACAAAAACATAAAATTGATCCAAGTTAGCGTACGATTGTTGGTAATAGGAACATATTTACCAAACACAAAATAGAATAAGCACATACCTCTTTAGGCTGATCTTTTTGTTTATCTCCTTCAAGTGTTTCGACACCTCCTCCTTGAGGTGTTTCAACAACTAGTCCTTGAGGTGTTCCAATACATAATCCTTTAGGAATTTTGACACTTGTCAACAACGATGTATAGCTCATAACTGCCTGTACATAAAAATGACAAGTACATATGAAACTACCAATCTATGTTGATGTATGTATAATCAATATAAGATCTTAAAAATATTAATTCAATTGAATTTGAGTTCAATTACCTTCCCCTTATCTAAATTTGTGCCTCCATAGTCTAGACAAGGTTGCACCTCGCTCACACTAGGTATTTCCTACAAGAGGAAAATAAGATAAACATATAAGTTATTATATAATTTTATTAATGACAATATAAATGACAAGCAAGTATATAATAAAAAAATGTAAACGAGTGAGAGTGAAAATATATATTGTGTGCGAGTCGAGGCCAAATCAAATGGCCCTAAGGGTGCTATCAGTCACTTGTGTGAGCTCCTCCTCAGAAATCAACTATTAAATAGACCATGTAAATAAATATTAGTACTTTATACTATCTCTTATTAATATTCATTTAAAAACAAATGCAAGTTATGAATTTAAAACTTAAATCTTACCTGTGTCACTATTCCAATGTCCCCCTCTCTAGAAGGAGAGGACTCTATAGGGTGCACTCCACTCCGTTGCATCTGATCTATAATTTCCACATCATGGAGGTCATAATTAGAACTGTCCAAGGGATGCTTAGTAGTTCTACAAGAGGACCCAAGCATATCTGGTGGCACATAGTGCAATTATATGGCACATAAATATGTGGACCTGAGGAGGAGGATGCAGCAGCACTTGATCCATCTCCAACATCACCAGAATGTAGCTAAGCTATTGTAGAAGCATGTGAAACCAAATGACCACTCAAAGAGTGAACAACCTGAATAGTCTATGTGGCTACATCCTAGATAATATCTAGATGATATACTGGAGGTGGAAGAGGAAGGGGAGGAGGGGGAACATATGGGCACAAGACTACTCTAACAACCCCTGGTCTATCTTGGGGCATACATCCACCGACGCCCAAGAAGGGTTTAATGTCAAAGTAATTGACATGATTCCCTAAGAAAAACTCAACATATAATTTTTTAATAAAGTAAAATGGTATATCACAATTGTTGTTCGATGGTTTATCAAAAACCATACACCAACGATCCCAGAATTTATCTACAATGTCCCTATTCATGCACCATTTTATATAAATTTTTGGTTTATTAACATTAACTAGCAAACCAGTGTGGGGGTTAACAAATAAAGAGGCCATTTGGGCTTTTATTATTTGGAGATCTTTCACATCATCACATAAGACAATCCACATGTGTAATATTACCTCATGTCTTCTCACCACAAATGAAAGGCATTATGTTGGGTGGAGAGGGTTTCTATATTTTTAATTATTTTCTTCAATGTGTTTGTCATCTTAGAGAATCAAGGGATTCTCTTATAAACATCACAAATGCCCCTGAATTGCTCCAATTTTTCACCAATTAAGCCTTCAATTCATGGCTGCGGAGGTGGTGGAGCATTTGGCATTTGTGCATTTTTATTCTCAACCATAATACCTGATTAAAGTTAAAAACTAATTAATCTAATTGAAATTACACAATTAAATGAAATTATTGTAAAAAAACTCTAGTTTTTAATAAAAATCCAAAAAAACCCCTACTTTTTGACAAAAATCCATAACAAACTCAATTTTTAAATAAAAATACATCAACAACACTAGATTTTAATCAAAATCCATAAAAAACATTAATTTTTAATAAAAAACCATTGTAAACTCTAGTTTTTAATAAAAATCAATAAAAAACCCTACTTTTTAAAAAAATCCATAAAAACTACTTAAAATTTATACAAATCTAATTGAAAATTGATTAAAACAAAAAAAAATCCAAAAAATTACCTTTGAAATTGGATATCTGATATCAAGAAGTCATTTTCACTATGCGCTCGCAACCTCTTCAAAATGAGTAAAATAATTTTAAAAGCCCATTGTTTTTTATTTATAGGTAGCTCAAATTAGATATCCGATCCAAATTGGATATCCGATATGTAAATCTTGGTTTGGGCATTGCTTTGGAGCAATGTACTGACACCCAAGCCAGAAAAAATCAACTCGAGATTTCCACATTTTTGGGTCGATGCAAAACATAATTTTTTCCCATTGCCACTTGTTGGCCCATCAAGATCTTGCACATACCCAAGTACCAAACCTCAAACCACCTTGACTGAACAAAGATATCAACATAATAAACACACCTTCAGATCCACAAGACCTAAAACATAACTGTGAAGAAATGTAGATCAAGGATATTTCTCCTAGACACCTCTGCAATGCACAATTCACACTCTAGTGAACACAACTTCTTATGTACAGTGATCCAACACACCAAATTTTGGATATAACACCTCTAAGAATATTTGATCAACATATCTAAAGCACATAAGTAGATCTTCAACCTATAATAAATGCATAGCAACACAAGAACACAACCCTACAACCCATAACACCACTGCAATAGACTATTTCTTCTTTTTATCATTTTTATCAAAATAACTTGGAAACCAAGCACCAAAAACAAATCCTCATCATCATCAGTACTTCCTCAACCCAAATAAACCAATTGCAACATAGCAACTCAACCATAGATCATAGAAACTTATCACAACAACACTAGAGGTTGACACTAGTAGCTTTACTATTGACAAAATAATGCAACTAATTTCAAAGCATAGATAACACCAACATACTCACACAAACATCTCACCCAATAATTATCTTCGTCCTCCTTATATAGTTAGCACCAATGACAACACAAGCTTGTTGACATCAATGAAAACACCATTCTACTCATACTTGCATTATTGTGAGATCACCCTATTGTATTTTTTCTTTACCCTTGAAAGTGGAATGTATTTGTGGAAATAGATTTAATCTTAGGTATTTTATAGTTTCATATTTTTTTAGAATTTTTTACTTTGTAATAACTTCCATTTTGGCTTGTGTAAGCAAGTCTCAAGTTTAGTTGGTTCATTAGACTTCCTTCCTATATTTTCCACTAGTTTTTTGGCTTTCCTCTCATAGTAATTTATACTACCCTTCCTTTTTTCATTCAATAGTTATGCTCACTCTCAACATTTTCCTCTCTTTTGTCTTAATTTATGTTCTTTCAATCATTTTTCATTGGTTCTCTATCTCCTCTTAACATAACAATATTCCTTAGCTTTATATTTAGTTTTTCATAGGGCCCCAAGGTCTTAATCTTTGAGCCACATGATTATCATCCCTTGTGACACTTCTTACTCCCCTATAATGCCCTTTTATTCAAGGTTAGTTTTCATTTTTATGGTTTCACTTGTTGGACTAACCTCTTTTTGTAAGAGTTCAATTATTGGTGAGAAAGTATCTTTTATAGCTCATGGTTCATCCCACAATAATGGGTCCCAAACTTGGGACATCAATTTTTTTATCTCAAGTACACGTAAAAACTTAACACACATTCATTCGAATGTATGTCAAAAAGTACCTTCTTTCAAATTTTAAAAATATAAAAAACCTTTGAATGAAGGTAATTTCCAAAAATGGAAAAAAAATGAACCTTCGAACAAAGGTCTCCTTTTATTCCTTTTATAAAAATTTCCATAAAAGAAATAAAAAGGGGCCTTCATTTAAAGGTCCTTTTTCCGGTTTTCTAAATTACCTTCGTTCGAAGGACCTTTGAATGAAGGGCCTTAGGTAGAAACTTTCAATGTCTACTTCAATTTTTTCTCAATAATTCCAATTTCAAACCTTGGGTTGAGAATTAAATGGATTTTATTTGACAAGATAATTTTCAAGATCATAGTCCTTGAAACGAACTTTCCAACATGTATAACTTTAATATATTTTTTATTTTATTATTTATTTATTTTCTATTTTTGACTAAACATAGGTCTTTGTTCTACACATGTGAAAAAATAGTAAAATACTGAAAAAAATCTAAAATATATTTGTGCACTAGGTATTGATGTCCTTGTTTTAGAAAAAAATAAATTGACTTTCAATATAAACGAAACAAGTTATGCATTACAACATACACCTATGTCCAAATTATAATTACTTACTTCAAAAGTTAATTAAAAAAATATGCAACCAAAAATTGTGAAAAAATATCCATGAACTGGATATTGATGTTACAAATCTATATTTTAAAAATTAGAATGTTATCCTTTCTAAAAAAAATGTTATGCGTTGTGACATAAATGTCACTTTTTAAAAAATTTGTTTGTTATAAAAACAAGTTATTAAAAGTTACATTTAAAAAATCATAATTTTTTTTTTTTAAATTAAAATATATCTAGAATCTACACAAATTGTCAGCAATCACTAGTTCACATCATCTTTAAATTCTTAATGGTTTAGCTAATATAGGTCTCAAAAAGTGAATATTTAGTTTAAAATGTTTATTTCAATGTCCTACTTTGGCCAAAAAGTGTGACTCACTATTGTGGGATTACCCTTGTATAAATGATAAGTTATATTATCCTCCATTATATTATTATTTTTTAAATGTTATTCTCTTACATTTGATCATTTCTTTAATGGAGTTGGAGTTGAAAAAACATGCACACAATATAGGTTGCATTTCTTTACCACACAAAGATAATGAGTTTCTCCCTCTCTCTCATCATTTTTTTCAAAATTTTCTCATATTTCTTAAGTTTTATCATGATATTATCTTTTTCATTTTGCAAATTGATAGTAAGACAACAAAAAATGCATTACCACAAAGGTAAGTGCAAGTAAGTTTTGCTTTGTGAGCCACCCCCACCTATGTTTCAAAAGATAGTGATTTCTTAGTATGCAATCTACCTATTTTGAGGGGAAATATGTAAGTACCCCAAATTGCACATCACAAGTTGGATCGGCATTTCAAGTCTAATATAATGTATCCTAAAAAGGACTATGTATCATATGATGGTTAAATGGTTTCTCCTCCAAATATGTAATTGTGTGCCTTAGGATCATCCTATCCATCCCTAACATGCTTCTAGAAACTTCCAATTGACACTCTCATAATTTCCCTTTGAATTTTGTGTATTTTTCCATCCTTAATGAAACTACCTTTGTCTAAGAAGTGGTATGTTATTGACATAACAATTTTTTTAATCATTGCAATCATTTCATTGCCACTTCAATATTAGCATTATCATTTTCAACCTAGTGATCATGAAACCATCTCACTATCAATACTAGTGATTTTCTCTCACTTCAACAAAAAATAAATATCATGATATTTGACCTCCCAATCAACTTATAACACCCATATTGGAATCTCAACCTTGTAACATCTCCTATTTCATGCATAGCATCACACACACCTTTTCCCTTTATTTTGACCATTCCTTATATGTTTTTGAACATAGTCTTGCATTATTAAGCTCTAGAACTCATCCATCCAAAATTAAAAGAAGTCTAAAGCTACATATTTCTTTCCATGCCCATATAGGTCTCTATTCTACTTAGCTCCCCTATATATTGGATTATTTTTCACTCAACCCAAAGAATCATTGGAGCAAAATATGTGACATTGGGATACCTAAAGACACATTCAACCATTCTAGCATCAATTTTGACAACATTTAGCTCTAATTTGTGGGTATTTACCTTATGTGTGGGATATGATTGTTAATTTTATTTGTTTAATTTTTTAGAGAAGAATTTGTGTCAATTTAATTATTAATTAGTTAGATAATTTACTACATTTTATTTGATTTATTTATAATTAGTAATAATATGAGTTTATTAGAATAATAAATTTGTTGCAATAAATTAATAGTAGGATTATTGTGTGTTTATTTTTGGGTTTTTAATTTATAGAAATAGCTTCAAAGCTCTTCAAATATCAAGCCTCTCTAGAGGCCAAAACTCTAAAAAATGGATATTAATCTTCCCTCCCTAAGCTATAATCTCAAATTATCAACTCCACTAGCATAGGCAAACCCTTCCAAGTCTTCAAAAAATTTACAAATTCATTATATTTATATTCTAGAAAAAAATACATCCTCTAGGATTAATCATTTATCTTTAAATAAAACTTATAGGTTCTAGGATTCATTGTCTTGTACGATGGATAACCACAATACATTTAAAAATTTATATATAGATCTTTATTAAAGCTTCTAAACTCTCAAATTTAATGCCCCACTCAAGAAAACCATTGTCAAAAAATTATACCACCTTAGTATGCTTAAAAATAATTTTACTTATTAAATTATTGAAGCAGACTATTGCAAGGTGTGTGCCCTTGGTCTCCTTGTGTTGTGCATCACAATTCTTGGGTTTGTGACATGGCTTAATCACCTCATGTGGATTCATTAACTGTGGTGGTTGTATTGGGCATTAACAGGTTGATCTTTTGGTGCAACAAAAACTGTCCTTACAATAATTGGTATCAGAGCCTAGGTCACAGGTTCGAACCCCTCACTTGTGCATTGGGGGAGATTATTGCAAGGCCCACCTTGGTCTCCTTGTATTGTTCAACACAGTGCTTGAGTTCATGACATGGCTTAACCATCTCTCATGGATTCATTAACTCTAGCGGTTGTATCAGGCATTAACAGGTTGATCTTTTTTTGGAACGACAACCATCTTTACAACACAAACTTCTAGGTGTCAAAGGATTATTGTATCTATTTTTATATAACCTACTTAAGATCATTTATTCATGTTTCATAATCCAAACCAATCCATAAACACTTCATAGATAATATTTTAACATTATTTGGATAGTCTTGATAACAAACAATGATACATACATTGAGATCTTGCTTATCAAGGCCTTTGTAATGATTTTCCTTATTTATTTACAATAATTTACTTTAATCTATATTATTGGACAACCTTATGCTATTTAGAATATTATTTTTCAAGTTGTCTTAACCCTTGTAATTTTTTCCATTTTCATTTTCTATTGATACATATACTAGGATTGCACTAAAAAACCTTCCTTTTTTTTATTAGCATTGATTATAGACTATTTATATTGCAAGTTTTTTATTTAAATAAAACTATATCTTGTTTTTTTCATTAATTATTTATTTGGGTGGTAGTGTTAGAGTTGGAAATTAATGTTCCTTTGGATTATTAAGTGTTGTATTTATTTGGTTATATGAAAATGCTAATTTGTTCATATAATTTCATATGAAACTTGCATTGCATTAAAGTAAGATCTTGCTTATATTTTGCATATATAAATAATACCTTGCATTAGTGAAATAACACATAATGAATAGTCATACTAGTTGAATATTGCATTATGAAATTTGTATTCATTTAAAATGCATTCATGCATGCCACTTACATTCGCATTATCAATCCAAAAATATGAAAACATTAAAATAATTGAAATGACCAAAATCATTACATTTTATTCCCATTACACCCCTACACACTCATGTGCTTTGGGAGTTGAACAAACACCATCAAGGAATATCATAAGGAAGGGATTATACCACCTCTTATTGTCTTACTCCTCCAAGAGCTATTAGAATATTTTCTATTATGCTTGAAACATTTATTGTGCCACCTAACATTGAGACTAGCAATGATCTCCTTGAGTTCCTCATTAAAGTTGAGGGATTCTCCATCAAGCAAGTTAGTATCTAATTTTTTTCAAGAACATCCTAGACACACCTCCAATAATTTTACACAATTAACCCCTTATGAGTCTATGGACGATCTTCCTTCATTAGAGGAACTTATCATATTAACATTCCTATTACCTATATAGGATTTTGAACATTATTAGCTTGTTCTTGTAGTAATGTAAAAAGTATCCCTTTTCCTTACTTAATTTGGGAATAATTAATAATAAATGAGCCTAATGTTTCCTTGATTTAGTGTTGTAATGTTTCGTACACATTCACATGAAGTCTAGGGCCCTTTTCAATAAGATGGACTTAATGATGCCTTATTTAGGGTGTTGTAAAGTGTATCTTTATACTTTCACACTAATCTAGGGATTTATTAATTAATTGAGGTTAATTGAGCTTATTTGGACCCTTAAATTCAAATCCAAGCCTAATTTATTTCATTTTCTGAAGGATAAATCTTGACACTCATTAATAATATTTCACAACACTTAATTTTGCAAGGTTTGAGTCCTAGGATACTGACTTAGGACCCACTCGCCACCTGGTGAATGGGTCCTTCCTAGGTCCTAGGACCCCCTTTTTGCATGTTATTTTATATCCCCGATGTATGTCCTAGTTGAGTGTGTTAGGACCCATTCTCCCTAAGGTGAATGGGTCCTCCTTAACTTAGGACACCATTTCTGAACTTATTATTGGCTTGATTTTAGTGGTTTCAAATCCTAGACCTGATGTTGGCTTGTGTTATTTGAATCTCGAGATTAAATCTTAAGTTAAGTATAAATATAAGGTTATTTCTCATAGTTTCATCCTAGATCTTCAGAAGAAATCAAGAGTACTTTCACAAGAGCATTATATAGCATTCAAAAGCATTTCAAAGGCATTCAAGAGTAGATTGTTGAAGTTTTATTGCAACAATCAAAGTTCATATCATCATGTCAAAGGTATAGTGCATAATGCATGTTGTTGAGCTAATGTGTTGATGTAGCATTGAATATCCAATTCAAGCATTGTTTCACATCCAAATTCAAGATCAATATCTACATTCCTTTTGGCCACTTCATGTTAGATTATTGATTTATCATCCAAGATCTCATCCAAGGTATCATTGTTTCATGTTTCATTTTTTTATCATAAGGTTTAATTACCAAAATGGGGTCTGACCAAGGCACACCCCTATTCCCTAACAAATAACATTTTTTCTTCTCTCTTGATGTGTGATTGTAGGTTTTATATTGAAGATCAAGTGGAGAATAAATTTTTTCAAAGTCGTTAAGATTGCAAAGTTGCAAAAGTTGTCATCTTTATTGCAAGATCACAAAAAGTACTCTATAGGGTTTATTTATGACTTTCAGGAGCTAAGCACTTGGGATCTAGGAGTGCAAACATTGAAGAAAAAGATCTCGAAACTAATTTTCTATAACCTTAACAGGGACCCATTCACCACTGGGCAAATGAGTCCTTAGTGAGGCTCAAAACAACACTTTTTTGAAAAGGTACACATCATTTCAGCATCTGAAAACCTTCCTTTTTACTATTTTAACAGTTAGGTTTGTTTTTTGATTGTTATTTATGCATTTTACCTCTCATAATTGAGTGAAACAACTAAGAAAAAAGTAGGTTCCTCCATTTTTTCAATCCATTTAGGGGTCACCCTTTCCCTTTTTCTTTGTTTCATTTTGGTGAATCTAATTTCTTGAGCATTGTAGTTTTCTGATTTTGGAGTCTCTTGCATCTTAGATTAGATATTGTATTAATTTTAATTCATTTAAATTTAATTGATCTCATTTAGGGTGTCTTAGTTACATTCAAATTTGTATCTCATCTTAGGTTTTAGAATTGCATTGTTTGCATTCTTTAAATCTTAAAAATACAAAAAAAAAAAATAGTCATCTTGCATATCATTTAGATCATATAAAATTGTATTTGAAAATCAAAACAAAATTGCATATCAAACTAGGTATTGTAATTCATCATTTTGTCACATTTTCAACTTACATTTCATATTGCATTTACATAAATCTAAACCTGAAACTTACTCTAGCAAACCTGAACTTGAAAAATCATTAGAAAAGGCTTAAAAATCTATATAAATTAGTTTCAGAACCCTAATCTTAGACACATTTTCCCTAGGGCGAATGACTCCCTTATCAAACCTAAATCTGCATTTTGGGAAATTGAAATCTTCAGTTTTGTGCTTTCGTTTGCTATTGTCAAATCTCTATTTTAGTTTGTTGATTTTTTGTTTCATTCATTTTATTAGATCTAGCTTAATTTTCTTTATTTAGTGCATTATTTAAATTAAAAATTTCATTTACAACATTTATTTTTTAGATTGTTGCATAGTGTAATCAACAAATTACCTTGTTTAGAATCTAAAAAATTGCATTTCATTTTAGGACCTTGCATTGCATTGTAAGCCTCTTTCCATTTTTTGGTTTGCACACTAAGTTTGTAAAACTTGTATGAGATTTACAACTTGGTGTACTATTATAAATACTATTGTTAGATGTAGTTCAAGACTCATGTCATCTTGCAATATACCATTCTTCATGGATCTTGGGTTTTCTAGCTCTCTTCCTAATAGTGTTGATAATCAACCCTTTATGGATCATAGTATGCATACTTCATTTACCATGACTTCACTACCTACAACCAGTGTTCTTAATGTTAACAATACCATTCCTACCATCATTAGTTCTACTCAATCTTTGGCATGTACTCAAATCCAAGGTGGAACTTCAATTCTGCCTTCTACAATACCCATTTCCATTCCTACATACACCAGTACTCAATCTACCACAACAATCCAACCTACTAGAATTGTGAACACTTCCTTAGGTATTTCCATAGGGAATCCTTCTAGATTTGTGCATTTGAACACAATTTCTCCTCAACCATCCACCCTCACAAATTTACAATTCACTTGCCCTTCACATACATACACTACTCCACCTTATTCCCATCCACATTACAATAACAATGATGTTATCCTTAACACACTTATGCAAACCATGTCATCCATTCAACAAAAAATTGCAACCCTCAATCAAAACAATGGTCAACCTTCACAATACATCAAATCCAATCCTTTATCCATGGAGATATTGAGAAAAAAAATACCACAAGGAATAGAAGTTCCCCAATTTGAGAAATATTGTGGGAAAGGAGATCATGTTAGCCATGTTCCCGCTTTTATAGCCTTATGCAGTGATTTCATTTTTGAAGATAAACTCTTGGCTAAACTATTCCCTAGGTCCTTGAAGGATGCTGCTTTAGAGTGGTTCTCTTCCTTATTGAATAATTCAATTGGTTCATTCAATGAGCTTGTTGATGCCTTTTACAACCACTTCCACATTCACATGGATCCCAAGATGACCCTAGCTGATTTAATGACATGAAAAAAAAAGGATGATGAGAAAGTGACTAATTTCATAGCAAGATACCAAACACTTTATTCACAAGTAAATATTAACATTCCTGATGGGGACCTTCAATGAATATTTATTTCTAACTTAAAAAACAAACTCCAACAACAAGCTTGAGATGTTGAGATTCCCATCCTTTACACAGTTATGTATAGCCCTTCATGATTATTAGAATATGGCTTATGGTTGTTATGCAAAAAATCCCCCTAGCCATCTTGAAAAGTATGAATCCACAACTCAAAATAATTACCAACATTTCAAGAAGAAAAATAGGTGATTTTTATAACTTAATTCCCCTCAACCAAGTCAACAAACTAATAACCAAGTGGATACTATATAGATGACAAACTATTTTTGATTTGGGGATAGGAATAGGAAATTTACTCCTTTACCTAATACCCTTCATAATATCATGTTGTATCTTATTAAAAATAATATGATTTCCTTACCTCATGTTAAAGAGCATGATCCTAATCAACCGTTTCCTGCAAGCTTTCAACAAAACTCTTATTGCCATCATCACCAAAAAAATGGACATGGTACAAAATATTGTAAGCATCTTAAACATCTTGTGCAAGACCTTATTGATTCTAATCATCTAGAAATTGGAGGTGTAAATGATCAAGGTAATAAGTCCATAGCTCCTCCTAATCAAAATCTACAAATATTTACAAATCCCATGCCAAAGCACACTATTTAATTTGTCAAAGCTATTGAAACAAAGAATGATGTGATGAATGTTGACATGGATGATGAAAACATAAAAGATGACAATGAGGAAAAACTAATTAAAACAAAAACATTTATCAAAGCTAAACCTCGTAAGGTCTCAACAAAAATACCTCTTAATATTGCTTTCTCACAAAAATACATACTTAAACATGCACCTGATGGTCTTCTTTACATAGCTAGAAGAATCAATGACAAGCCCACTAATGGGATATTAATTGATCCCATCTATGGAGAGAATGTGACCATTGAATAATTCCTACTTTTGCATGAACTCTATCAAGATACATATGATAAATCAAAAGTATGGATCAAGACGCATAATGGTTTTGCTTGTCCTACGATAGGCTCAATAGATATTCCTTTAAAATTCAGACTGAAAACATTAAATGTCTCATTCACCATCATCCGTTGTTGGACCAAATTCGTGTGAAGTTAGGCTACCTATGGCTTCGCTCCATGAATGTTGTCCCATCAATTGTGCATAAATTTTTAAAATTTACCTTTAGCAATTATATATTTACTTTGCATCATAGTGGGTTTAATCTCATGTCTTCCCAAGGGAACTCTTCATTATATTTCTTGTGGATTCAACTTATTGAACCTATTAGACCTCGTGAGGACTTCTTTTTCAAATCATATCAAAAATTCAAGGCAAAGAATATAATAGAACTATACCTTAGAAACATGCCTCAACCTATGATTGAGCCACCAATCCTTGATGAAACAATGATTGAACCAAAAGACCTTCCAACCATCCAAGAGTAGCCTATTAAAAAACCTCCTACAACTTCCTATAAGAGATCTCGAGACAACCAAAACAATCTTGTTGTGCCTCTGAAAATTGAACAAGTCTACAAAGATAAAGATAAAGTGATGAAAAACCTCCTATGGTTCCTTCCATTCTTCCCCCAAAGGAAGAAAGAAACCTACGGTTGACAAAACCACTCCTAAAAAACCACAAATTGACAATATTGAAATGAAACCGAAATCCTAGAGAGTGTAGGTGTAGACAATGTGGTATTGCTCATATGTTACAAAATAAAGAAGAAAATAGCAACATAGAAAATCAAAATATGAACTTACTTGAAGCAAGGCATGATGATTTTATACCTTCACTTCAATGTAAACAATAACCTTCAAGAGACATTATCATCCGACCTCTTGTTATGATTAATCTAAATGATGACATTGATATTGAAAAAATTGATGAACAAGAGCATAACAAATTGAATACATTATTTTCCTCTTCTATGAGCTTAAACGATAAATCTCCTAATAAGAGTGTTGAAATTGGTGCTTCCCCTAGTCTGGCATTTGTTGTTGTCCCTTTGGCTAGTTTTTTTCCTTTTGATTATACCAACGAGATTGGGATGCGAACGATCTACTATAGGTTGATGCACATGTGTCAAACTAGTCTTTTGCTTTGTTTTGCTTTTTCATGTTTCTTTATGTGATCACATGTGCATAATGTGATCCCCCATGATGTTTTTTTTTTATGTATCTCTCTCCTTTTGTGCATTCCTCTATATGTATTTACATTCTTCTATGTGTCGTAAACATTTTATCCTTTTCCATTTGTCTTATGTTTTCCTTTTGGGGATGACATGGGGCATTGAGACATTTAGGTCTCTTTCGTGTTGAACCAAAGGATTTTTCTTTGTTTTCACTCTCTTTGTATCATTCTTCAAGTTCTATGAGTATTTGGGGAATGATGATAGTTTCAAGCTCTAAAACAACATTGTAGAAAAGACATATTGACCCCAAATCCATAGATCCCTTATGTATTTCTTGGGGAAAGCCCTCCCCCTTTATCATGATGTAGCTTTATTTTAGAAAAAAATGACTTGACATAGGGTTTTCTGAGGAAATCTCTCATGTCTTAGGAGTAAACATTAGCTACTTTAAAGTAGTTTCTCACATAAATGGTGTTAGCAACCACTTTAAAGTGGGGGCATACATTGATGACATCTTTCAACATTTTGAATATTCATGGTGTGATTTTATTTCTTGTGATGTGTCCTTCTCTTGGTGATGTCATTAGGTTCGATGCCCTCCAAGAGTGTGATATTTCTAAGCATACAACTTTCCCTTACTGACATGATGTGAAATGAGGCATCCCATAGGTGGAAATATGATATTCTTGACTTGTCCTCTCTTAGAGACATTAGCATGATGTTCCCTAGGAAGAATAATTTACATGAAGAAAGATCCCCTTGAACAAAAACAAAAACAAAACAAAAACTTATAGACACAATATTTAAAAGCATTTAGCATTGTGGTGCCTTATCGAAGTTGTCAGGAGGATGATTTTGATATGGTATGGGAGGCTAATATGATTCTCTCATGTGCCACTATTTTAGGATACTCACCTAGTAGACAACTTGAGGTTCCATTGCCCCAGAGTGAGCGCATGTGTTGTTTGCATAGTGGACATCATGTTCCGCTTGTAAATATTTTTGGGCAAACAACCTAGACCTGGTCCACATCGTGTTGGACACTGTTGAAGCTTGATCCTTTTTTTCAAACAAATAGTATCGTTCCACATCATGTTCGAACAATCAAAGCTTGATCCTTTATTCTCCTTTGTTTTTCTTGGTCTTTGATAGGGTATGATTGTGTATCTTTGTCATTGTTGCATACATATGTGTCTTGAATGTCTACTTTAGTTTGAGTTTTTCATGGGGGGAAACTCTCACTAAAGTGGGGGAAAAATGTAGTAAAGGAAAATGTATCCCTTTTCCTTACTTAATTTGGGAATAATTAACAATAAATGAACCTAATGTTGCCTTGATTTAGTGTTGTAATGTGTTTTACACATTCACATTAAGTCTAGGGCCCTTTTTAATAAAATGGACTTGATGATGGCTTATTTAGGGTGTTGTAAAGTGTATCTTTATACTTCCACACCAATCTATGGATTTATTAATTAATTGAGGTTAATTGAGCTTATTTGGCCCCTTAAATTCAAATCCAAGCCTAATTTATTGCATTTTTACAAAGGATAAATCTCGAAAGTCAATAATATTTCACACTTAATTTTGCAAGTTTTGAGTCCTAGGCTAGTGACCTAGGACCCATTATCCACCTGGCGAATGGGTCCTTCCTAGGTCCTAGGACCCCCTTTTTGCATGTTATTTCATATCTCTGAAGCATGTCCTCATTAAGTGTGCTAGGACCCATTTTCCCTATGGTGAATGGGTCCTCCTTAACTTAGGAAACCCCTTTCTAAACTTATTCTTGGCGAGATTTCAGTGATTTCAAATCCTAGATATGATGTCAGATTGTGTTATTTGAATTTCGGGATTAAATCTTAAGTTAAGTATAAATATAAGGTTATTTCTCATAGTTTCATCCTAAATCTTCATAAGCAATCAAGATTACTTTCACAAGAGCATTATAGAGCATTCGAGAGCATTTCAAAGGAATTTAAGAGAAAATTATTGAAGTTTTATTGCAGCAATCAAAGATCATATCATCATGTCAAAGGCATAGTGCATCATGCATGTTGTTGAGCTAATGTGTTGATGTAGCATTGAAGATCCAATTCAAGCATTATTTCAGATACAAATTCAAGATCATGATCTACATTCCTTTTGGCCACTTCATGTTAGATTACTGATTTATCATCCAAGATCTCATCCAAGGTATCATTGTTTCATGTTTCATGTTTCATGTTTCATGTTTCATGTTCATGTTCACGTTTCATTGTTTCATCATAAGGTTTAATTACCAAAACGGGGTTTGACCAAGGCAAACCCCCATTCCCTAGCAAACACCACTTTCTCTTCTCTCTTGATGTGTATTGTAGGTTTTAGATTGAAGATCAAGTGGAGAATAGAAGTTTTCAAAGTTGTCAAGATTGCAAAGTTGCAAAAGTTGTTATCTTTATTGCAAGATCACATAAAGTACTCTACATGATTTATTTTTGACTTTTGGGAGTTGATCACCTAGGATTTGGGAATGTAGAAATTGAAGAACAGGATCCTGAAATTGATTTTCTAGAACCCTAACAAGGACCCATTCACCATTGGGAGAATGAGTCCTTAGTGAGACCTGAAATAACACTTTTTTGAAAAGGTACACATCATTCCAGCATCTGAAAACCTTCCTTTTTACTGTTATAATAGGCACGTTTGTTTTTGGATTGTTGTTTATGCATTTTACCTCTCATAATTGAGTGAAACACCTAAGAAAAAAGTAGGTTCTTCCATTTGGTCAATCCATTTGGGGATCACCCTTCCCCTTTTTTCTTTGTTTCAATTCTTGCATCCTCTTTTTTAATGATTAATTGTGTTTAGTAAAATAGAATTGGTGAAGCCTTTAAATGAACTTGGAAAACCAAATAATCCATAAATAATACCATATTAGATCTCCCCAACAAACTAACTAGCCTTGTTTATAAAATATTTGCCCCTAATATTTCATTGTGAGTTAGTGCATGATCTTCGAAGCTTGGATTTTAATTCTTAGCTAGGTTCCTATTTGAGATTTGATGGATTTCTCTAGCGCAACACAAGGATCTATGTGAGTTTTAAATTTTCATAAAAAGATATTTAGCATATGCATAGAGACACAAGTGATCATTATTGATACTCATCATATTGATTATTTGAAATGGATAGTGCTTGTTCATTTCTTATAGCTTGAATCCCTTGGTTTAGAACATGGAGCAACATGGTATTATTTATTCATGGGGGAGATGCATGATGGCTTGTCTAAATGATTATTTACATATATTTACTAATACTAGAGGATGACTCTTCATGACATAACACTTCTATATTTTTGGGTTTATAATAACATTAGGATACATCATCCTCCAAGTGTGCTATGTACATAACATTTGATAGACCTACCTTGTGTTTTGGGACACTAGTTAAATCTAGGGAGATGGAGGGATAGGGTGACACTATTTGGATATAGGACCATTTTTTATAGAATAACATTGATTGGAATTGCATGGAGACCATAAAAATATATGTGAAGATGGTTTAAGGACCAACATCAATTTAGGATTATTATATGATTATAGTGGTATTGTGGGAACACCACCACAATTAGATTATTTTCATTTCGAGTGGGTCGTGTAATATTTTAGCCTCTACTTGGCATGCCCCCAAAGCCATAGATATATAGTAAGCATCAATTCTCACCATTCAAGCTTGGGGAGATATATAATCATTCACCCTACATACACTAATGGATGATGATAAGGAAAATAGGGTAAATGAGTTGGTGCTAGTGGTGGCAAGGGATGATGCAAGTGAGCATAGATGCATACCAAGATAAGTGAGTTGGACAAATATGAGAGCTATAATAATTGGAAATAAACAAATAAAGTAAACGTGGGACACATAGCTCTAGATTTAATAAAAATATCATATTACAGATGCTAGAAATTAACTTACCATAATGTAATAAGTTTAAGTCTTATCAAACCACTATCATTGATTTGGAAATTTGAATGTGTACTATTTTGGTTCACTTTTGAGAAAGCAAAAGTGTTATTTAGTGCAAATCTAAACTTTTGCATGAAATTGAACTTATGATTCATGGATTTGATCTAGCTAAAATTTAGTCCCTTAAATGTATTTGCCCCCATATATGTGTTCTAAATCTAGTAAGGAGTAAGCAATAATTACAAATACCTTAAGAGAATTTGCTAGATTGTGAAGGTCATGTTCTCCTTAGTCAAACCTTATATGGACCAATTCAATGACGAGGAACTAAAGTCAAGAACAACACGTAAGGATGCAATATGATCTTAAGATGGTGATTCAATGCTAATCCTTATCATTTTATCCATTTACAATTGAATTTTAGATGTTTCTAATATATCCCTTTCTAACCCCTAAATTAATCATAAATTTTTCTTTTGAATTATAATTAATCCTTAAATACACTACCCTAAAATGTAATTTGGAATAATTTGCTATTTATTTGACTCATAATGGCTAATGGGAAAATGTGGTAAGCTTTGACTTTATAAAACTTGGGAGTCACATATATAAGCATGAAAATGATCTCCATCAATTTTCCACTCGTAGACCTAAATTAAGATAGTGAATAGTATATTTAGAGGTGGTGTTTGATTTGTAAGACTATATGATAATGACATTAAATAAGATTATACATTCATCAAACTTTGATACAAAATATATTTCTCATATATTAATTAATACATAAAAACAATCTAATCTCTAAAAATCCAGAACATTAAAAAAACGTGAATATATAATTTTCACCATTACAATTACATTACCACTACATATCAACTAAATATCTAAATATATGTTAGGTATTTTTAATTTCCCTACCAGATGTTTCCCTACCATATGGGTACACCGACTTTCATTGTTTTCAACCATATTGCAAATCAATGGTCTGTAAACGCTTCTGAAAAACCAAGCACACTGGAAGGGAAATCCACCTACATTTATGAAAAGGAAAGATAGCAAAATGCATGACATCTCCTCTTGAAAAAGAACGAATCAGAGAAGCTTTCCAATCGAACAATAAACGAAAAGATTGAAATGAGAGACATTTATTTCACGGACCATCACAAGAGTCAAAGCTACTATACTAATAAGCATTCACCCTATCCCAAAAGGCAGCCAAGAGGACCATAGAAATCAACCAAAATCCTTTGGATCTGATCCAATATCCCATGTGGCCAGCCATATTGACAACGAAAGGGAAAAAAAGGCAAATATGCTTCTAAATGTTAACATCGAACTCCTCTCTCCATGATTTCCCAACCATTCTAAATCACAAAATACATGTCCAATCTACATTACAATTAATGCTTATATGTAGGAAGTTGCAATGCATGAATATGATTTGTAAAAGGGTATCTATAAAGTTTCATTGTTCATATTTTTTCAAATTACAAAATATATGTCTACTTTACATTACAATGATAGATTTTATATAAAAAGTAGGGATAGACATAGATGAATTGATTTGGGGAAGGGGCATCTAAGTTTCATTGTCTATGATTTTTTCTCAACTATTTTCAATTACAAAATACATGTCTATTCTACATTATTTTCAATGCCCCACATAAGTAGTAATGGATGGATGTGATTTGGCGAAAGAACATTTGTAAAGTTTAATAGTTGTATGATTATATTTAAGTTTTTTAATTATAAAATATAATTAATTGTTTAGAGTTATGAATTCTACAAGTTTTTAGATTTTATTGTGGTGATTCACGTTCAAATTTTCAAAGTGACACTTAAGGTGGAATTGTAAGTTGTAACCTTTGGTTTTCCACTATTTAGCTTCTATGAATAATTTATAAGTTGTTCTCTGATTGTTAATGCTTGTAAAGAGTTAAGTATTTGTATCAATTGACTTAGATAGTTTTTTGAACTATTTGTAGAATATAAAATATTTTTTCAAAAGTAAAATTTCAAGTGCATTATCAAAAATATAAAAGATAATAATAGATAAATATATGTAATTTTTGAATTTTTTCAATTGAATTATTTGAAAATATAAAGGATAATGTTGAATAATGTAAGGGAAAAACCTACACTCGTAACACTTTTCACCATTTGTCTTTTATTTGCTCTCTCTTCATCCTTGTGTAAGTCTAGTGTGTAAATGACATCTTTGTGTGAAAAGTTGGCATTTGACTTTAACCTAAAGTCAACTTGACTATCCATCTTCAATGATCCATAATGCATCTTCACATTCCTTATTTCTTATCCTAGGTCAATCTCACAATTGTACTTTAGGAATCTATCTCCAAAATCATATTTAATCCTAGACCCAAGTTAACTTACATCCATCTTCTTGTTATCCACAAACTCAAGCATGGATTATTCAATTTTACATGTTAGGATGTTGCATACAAAAACAACTCTAGTTTAGTTATGACATTGAAACACCGTCTCATAGCTTCATGACCATTGGATCAATAGGGCATCTAAGAGCATAACATCAATACCTACTATCATGAGGACAAGCAAATGAATTTGCATTTGTGCTTGGCATGTCTTTAAGCTTGTTCCAAATTTTTAATCGATCAAGGGGCTTGACTAAGAACAAGGTGGGAAGTTAGTTGACTTCCCTTCCCTAACACAAGTTCTAATGATGATTTTAAGCACCAACATTTCTAAATACTGAAGGCAAAAATAGTTCTATATAGTTGAAGTGCAAATTCCAAGGCATCATTTCTAAGTTAAAAACCATAGACCAAGTTGAAGGCCACATGTACAAAAATCAAGACTAGATATATACAAGATTGAACTAAAACTAAACAAAAGTCAAATTTCAATCTATTAGAGCACAAGTATTGTATACCTAATCACAAAAGTGAGAATTAAATCACATCATACACATGATAACAAAGCATCCACTTATTCGGTCCAATCCTCAATCCACATGGTACCAAAGGACGTGTCGTGCTAATGTCGTCGGTCACGTTAAAAAGTTTACCCGATGCACTACAGATTATAGGGGGCTAACTCGATTCCTGCAGTCCAAAAGAAAAAATCATCCACTTCTTCTAAAACTAAACACATTCATCTTTCATTATCAACTTAACATTTACTTGTTTGTACATTTCAATATGATTTCAAAACTCAACTACTTTATTAATGAACCTAATTAATTTGAAAAAACCTTTTTATTTCTTTTCAAATAAATAATTGTCCTTCAAAAGGGAATCTTGTCAAGATCAATGTCGATCATCAGATTTATCCCCTTAGGGATAAGGGGTTGTCCATCAAAATAATGTTGTTTTCTTCTAGAATTGTAGCATGGTTGAAAAGGTTCACCCATAAATGATATACATCACAGAGTCCTGTCACCCATTCCTTTCAAATTGTCCTACAAAACATTTGCCTAAATTTCAACTCAAAATGGCAACTTGTAAAAGTACAAGTAACTTTCTAGGATATATCTAATGAGATCCGTCCTACGCAGTCCGACCAATGAGATATAAACCCTTAAAATCTGGTCAATTCAACTGACCGCACAACAGTTTCACACGGGCACTTAATGCGGGCTCCACCTAGAAAGAGGAGATTTAAACGTCAAACGGAAATCCTTGTTAGATTCGGTGTGTGAACTACGCTGTGGTTACGTCATAGCCGGTGCCGTCCCGACCGGGTCATTACCTTAATTAACAAATTAACAAATTTATCTTTTAAATAATGGTTGTTGACTACAAATAATTGAAAAAAGGAACATTATTTTATCAGTTAACTAGTCGTGAACTAAATATATTCCTGCAGAGATGTGAACAAATAGTATTGATTGTTGACACAAGACCTTAAGTATGGAACATTATTTATCAAGGGCTTTGACATTTGGCAATGATTTAGCGAGAAGGGTTGTGGAATAGGTTTGATTATGTCTGATGTTACGTTCTCCACATGCAACTTCAATTATTCACTTAAATATCTTTAATCATTGCACATATGCAATGTAAAGAAAGGGCCAGTCTGTATCAAGAGATCATACTTTTTGTGCCATGGTTTTCAAGTTCATGGGTGTGGGCCCCTCTATTGAATTGGGTTTTGGGTTGGAAAGTGGTGCCATACATTGAATGGATCTCAATGTATTTTTGCTATTATTTGGCTTTATTTTCTTGTTAGCTTGAATTTGAGTCAATTTTAATAAGCTTCATGCAGTAATTCTTGAAAAACTTATATTTTTTTAATAAAAAAATTTCTTTGAAAACAGGGTATTGACTCCAAAATTATAAGAAAAAAGTTAGGTATTGATTTATTATTTATTCAATAGTTTTCAGTTATTGGTATTGCTTTTTATTATATTATTAAAAAAGTTGATAATAGATCTTACTTTTGTAAAAGTCAAGATGTATAGATAAAACAAGATTCAATTAAGGAATCCTCACAAATAGTAAGATAAGAAATTGTCAAACAATAAAGGAAGAACTAAGAAAAATTAAAATAGAAGGCATTAAATTGTGTCCCATTCCTCATAAATCAAATGAAGCATGGTTTCTTGAGAGACTAAATTGTCACTAGTGTTGTTTGCCAAAGGCTTACTTTTCTTGGAGTGGCCTTCATTCCTTTCTTTGTGCATTATCTTCATAAAAATAATTGTGCATTTAAGGTAAACTTTGCTTAATTTTATCAAATTGTTGATGGATTCCTTCAACTCACTAAATTTTCTTTTAATAGAGAGAATTGTGGACTCATAAAACACTCATTTTCTTATCAATAATGTATCAAATGGTGCAAGGGGCACCATACCTATTGTTCACCACTTTCGCCTTTGTTTTTTTCAACCTAAGGAGTGTTATTAGGAATTAATGGTATTGCTTTTGTATGTATTATCATGAACGACACTTGTAAATGATATAATAATTGTTCCTTATCATTAATTTCTTAGAGTGGACTTCATTCGTTTCTTTTTGCATAATATTCATACTAATAGCCATGTATTTAAGGCTAGCTTTGCTTAATTTTATCAAGTTGTTGACAAATTCCTCCAACTCACTAAACTTTCTTTTCATAGAAAGAGATGTGGCTTGTAAAACATTTATTCTCATTAATAATGTAGCAAGTGGTGGAAGGGGCACCATGCTTACTGTTCACCACTTTCACCTTTGTTTTTTCAGTCTGAGGAGTTTTCTTAAGAATTATTGGCAATGTTTTCTATATGTATTACCATTAATAACACTTATAAAGGATATTCATATTGTAATTCTAATTTGGGAGGTAAGATTATTTTAATGCTATAAATAAGTGAGTATAAGGTATGACCTATAGGTATACAGATGCTTATGTAATAATTTCACAAGGTTAGAGGTATTTGTGGATGCCAATTTTTCTTATGTTTATCCATAAATTTTCTAAAAAATTTGTTCAGTAATTTTATTCATGATTTGTACTTAGTCATTACTTTATGGGTAGTAAGGAGAAGAAAATATTTATTGAGTATGAAAATTTTCCAAGAAATTAGTTAATTATCTATTTTAATTGATGACCCATTGTATGAGGCAATATAAGATGTAGTCCAAATCTCAAAATTATATTTTCCATAGTGAAACTACAAATATTGGATAATTGTGAAAATTTTCATAGAAACTTTTCCTAAATGAAAGGCGACCTTTGTCTTGACTTCCTATCAACTTAGCTTGATGAAGTTTAATTTCCTTTGATAATTATTATATATTTTATGTCATGGTCGTGTCTTGGTTAGAGGTAGTTAGTCACTTGAGAGATTCAGGGGATATTTTAAAATCTTATGACTTTTGTAACACCCCGCCACATGACCCTAGAGGACAACACACTAACCATGCATAAAATGGATTTTTTTTTTAAAGTACATTAAAAACACTATTGCTAATAATACACTTAACAATGATCTAACCTAAGTCCTCTAAGGTTCGTGACTGCGCTACTTAGTTTCTCATTATCTAAATTAGCAAGAACTATAAATCATCACATCAATACTTTCTAACATCAAAATGGAAATACATCTAATCATCTCATTAATCAAGTAATCAATCTGATACATCCATAACATTTATTCATTAGAGATCATTTGAATCAATTCATTTAATTACATTTACAATAACATCTGCCTCTCTCTCCTTTCTCCTATGCTTCCTTTGGTTGTTGAGTTGGCCCTTTCTTCTGGAGCATTGGCTTTCTGTTGGGATCTTCAACAAGTGCCTTCTATGGAGGTGAAGGTGACTTCTATTGAGGTGGAGTCTCCTTTTGAGGTGGAGTTGGTTTTTGTGTCTTTGATGGGAAGCCATCTATTTTGGTAGCTTCTTTTGAAGCTCCTATTGAGGTGGATGCTTGTCCTATTGAGGTGGTCATGGAGGTTGTTGGAGTGGTGTGGCTTGGGTGGATGGGGCTTTCTTGTCTTCCTTGGTAGCTACTCCTATAGAGGTGGAGTGGGGGTTTTGTTGAGCTTTGATCCCTCAGATTTGCTAGACTATGTTGGCTAGTGGGTTGATGATTTTGGTGATGGTGCCTCTCCTTATGGAAGGTGGTTTTTTATTGACTCTGCTAGTGGGTTTAAGGTCCCAGTTAAAACCTGGTGTATTGTGAGGGACTTTGGTCCCTGTAATATGGTTGTAAGTGGGTTTCAGGTTCAAGATCCCTTGTAAAACTTGGCTTTGTTGGGTTTAAGATTCCTGTCAAAACCTTTTTTTAGTATGGATCTAGGTAGTCTTGTTTTTATCTAGGTGATCTATTGTTGGTTCGTTGTGGATTGTCTATGTTGTATCTGTGAGCAGCTTGTTCTTCTTTGTGTGGGTTTCGGGTCCCTATCAAAACCTGACTATTAATGGGTTTTAGGTCCATGCAAATCCTGTTTTTCCCATATAATCAAAATATATGTAACCTAGTCCATTACATATTAGAGTCAACATCAGTTTACATCATTACATTTATACATCTGAACAACACTATCTCCTCGTAAACATATGAGGAGTGTACCTCAAGTATGATACAAGATGCATCAAATTATGATACAATACAAGTACAAGATATCAATCCACATGAGTTGGTATAATGCAGAGGTTTTCAATCCAGGAGGAGTCATCACAATCACACACAAGGAGAGGGAACCCAATGGAGTATAATTCACTTTCCACCCAACCATGTGGAACCCAAAGGTCCACCCTCCATGTTAGGAGATAGCAAAGGGTACCACCAACATAATTAGGCAAAGACAAAGGAGAACACAAGGCTAACATGACAACAATGAATAAGTCAAGTACAACATCAAACGATAACACACCACTTCCAAAGTCACCCATATGTAAAATGGAAATACGAGCCAAGAAAACACAAGGTTGTAGCAGGGGAGAGTGTCATTGCATGGTTCTAACATGGGTTTTCTTGACAATCTTTCACTAGATGCCTACCCCCATCTATGGTTGTCCTAACAGTCTCACATTTGATGTCGACCCCATAGGATGACACATGCAAGACCCATTATCCTCTCATGGGACAAGGATATTGGTCTTGTCGACCAAGCCTTCCCAACCCATCCTTAGCCTGAACGAGCGCTACAAGGGTGGGTGAGGCAATCCAATTGTATGAGTTAAAGTGAAATACTACCCAACCCCCTAGTTAATTAATTATGTTATCGCTTGATTAGGAAACTCCAACATGGGTTGTTCTAGATGCCTCTTTGTGTGTCGACCCCCATTGGAAGCCACTCCCCCTTCTACAACTAAAAAATCCAACACAACTGATAGGATAAAGCCAACTTGTATGAATCCAAAACACAAGGATGTAGACATGAGGCAAGGTACAACCATATCACACACAAAATTAATCCATAAAGACGAGTAAATGATGCAATGTAAAATTTCCCTTCAGTATCACAAGACAAAGATCACACCAACCATTTCAGGGTTCAACCTACACATTTACCCAATTCACAATTCTTGAGTCACTAGAAGACTGCTATTGCTCACTTCCCAAAGGACTAAATATTTGCACAATAACCCAAAAAGGTACTCCAAAATCCACAACCAATCACTTACTTCACACCCAACTTGAGTCCATAATAGAACACATGGGACACATGATAAATTGCAATATATCCATTTTAAGTACAAAACATTCGCTACTTTGCTTCGTAACAAAAAAAATATTAATTCATTGACAAAATCAAGAGTGTAAGGTACTTGCAATGCAACCATTATGTTACCTAAGTATTCATCTTAAACAAAAAAAAACTATTATCCCATACCAAGAAATCTACCCTATCTAAATTTTCTTATTTCATTTACTTCCCATGCATGATTAACTAATGACTAAAATGCAAAGTTTATATAGAAATATATATAAAAAATTATAAGTATATGCATATATATAGATATATTCAATGTATGCATATTTCAGCATATATGTATAAATATACATATGTAAATATATTGATGCATATTATATATCCATTTACATAAGTTCCATATTGTCAAAGTAAAGTTCAATAAAGAAAACGGATGAAGATTCTCAACTTAATACAACATAAAAATATAATTACTTATCTATAACATTTTAATAGGAATCTTTATATAATTAAATACATATGAGCAAATACATAGGTATCTATATATGTCTTTATATTTATAAAAGTGTCGATATATAAATATATATACATATATTGGTATTTAACAAATAAGACTAGTTTCATCCATACAATTTCTATACTTAAAGGCAACACAATAATTTAGCTAGAAACTCTATGTACATTCGAGTATATATATATAAATGTGTATTAAACAAAATACTATTATCAGAGTAATAAATTTACTATACAATGATAATCTACAAATCTTGAAATCATTGGATTCTTATACATGTGTAAAAAGACGTAAACAAACATAAATTTGAACTATCGATTAAGAGATAACGATGCTTAAGAAGTAAAATGACACCAATGAAAGCTTGTAGCCAACAACAAATAACAAAAGCAACGACCAGATTACAATCTCCAAAATTTAACTATTATGATGAAAAATTAAATAGAACGCAAAATCTAAGATGGCACATTATATACTTTAGAATAGCCATTACATACATACACATACCCATATAAAATGATGCAATATTAAGAATGAATTGCTAAGCATAAAGAAGATCCACAACTACTATGAAGTCGGCCTTAACTCAGATACATCATATCAATTTTGGAAAACTTATTACACCGAAAGAAGCAATGTCGCCTAAGATAAAGATGGTGAACTTTACAATGAATAGGCAAGAAGCGGACGCCAAGCAACTATAGATATTTCTTAAACAATAATTAAGCAAATCAATTTACTAGAGTTAACTCACTCTAGCGGTAGTGTTAATAACTCGTTGCCCTTAATATGCTATGAGAAAGACTCGAATGCCAAATATCTTACTTTCTATGCGGATTTAATTTTCAACTCAGCATTCAATGCTAAAGATTACTTAAGCAGTGCCTGGTACACGATAGGATCTGAGTTCAGAAGAAAGATCAAGGGAATGACATATACGCAATCTTGAAAAATGATTTTAATAGCTATAAGGTATACTAGGCGATATGCAGAGCAACATACACTCCTCTGAAGTCGAAAAGACACTAAGCTCAATATCAAAACTATACGATGCTAGAATAGATTTCATGACAAACAAAATATCGATTGAAATCAAGATTGTATCAATGAACTCTTCGCATGGTTTGAATGATACATACCGAATTAAGGTATCAAAATATAAGATAACTACAAAAGAGTATGACTCAGTTCAGGTAAGGAAACGACTTAAGACAAGTCTACCAATTGACCAGTACAAAACAAGGCGGCTCCATCTAACTCATTTCAAGAATTTGAAACAGAGCCTAAATCCAAGTTCTAAAACAAGACTAATAATAATATACAATATTTTGCAGAGATTATTTTTCCAACAAATTCATTCAGGAATCTTTCTAATAATATATTTCAAGCAAGCGTAAACAAAGGTAGAAAACAGAAGAACCTAGTTAGCTAGGCTGGGAATTGATGCCGAGATCTTTTCCCCCCAATTTGCAGCTACAAGATTCTTCATAATTTTCAGTATTGCAAGCCCCAACTCCAATTTTCCAAGCTCTAGAATCAAACTTTCCAATAACAAAAATAAGTTCCAAGAACCGGAACCAGAAACTCTCGTACACATAATACAAGATTAGCTTTTTTCTCCAAAAAATTGTCCAAAAGCCCCTCTTTTACTTAACTGCAACTAATTTATTAATTACTTCCCTCTTTTCGTAATTGCTTTCCCCCTCTTTTCATTAATTCATTTCTTTTTTTAAATTTTTATATCCATTAAGTTATTGTTTTACATTTTCCACCATGCCTAATAATTTGTGCATAAAAAATTAATTTAATTATAAGATATTTAATTTAATTTAATTCATTTTACATTGCATGCACTCTAAACTAGTTAATATACTTAATTAAATAATTCCTTTCTCGAGTCACAAATTTCAATTTATTTATTAAAATTATAATTTATAGCAATTCATTTATTTAAACTATCCAATACCTTTTAAAACACAATTCTCTTTTATTTATAATAAAATGTATCAAGGCATCAAACAAGAAAATACTCAAATTAACTGAATACACAAGGTACCTGACCACAAACGAAACAGAGGGTAAAACAACAACAACAATGACAAACCATCTCAGATGGACCACATGATCGGGGAACAAAAAATGAACACTCACCCTCGTCAAGGACGATGGCTCAACATGGGGAACCCGATGCTATCTCTAGATCAACAACCTTCATTGGGTATGAGGCACGCTCAAACCTATAAATTCAGGTGGAGACAATTCCTAGTACCTGCAACCTGTAGGAAATCACATGGTCGAGCATGTGCATAAGGAAAATATCAATCACACTGTGAAGGGAAAGTTGCGGTGTCGTAGGGCACTTGCAAGTGAGTGATGTGACCCTGTTCCCCTTCACCCATACATTGACACATAGTAACTGATATCAAATCCCATTAGAAAACATATCACATTCATATCCATGATATCTCATAGAAACAAATAAGCTATTTAAATAAGCATGGTATCATCATAACATTAGATATAACAGTGTCATCATAACCGAGCATCAAAGAGTCATAATCAACTAAGTAACATCAAACAATATTACCAACAATATAATAATGTCTAAATGGATCCAAGAAGTTGTTCAAAACAAAAGTAAACTGAGGGGCACTACAACTTTTATATCTCATATGCAAGTAAATCTTATAGTTTGTCTATAATTTCTTCACCATTTTGGTATATAAATATGATTAGGGTTAAATTAGAGGATGAATTAATTGTTAGGGCATCCCTTGATCAGTGAATAAGATCCCTACCATCATGTTAAAGGAAACTATATCAAGATTCTTATTTAGTTGTCATGATGAAGTCATCTTATAATAATGTTATTTTGTATGCTTATGTGGTCACACTTTGTGCATTGATGATGTGTTCTACATGTATTACTTTTTATAATAATAAATCTATTGCATTAGTGTGAATTGTGAAAAATTGGTGTTATAATTGTAATGTGAAGAATAATTTAATTATTTATGCCTTGAGTTAATTCATGAGGAATTATATTTGGTATCAAAGTCATAAGTTATAACACTAAGAGATCTAGGTTGTGTATGTGTGTCTTGTGTAGATGTTCATCAAGATTTATTGCTTGTTAAATTATTGTGTCTTGTGTTGAGTGGTGGGAGAATGCAATTACAACTTGTTACTTGGAGACCCATGGGTCAAATTGAGATGAATTGAGTGGGGATAAATCTCCATAGTTGATAGCTTATATGGGATCTCATATCTTAGATTCCTTGAGAGAATTGCTTGAGTATCTTTGATGTAGTCCAAGGTAGGAGGGTCCAGTGAGGGACTGGCCAACCTCACAGCATAAACAACTAACACTCAGATCTTATAGATATGCAATGAAAGATAACAAATAATTAACATAAAGATAACAAATATGCAAGAACACATGATGTAGGAATTATCCTAGGAAAACCCTCAAAGGGAAAAACCTAGCCTTCAAAGTTTACTCCTCATTATATTATGATCTGAAAATACACTATATATGCCACTCGGGCTTTATAGATGTTAGGCCACATCTCAAGAATTACAAACAATTCATATAATAACAATCTTTCATCGATTCTTCCTTCTGCTTAAAGATTTCTCTACTCTGTTGATCTTACCAAATCATAACATCTCGTCACTGTGCTTCATGACTACTGTTCTTCACACTTCATCTCTATCTTCAAAGGATTAGAACATTGTTTGCACATAGAACTTCACACATCTTGCACATATATCTTCCTGCTTCCATTTTTTTGTTATCAGTCTCCTCAAAAAAATTGATCTTCTATATCTGCATCCAAGGATAACACCAACTACATGTCGGCCAAACAAAATATGAAATGTGTACAAACTGCCAACCCAAATCCATAAGCAATTATCAATGTGCATCAACCAAGGTGGGCCCAAACATAGTAGGGACCCAAAACAACATGCCTCGAACACGAAACACCTTAAACAATTAGTCTCGAAGATCCACAACACGTTACAATCACCCTGTCGGCCAAGAACATGAAAACATGAACTCCTAGAAGGAAAATCACCAATCGCGATCACAACAATCAATGTGAACCAACAACATAGCTAGATCATGATATAGAAACATCCACAAATGACCACTAAAGATCCACAACAACTCAGATTACTAAAATCACATAATCTTCCTTCAGGAACACCAACTAAAGCAACCAAACAACTGTTAGAACACAAAAAATCATAACTTGATCAAATCTTCATGCGAACCTCTGAAACTTTTGGTGGATAAACTAGATATACTTTTCAACAAACCCTTTAATCTACGGTGTCTCATCCTCAATATACTGAGCTAGCCATCATACATAACTTCATTGCAACACATACAACCTCTATAACTGAATGATCTTTGAATCTTTTGGATGCCCTTGCATCAATCTTCCACCTTGTTAAGATGGCATATCTTTTTTAGAGTGAGTGTTCTAGGAGCCCTCTCTTTTTAGGAGTAGACCATGAAGATGATCCTCATTAGGATTAGCCACAAATAGTGGTGTCATGACATGAGTTAGTATAGATGGACTAACCATGTATATAACCTCCTAAATGGTATTCTATGACCATTGAGGGTTTCACAATAAGTGCAAGGATTGGTTCTCATTTGGGATCTCAATGAGGTGTGTGTAGAGATTTGTATAATGAGAAAAATTTGTGAGGGAAATTAGATAATTTTCCCTAACCTTAGAAAGTACTACTAGGAGGTCAACCTTGTGGTAATATTACTCATAAAGAGAATTAGAGGAAATGCATGAGGGATTTTATTCCTTAGTAGTGACAATCTAGGAGTAGTCCACTTGGTGATATTCATTTTCTAGTCATTGGTTTTGTAATCCCCATCCTACTTAGCTTTTGGTTTAATAGAACCATATTATTATTGTGCCTAGTTGGGACACATTGCTTAATGTTGTTTGCAAGTTCAAGTGGGAACTGGTGGCCATGAAATAATTTTTTTTACCCATCTATAGGTAAGAAGTTGTTGGTTGTCACACCCTAGTTTTGGACCAAGTTGACTATGATATTTTATCTAACTTTAATCTAAATATTTTGGTATGAGTTTTAAATTATGATACCAAGACTATTTTTTTGGACATTCATACTATGATTTTGTTTTCTTTATTATGTTAAGGCAAATGAAATATTAGTTAGATATTTATTGGAAATATATAAATATGAACTCATTATCTTTATGATGTTATTGAATGATTTATATTTTAGTATGATACTATGATTATTAGACTAACTACCTTGTTGGTTGAATGAGATGGATGTAGGAAATTAGTTTCCCCCTCTCAGATGAGGAGGGAGAGCATCACTAGAGAGAGGGAAGAAAATTTAGAAGAATGGCATGATCACCATAACCCCAAGAAATCACACACACTAAATGATGTCTTGTCACATATTTTGTATTAGATGTTTTCCTTGAATTGTAGGTAAAATGGTACCTTGTGTTGTAAAATAATTTTGGTTTTGGTTATTCTTGTCTCTTTGGTCATTTTTCCATGATAAGTTGTTTTGAATTCATGTCTTGCATATTTTCAAGTCAGTATATTCTAAAGCTGACATGATTTTATCTCAAGAATATTACATGATCATTCATTTATGAAAATTATTGTGTGTGTGTGTGTGTAAATATATGAATGGGTGTATATGAAAAAAATATCTATTAGATGAATATATACATACATACATATATACACACATACACACACATATTCTTATTTTTTCATATCTCATATTAAGAGTATTAAAAAAGAATATATATATAGTTGTATAAATATATGTACCTCTATATACATATATTTATATATGAAAAATAGCATATATATAGGTATATAAATATATGCACATCTATATAAATATAGGTATTATTAAAGGTACATATATTTATATATACCAATGTGGAGATTGTAATGATTAATAATACCTTGATTTTAAATGAAAATATCATTGAGTAGTTAAACTCCACATAGTAGAGAGTATGAACTACATTAAGGGTAAGTGCACTAGGATGTGATACAAAAAGGGGGTCTTAAGATGCCACTTTTTTTTTCTGAAATTAACAAAGTCTGAATACTCGATGAAAAAATGAAGATAGTTACACTCAAAATTTAAAGATGCAACAAGAACAAGATTTGTAGTGCTCCAAATCTACTTTATAAACTACTATTTGTTTTGAAAATGGTGAAGATTAAGGGTTTCAAAAAGGGGGAGCACACAAAGTGGTCCTATTTTTTTTTTAAATATAACATAATATCTAGTGTGCTCCCTCTAAAATGTTAGTTTTTTTTAGAATTTCAAAAATCACTTCAGTGAGAAATTATCTAACACCATGTAGTTTATGTCAAATATTTTGACTAATGTTTTAATAATTATTGACTTTTTACTATAGACACTGAAAGATGTCTCAAATGATATCATACACTCGAATCAGGTGTACTAACATCATTTCCTCTCAAACCCCATCCTCTTTTCGTTTAATTGATTAAATTAGCCTAGCTATTTAATTAATTGTATCATATGCATCTATTAACCTAATTCATCAAATCGGGTTAATTCATCCCCTTTCACGCTAACATTTTGTCTCATTAAATTAAATAGATCAAATTATTTAATTTAATTCCCTAAGTCTTCCCATTTAATTAAATAACCCTAAGTTATTTAATTAAATGTCATTTCACCCTTTTCCCATTCATTAAATCATTTAATTTAATGAATATCACTGTATTCTTCTAATTCCCTTAGTTGCATAATTAAACCTTGTTTAATTAGCAATTGTCTAATTAATCCAATTCCTCCCACTTGCAAGGGAATATTCCTATAGAATATTCCATCCCCTTTTGCACAATTAAACTTTGTTTTAATTAGAAAAATATCCTTTTCCTCACCCATGAATATTCCAAGGAATATTCTTTCTCCTCCAATCATTTAAGAAAGGGAATATTCTCACAAGTAGCTTCAAGTGTAAGTAACCTTGTAACTTCAAGTGCAAGTTAAATTTTGACCTCTTGTATAGGTCAAAAATGTGCTTGTTTGGAAGGAATGATAACCCTTGATTAAATCTCATCTTGCATTCTCACCTATTTATGAGAATCCATGATCCATGCCTCCTATTTCATCCATCCTTGACCATTGATTAGCTTTTTCAATCTCAACCCTCCATTTCTCATTTGCTTTCCTATAAATCAGTCACTATTTGGAGACAAATGGATCCATATCTCAACATCAAACTTATGATTTTGAAATCACTCAAACTCACACTCATGCTTTGCATACATTTAGTATATTTTAGTTTAAATTAGTTGCATAATATCTTAGATTTGATTAATGGCTTCCATAATGCATCCATTTAGCTAGTTAAAGACCTAGGGTTTGAATCTTTTTAGTTTAAATCTCATTTAGATTAGCTTAGAAATTTCATATCTACATCTTTTAGCATAAAATCATGGTAGATTAACTCTTGCATCATACTCATTTTAGCATAAATCATGTTTTCATCCATATATCACAATTGTTTCATCAATTATCTTCAATAGATTCGATAGAAACAAGCTCACTGATCATAGGATTGGGAAAGGGTCATTGTTCCACATCAACATGACACCAATTCCAAAATGGGATAATTTTCAGATAGATTAGAGTAGACACTTCAATGCTTTCTTATTTTAGAATGCTTTGTTTCAATAAATATTTAGTTTAAATTTCATTTGAATGATATTGTTTAAGATTGAGTATTAGTGGCACGAATATGCTTTGATTCTTCATGGATCAGGCGTAATTGACCCATACTAATATCCCTGGTCGACATTTACTAATTTTTGAAGTTAACACATCCTAAAAAATAGAAATTTGAGCATGCTCCTCCCTATTTTTTAAAAACTGATCAAAATAAATTTATTTTTTTTAATCTGTAGAATGAAGTCTAGTTTCTAAAAATGTAATTTGTTTTAGAATTTGATGAATGAGTAAAAAACTATACCCAAAATACCACATGTTGGTTTTTGACAAAATGCAAACACACTAACAAATGAAATTAAAGATGAAAACCTTAACATAATCAAGACATGAAAAAAATTATGTGGCTAGATATCTAAGGGAGAGCTTAACAACATCATGGTATCTTTATAAATTTTCATTGAAACACATGCAAACCTGATGGAGAGCACAACCACAAATATGTTAAATTTTTTAACCTTTTCAAAAAAACACATCTTTGGCATGAAATGGTCATCCAAACCTTTGGGTTGGATTCCCAAGGAAAATCCAACCTAAAGGGTTAGTATTTCCCAATGTAAATCATTTGGTGAGTGCTAAATTTGGTACTCACAAAAATTTGTGCTCACCAATTTGACAAGCAACAAATTTAGCACTGGCCAAATGAAAATGCATTTTTTAAATGCTAGAGCCAAATTCCCTTTCTCTTTCTCTCTCTCTCCCACTTTGACTAAGGCTTAGAGTTTAGGGTTTATGAATTTATGATGGATAGTTTAGGTTTTACCTTTCAATCCCTCTCTACCTCCTTCCCTCTCTATTGATGCTTCCCTTTCTCTCTCCCTCTCTTCTCTCTCACCTCTTTCTTCCCTCTCTATTTCTCTCCTAACCTCTCTCCCTCTCTACCTTGCCTTCCCTCCTTACTCCCATCTCCATCCCTTCCTCACTACCTCTCTCTTCTTCTCTCTCCCTCTACTATTTTCTCTCTCTCATATCTCTTCATTCTCTTGATCACCACCTCTCCCTCCCACCCTCTCTCTCCCCCATCTCTTGGTCTCTCCCTCCTTCCCTCTTTACCTCTTGGCCTCTCCCTCATCTAATTACCTACCTCTCTCCCCCATTTATCTCTCTAACCTCTATCTCTCCTCTATGTCTCTCACCCCTCTCTCCCTAGGTTGTAGGTATCTCACCTCTATATCTCTCCCCTCTCTAGTTATTTCCCTCCCTCTCCACCTCTCTCCCTCCCTCCTTATCACTCTTTCCCTCTTTGTGAAATTCTATCTCTCTCCCCCTCACCTCTCTACCTCTCCCCTCTCTAGGTCTCTCAATCACTCCTTGTAAAACTTTTTGAAATGCACAAGACAACTAAGGGGGGGTGAATTAGTTGTATCAAATCACCTTACTTCAAAACTTAATCTTTTCACTTTAACTTTAATTTGTTATTAAGTGTAAACTTGAAATGAAAATAATAGAAATAAAACACCAGAGACACCAGATTTACGTGGAAAGACCAATGAGGGAAAAAACACAGTGAGGATTAACTCACAATATAATGGTAATGCAATACCAGATACAAAGGCTCATTGCCAGAGGGCTCACTACCCAAAGGGCTTACTACCCAGATACAAAGGCTCACTGCCAACAAAGGACTCATTGTCCAGAAGGAGGCTCACTGCCTACAAAAAGGAAAAGATAATTGAAGATCCACCACTAGGGTTCCACACATTCACAACTTGATCAGAGGCTTGTAGACACCATCATTTCATTGCTTTCAGGAATCCAACACCTTAAATTAATATTGCCTCAATTCTCTCTTCTACTCTTTACCTTTCACACTTGTTCACACACTTCACTTACTTTCTCGATTCGTGGATGGATGGATATCAATTTCGCTAGAACTTGATTTTATTTTATACCAACTTCAACCCTAGAAACATTCTCCAATGTCGGCTATACAATTTCATTTACAAATTCAAACTAGGTCGGCTACTCAACATTCTCGCAATGGATAAGAATGAGAGAGGACCAATTAAATATTTAATTTAGGACCCAAACAACATCTTGGATCAATCACACACTTCCTCAAATTGATGCAAAAGCTTAATGTAACGTGTAGACACTAGGTCGGCCAAACCTAATGAAAAAACCTATGATCTTTGAAGTACACACATCTCTAGAAAGATAATCACATGTGGATCACTCAAAATGATTTAACATACATTTTATCATCTCTGAGAATACCCTAGGTACATCTGCAACAATTAAAAAAAACTTCATCCACAAATAACTCTTCAACAGTCAAACTGAACCAACCAACAAAACACAGGAGCTCTGGAGTAGGTCTTTCAGAGCACCAAACCATAAGAAATTTTGTCAGAGCACATAAACCATTAGTAAGAGTCATCTCCCAGATCCACAAGATCTGAAACCAAAAATCAGAAGACTATGGATCCAAAACATTTCTCCCAGTCCACACATAAATAGTTTTGCCAAACCAGTTCACACATGAGTGAACATATATTTTACTCTCCATCTAACCAGAAGCTAAAACTCAGGATATTATCTATTGAATCTCATGAACACAATTATATATCCTCACAGACATAAGATCAACACAAAAGAAATGTAGATCACAATACTGGAGCACACTCAAAACACACTTCAACATTGCCTTCATTATTTCTCAAATTTTCTCAAAAGAACTTGGCAAAATCACAACTGCAACTTCATAAATATAGCTCCATGTACTCTAAGAACTTATAAATTATCTCAACTATACAAGTACAATTTTCAACCAACCTAAACTGTATTGACATCAATGAAAAAACCATCACACACATCCATACTTGCAACAATCTCCCCCTTTGTCATTGATGGTAATACATGATGTGAAAAACCATTAAAGACAACATGCATGATCTTCAGAAGCGACAACTTGCACAAGCATAAAATTTTCACATGATTCTCTCTCCCCCTTTGACATCAATGGCAAAGGAAATTATTACCATATAAATCTTTGTTTACTCCCCCTTAGGAGTACACCCACATCACATACTACAACAATTCACTTCTCTACTCCTCTTGAGGAGCAAACCTCAATCATCAGTCCAAAATAAAGGAGTCTGTGAATCCACTGGACTGATGCACCTCCATGTGCACTTAGTTCAAAGAAGGAGGGGCAGTAACCCCTAACTTCCCTTTGAGATAATCAAAGGTATCCTTATTTCTCTCCAGACCAGATTCATTTGCATATCTTTCATGGTTAGTGGATACAACTTTATTTTCTAGGGCTAGGAACAAACATTCATCTTTATCCTCCTCAAAGTCAAATTCATCGTCATAAATTCTTGCATCTTCTTTGACATAATACAATTTATTGAACTTCCTATCCCTTTTATCTTTTTGATTATTGTTATTGTCCTTGTTATTCTTGTTTGTAGCTCTATTAGGACATCTTGGTGCACAATAACCAATATTTCCACAACTGAAACACTTAAAAGGAAAACTACCTTTGTATTTACCAGTACCTTTCTTCAATCTGCTAATGAAATTTTGCTACCAAATCTTTTGAATCATCGTCATCCGAGTCATCTCCTATCTTCATTTATTTAAACTTTGTTTCAATCTTCTCCTTCTCTCTTGCAAAATTTCTCATCTCAAATGCAATCAAGACACTGAATAGATGCTCCTTAGTAAATGTATTTGGATCATATGATTCTTCAAGAGAAAATACATTGTCATTGTAATTTTTTGGTAGGGTCGTCAAGATCTGCTCAATTATATCTTCATTTGACATGGTACCACCTTGATTCTTGATTTCAGTTGCTATAAGTTCAACTCTCTAATAATAGATTGCAATTTTTTCTCCATATTCTATTCTCAAGTTCTCAAATTTTCGCTTAGCAGTTAGTTTCCTTGAAAAATTTACTCTATCATTACCTTCATAAATGTCTTTCAATTTTACCCATACTTCATGAGTAGTAGCTAGAGAAATAACTTTTTTTCTTTTAGTTTTAGATAGAGAACTAAAGATATCATACTTTTCCCTTCCATTCTCCTCATAAGTTGCAATCTCATCAGTAGAGGAAGGACCAGTTGCTGGTATAACATACTTTGTCTCCATAAACTTCCAGGTATTGAGACCAAGTGATATCAAATAACCTCTCATTTGTTCTTTCTAGTCATTGTATTCAACTCCATAAAAAATAGGAATCTGCAACTTGTTCCTTGGTAGGTACATATTCAAGTCTAACTTCATTTTGCAATACCTTCTCCCTCAAGAAGTGATATTTTATAGATATGTGCTTTGTTCTAGAATGCATCACTGGATTCTTCAAAATGTTTATAACACTTGTATTGTCACAAAAATATAGAAGTAGGTTCATCACTCACCACACCTATGTCCATTAGGGTTTGTTTCATCCAAAGTACTTGTGTATAGTAGGATGCTACTATAATATACTCTTCTTTTGTAGTGGATAAAGAAACTAAATCTTGTTTCTTGCTCAACCATGAAACTAATCTTCCTCCAAGGAAAAATTCACCACCACTTGTACTCTTCTGGTCATCTACACAGTGAACCCAATTTGCATTAGTGTAGGTATTCAATGTGAAATCATTATCCTTTGGATACCATAGCCCATAATCTAGAGCTCCTTTAAGATATTTGAATATCCTCTTCACAGCTACAACATGTGCTTCCTTAGGTTTTTCTTGAAATCTTGCAACTAAACATACTGCATGCATGCTATCCAATCTAGTACTAGTAAGATACAATAGTCCACCAATCATGGATTTGTACATGCTCTGATCAACTTTAGCAGATTCATCATTCTTACTTAGCTTACATCCGGTTACCATAGGGGTACAAACCAGTTTGGAGTCATCCATTCCAAACTTCTTTAACAATTCTTTAACATACTTAGATTGTGAAATGAGTATCCCTTTGTTAGTTTGATTTACTTGAAGTCCAAGGAAGAAATTCAACTCACCAATCATAGACATTTCAAATTCTTTCTGCATCTCTTCAGAAAGTTTCTTACACATACTTTCATTTCCACCTAAGATGATGTCATCAACATATACCACAATTATCAATATTTTTTTTTTGTCAACCTTGAAGTAAAGATTTCTATTTGTAGATCCTTTGTTGAATCCTTTCTTTATCGAGTGTTTGTCCAATCTAGCATACCAAGCTCTGGGAGCTTGTTTAAGTCCATATAATGCCTTCTTTAGCTTACAAACCATGTTTTGTTTGTTTGATAGCTGAAAACCTTAAATGGTTTCTCCATATAAACTTATTCTTCCAGTTCTCCATTTGGAAATGTAGACTTGACATCCATCTAATACACTTTGAAGTCTGTATGAGATGAAAATGCCAAGAACATCCGAGTGGCCTCTATTCTTTCTACAGTTGCAAAATTTCTTCAAAATCTATTCCTTCAACCTATGAATATCCTTTACTTACAAATCTTTCTTTATTCCTTACCACTTCACCATCTTCATTCATCTTGTTTTTGAATACCCATTTTGAACCAATTACATTCTTGTTTACAAGTATAGGGACTAGTTTCCATGTCTCATTCTTCTCTATCTACTGTAGTTCCTCTTTCATTTCTCTAACCCAACTTTCATCATTACATGCTTCATTCATAGTCTTAGGTTCTATCTTAGAAAGTAAACACAAGTTTACCTCAAACACTTTTCTTCTTGTATTCACTCCTTCACTTATATCTCCAATTATTTGTTCCTTTGGATGATTTCTCTGAACATATTTAGGAGTCTTAGGTGTAGGTTCCAGAATCTCCTCTTCATCACTTTATTCTTTTTCTTCCTTTCCTTCTTCTTGTACTCTCCCATGGATAGGATCATAAAGTTCAACTTCATCTATTTACATTGGTCTATACATAGCTTCATCAACCTTTACATTAGCACTTGGAAAAATCACAACTGGAACTTCATAGATATATCTCCATGTACTCTAAGCACTTCTACAATATATCAACTATACAAGTACCATCTACAACCAACTTGAACTATGTTGACATCAATGACAACACCATCACACACATCCATACTTGTAATAGAACTCCCCATCCCTCCTTAGCCCTCTCTTTCTCTCCATTCTTCTCTCTCCCCTCTTCTCTCTCCATCCCCTCTCTAGGTCATCACCTCTTTAAGTCCTTCTTCCCTAGGTCTCCAACTCCCTCCATGTCTACCTCTCCCTCCATCCCTTGTTACTCCTCTCTCTCTCTTTTATTTTGACTCACCTCTTCTCCCTTCCTCCTCTCTCTAGGACATCTCCCCTTTCTTCCTATCCCCCTCTCTATCTCCCCCTCCCTTATTAAACCCCCATCTATCTCTCCCCATCCCTCCATAAACCCCCACATCACCTCTCTCTCCCCCTATAGGTCTCTCACCTCTCTTACCCTCTATCTCCTATTTCCTTAGGTCTATCACTCCCTCCGTGTCTACCTTTCCATGCATCTCTTCTTACTCCTGTCTAATCATGCATTCAAATTGCCACAATGTGGATCATGACATTTTCAATCTGAAGGATGTGAGGAATGTTTATAATGATCCATGATCTTGTTATCAAAGAATATTCTATGGTGATCACATGAGGCCAAACTTATTTGTTTAGTGTGAAAAACAACTGGCCTTGATTGAATATTAAATAAACTTGGACTTAACTTTTTACATTCTTTGGAAGGAAAATGAGATTGACACCTTTCAAGATCTTTCTCACTATCAAAAGAGGGCATATTGGTAGCATCTGAATTAAACCATAGGAGCAATAATTTCTCTTTTCAAAAGAATAGTGGTTGCTGATATCTTGAATGGGAGATAGATTATTTTGACCTTCAGACCTTACTCTATCTATAGGATTATATTATTTCTAGTTTGTCCATTCTTGAGACATGCTCTCTTACATGTGCAACCTTTATTTCTTTTATGTAGATAAACCTTACCATAGTTGAATATGATAATCAAGTTGCCTATTTAAGTCTTGAATTTCATTAACACATTTCTTCCATAAATGCCCTAGTTGCTTTATTCAATAGATAGATATCCTAGTAATTTCCTACCTTTTAAGCTTTGCATGCTTGGTAACACCCTTCACAACATCCAACTTGTTCATGGTCTAGTATAGATGGTCACTTGAGTATATGAAGCTACAAGAAGGGACATTTATTATGCTGAAATTTCCATGTGAAGCACTTGAATAGCCATATCTTTTTGGAATTAATATCATAAGAGAAATTAGTTTGCAAATGGGTATATGAATTTAAATTTTAGATGAAATTTCAAAAAAATCACATTGAATTTCTTGTGGTGGCACCTCATCACTTATAATTTGTTCAATAGACTCTTTGTAATCATATGTTAACTTTCATGTTTCCTGATTTACTGAACTCTAGTCCACAAGACCTTCCATTCCTATAAATAATATGATAGTTTCCATTGTAACATGGCTTGTGTTGTTTTTCAAATGTGGTGTAAGACAACTAAAGCTCAAAGAATCAAATACATAAAAATAATTACCATCATGTATCAACTTTTTTTTTCAATTGTCTAATTATGATCTTGAAATTTTATTTCACTGACAAATAATTTATTACTTATGAAACATAAAAAAAGTGAAACCCTAAGATTTGACCCTAGGGTTTAGACACTTCTTTAAAATGTGTCATTAGATATTTGAGGTAGTGGGGGTATAATGGATTTGATAAGGTATGTGATTGACTTATAACCTAAAGGGAGAGTCAACCAACCCTTGACCAAATCTATAATGAATTTAGGAATGAAACTCAATGTTCTAACTAGGCTAATAGTTCTATTTACTATTTTGATGCAAATACAAAAGACAAAAAAGTTCACAAACAAATTCAGACAATTGAAATGAGCAGAGAAAGACATTATGCACCTATCCTACAAATTTGAGGCAAATTTTGGGCATAGGAACCCAAGGCGTGAGTGTCCTTGTAGGTCTTTTTTGGATCTATTTTCACACTCCTTTGATGTTAGATCTGAGATTTAGATTCCCACCTATAAATTTGTCAGGTCACTATTAGATAATTTTGTAGGTGAGTTACTATGAGTTGATAAGATGTAGGATTACAATTACAACAATGAATAATTGGTCTCCAAAATTCCTTCAATCTCCTTCAAGCCTAAAACCTGCACATTCAAAGAGTGAGGAATGGTTGTGACATTGTGAACCCCTAAACCTGCATATGCATAAGGAAGTTAAACATTGTTAGTGTTAGATCTAAATGGAAGCAAACAATGAGGGATTCCCCATAAAATCCATTTGTTAATAAACTTAAAATAGGAACAAAGGAAGAACAACTAAAATAGTTGAAAGTTAGTCCTAATTAAGTAAACAAAATGATGATCCCATGGGGGAATTGGTGCCAATGATATGTTGCAATTGGCCCTTTCCCAATTCCTATGTGTAAATGTGAGTTGGTTGAATCAATGGTCAAATCTCCAAAGGTATTTGAGCATAATCTTGTTAATGTCTATGAAAATTGATGGATGATTGGAAGCAATGAGAAAAAATACTTCTCAATTGAAGAGAGTAACTTTGCATGTAAATTGTGGATGATGATTGAGGAGAAGAGTCTCCAATTTATAGACTTCAATCTTGGAAGAATGAGTGAAAACAAGCAATGTGGGATAAAAGATACTTCAATGGCATTGTGCGACTTGTCCAAATGTGATTGGATGAGGAATGTGCAAGTTTTGGCCAATGTGCCAATAAATGCAATTAGGTGGCATTTCAAACTTGAGAAATGACATGTTGAAGAGGGAAAAGGAATGAAGTTAATGTCACTTGGCTCAAGTTCAAGGACATGTAAGAGGCTTTTAATGCCTTGTTGGAAGGACCAAGTCCACTTGGACTTTTTGAATTCAAAAGAGGAATATTCTCTTTTTGATGCTTTGTGAGGGAAAATAGAAGAATTAATAAATCAAAGTATTTGATTTATTGTGCAAGTTGCATTCTCTAGAAGATTTTAGTGAGAAGTATTAACTTAATCAATGTTTTGATTAATTTAATGAGAAATTAGGAGATGTGACAATTTAAGCTCAAATTTATGAATTGATTTAAGTCCAAAATTGAGAGGAAATGATTCATTAAATAAATGATTTGATTTATTTAATAAAGAAGGAATGTGTTAGGTTAAATCAAATAAGGTTTAATTTATTTAATTTAATAGGAGGACTTTAGAGATTTTAATTAAATAAAATGATTTATTTAATTAAACAACAATGTAGGGTTAATTAAATTAAACTGATTAATTTAATCAAATGAGGTGAGAATGACTTAATTAAATGAATAATGATTCATTAGATTAAGAGATAGAATGCGATGAAATGCTGAAAATGTGATTTCAGAGGAAATGATGTTAGTAATCGGAATCAGGTGTGCCAAGACGAGCTTGCACATTTTCCATGTCTACAAACATTTAGGGGCTTACCATCGTCAAACCCCATGTTAGTGTTTCCACTTCCATAATTACAATATCAATGATAAATGGATAAATGATAGGAAAGAGTGATGAATAAACAAAGTGTTACAAATCACCACCCTTGAATGTCTTCCTTCTAGGAGTGAAGTCATTGGCATCACCTCAAGGTCTTAGATCTTGTTTGTTTGATTTGATTGAATTAATTTGGATACCTACAAAAGTGTTATCATTCACAAAATAATGACAACATGAACACACATAAACTCACATAGGATTCAATATGATCTTAGATCTTTAATTGGTGCAATACAACTCTAAAATGATGCTCTTGACTTGCTTGATAGTTCTCTTAATCATAAGTTCACCAATAGTTTTCTAGATGATTTTCAAATGATGCAATAACTAGGTATTTATAGGAATTTATTAAATTTCTCAAAAATTAAATCTCGATAGATGACTTTATACAATTGAATTTCTAATAATGAATTGCTAACACTGAAATATTTGAAATTGGAGGGAAAATAGGAGGACACTCATGCCTAGGGACTAAGTGTCCTAGACATATTTTCCAAAACATTTAGTGTCAAGGGAAAGGTATTAGATAAAACCAATTATTTCTCACTTGTAATTCATCAATAAGTATTTGTTTCTATAAGGCTAGCAAGTTATTTTATTCTAAACACTCATGAAACACATGGCTCCACTGGCAATAAAGTTGTGTTATGCTAGGTGGCCATAAATATGATCTGATAAGTATTTGGTTAGAATGCATAATTTAGGAAATTAAATACTCAATTAGTTCCAATAATTTAAGGGGGATAAAACATAAGGTGAAATTATCAAGGGTGAAAATTTATGATGGTACATTTAGCCCCCACTTTAGTGAGAGTATGAACTTATTCTAAAACTCACACTAAAGTAGAAAATATGTCAAGAGGGGTTTGATTGCCCAAATTCTAAAGAGATAGGGTGGCTAAGGATCTAGGGGGAGTGTTCAAGCCCCTATGATCCAAGATCCCATGGAAAAACAACATAAGTACAAAGGAACACACACATGTATGACATGTAGCAAGACAACATACACAAACATACATGTTGAAAACATGAAGCATACACGATGAAAACAAATGGAATAACATAACGTCATAGATTAAAACAAAATTAACACAAACATGACACAAACACAATACAAACATGAAGAAGAAACACAAAAAATCACAAGGTTAATACTTAAGGGATTCAAGTTGATAGGGAAAAGAGACCCCAATCTTAAATAATTTCAAATACCAAACAACATCCATCAAATAAAGGAATGATTCCATGAGAACTAGAAAATTGTGTTATGACACATCACTCATGAGCCATATAGATCTACTAGCTATGAATTTGTGTTATGCTAGGTATCCATGCAATATGATGGGTTCTACAAGGCTAGCAAGGTGTGTTATGCTAAACACGTGAAAAAATGGCTCCATTGGTAAGCAAGTTGTGCTATGTTAAGTGTCCATGTTAAAAGGTGTTCATGAAAAATACAACTTGATAATAATTTGATAAAATGAGAACAATTTCACCTCAAATTTATAGGACAAGTGCACAAAACTTTACCTTTTTTAGATATATTTTCTGAATTTCTATTATAGTTTTCTAGTTATTAGAATTTTGTATTTTCAAATTAGGGCACATAGTTTCATAGGGTTATTTGGGGAAATTAAATTCCAATTAATTTATAAGACTCAAAATGATCAAATCCAAGTCTCATTGAGTCACCTTTGTGGTTGAAAGTTAATCTATTCACCTTGTTGATTTGCATCCTAGTGAAACCATAGAAAAAAGGTAGAATTGATCCTAGGTTTTATACATTAAACTTAAGGTTCCAAATTTTTTATGTTTCATTTTGGTGAACCTGACATGTTAATATTATATACCTTCTAAAATTTACAATAATTCACACTAGATCTAGGTTTTGCATTGCATTGTTCATTTAGGGTTTCATTGTTTCATTATAAAAGTCCATAAAACTACATACGATATTGCATTATAGGTTGCAATAGGATTTGTCTCAATCATCTTAGATTAGATCTACATTCAAATTACATTCATTAGGTCATTAAAATCTGAAATTGGTCATTGCGTCCCTTTAGGTCAAAAAGGTAAGAAAATAAATATATTGTGTTGTTTCAAAATTGCATCAAATCATCATTCTCAAAATTTTGCATCTTAGAATCAGTCAATTATTGTATCTTAGATCTAAAAATTACATTCAAAATCTTCATTTATTATTCAAGCATTTTCAAAATTGTTACACATATGCATTCTCAATTTCATAATCATAAATCAAGCAAAATTTCAAAAAATATTCACTATCTGACCTATTTGCATACAGATCTAGGAACCTTAAACAATAATAAAAATAATCAAACTTTAATTTTTTTGAAACCCTATCTAGGACATAGGTGCCCTAGGCACCTCTATCCTACTATTTTTGCCTCCAATTTGGCTTAAATCTCCATTTTTGTGCTCTATGTCTATTTTTGTTGTCTAATTTTTTATTTAGGTTTTTCAGTTACAAAGTATTGTTACGTTTGAAAGAAAGGTGTTAATTTTCTTAGCTTATTGTAAATTCATGAAAAAATGTTGCAATTATCAGATCTGTAGGAAAATTGTTTACATTTTTTGAAATATTGCATCATTGGATAAATTAGTTTTCATTTTGGTAAAAGTTGAAAACCCTAGTGTTGATGGTGTTTTCTGCACCACAACAACTTAGATATAATATGATATCCTATCTCTCTTGAAAGGTAAATCTCTATGGAAAGGAGATAACCCCAAGGTTTCTAATGCCAAGTCTTGATAATGCAACAAAACAACCCAGAGATAATGTGAAAATGCTGGTAATCACAAAGGGACCTTACTACAAGCAAATAATGGACTTTGAATTTATCAGATATAAACAATGAATTGATACTTGAAATCCTCTAATTTAACTCAGATAACAAAGAAATAACAAAAGATAAAGGTTTTGAAGATAATTCTAAGACTAATTCTAACCCTAAGATTGATAATGCCAAAAGATAAGATGCTCAAAATGAACCAATCTCTCATAAACTACTTTCTATTTGACCCAGATCAATCTGTAATCTCACAGGAATAGTGCAATCTTCTAAGGTGTTTAAATATTTTAAAATCATAAACATTCATTCAAAAATATCCTATTGCAACTTGAAATGAACAAACATTCATAACTAAACTAAGCACAATTTTAAGTCCAGGCTAACTTTGCAAAGCAACTAACAATTAGCTAACTACAAAAAGTATGGACTAGAGATCACTGCAAACATTCCGAACATGAAACCCTAAGCATCACCAAACTATCTCACAATGAACTTAAAGAAATTTTAAAGATAGAACAACAAGAACCATGCCAAATAAAACTCAACACAAGAGAGATACCAAATCACAATATCCTTTCTTATATTAGGTCATCCAAAAATGGCAACAATTTCAATCTTCTATTACAATACTTTCTTGAAGATAAACCCTAATTCGCTCAAATATGAAACCTCTATTCTATGTGTCCTATTCCTCTATATTCTATTCTATTACTTATCTATCTACCCGCTACAAATGAGGAAACATGCCCAATTTATAGAGAACCCACATAAGTCAGCCCAAATAAGAGTTTTACAATAAAAATGCCACACAAGAGGTCGGCCTCAAAAGATATTCAAATATAACATGAAATGTGCAATTTGCACCAATTTCATCCAAGTCAGCCCGGGGTCTTAAAAAGTTGGCCCAATGCATGTGGATAATGGGAAGCACAAACTTTGATGTAGCCCTATACAACTACTTCCCATCCTTATCCTTAGCTCAATCCACTTCACCATGCACTACCAACAACACTCTGTCCAATTCAGCAATAGGTGGCACATGCAAAACCCTAACTCTTCTTTCAAGAGACTTAATGTCATGTCTTTCCCACCTTACTGTGCCATCACAATCAGACCTATTTTTTAAGTACCTGTCAATAACTACAATGTAGGTTGCGACATCATCTAGCTGATGCTCAATGACTGGAAATTCACTAACTGGAGAATAGACATCTCTCCACCATTTCCTGAGTTGTTCCAAATTGAGATGCTTTGGAGCGAACTTCTTCCTCCCTCTCATAATTTTAAAGAATGAGATGCACCTATCATGAATGTGAGTCAAAGTGTCCCCAATCTACTTCCCTTGTTTATGAATCTTCTTCAAGGCCCTTTTCCTCATCTATAAGATCTTGAACCATTCCCAAGGCTCATAGACCATTGGAAAAGGAAGAATCCCACTCGTCACCAGTTTATCCTATGTATACTCCATGATTGTTCTTGTTTTTTGAAATAGGAGATCAATATCCTCTTTGTCTTGGGCCAGCACAGTCTTTAGCCAATCCACTGACCTCATGGCATCCCCTATAGTCAACAAGATATCCTTGATGGCACCATCTCCTTTGGTTTGGACTCCCTGCAACCAACCAACTGTGGCATGTGTAGTGCCTTTCATTCTTTCAAGCTCGGAGATTGTTTCTTGGGGCAAGAAACCTGCAGCAAAGGAGGAAGAGGTAATAGACTACAAGGGTTTCATCAAATCCTACAAGTACTTCCTCAATTTCACATTCTCCCTTTCCAACTCATGCCTAGTTTTCACCTTTTTCTTCAATCTGCTTACAATTACAGCACTAGAGCCTTCATAATCCTCAATATATTGCTCCATAGAAGCATGCCCTAAATCAATGGTCTACACATGATAGTCCCTTGTAGTCACATCATCTCTATCCTTGTCCAAAATAGGGGTAGCAATATGTGCCACCCAGTTGCCTGATCCATCCCTCTCAATCCTAGATACAACCCTAGCCTTCTTCTTGGTTTTCCCTTTTCCAATGTTGGCCATTAAGTCATCCCAATTGGGAGGAGTGTCTTCTACTATTACCAATTTACTTTTTAATTCTCTATCCAGCCAACCTGGAACAATGGATTCAGTTGGCACTTTATCCTGTTTATCTTGCTCCTGCTGGACATTAGGTACATCTTTCTCAATACTTGGCATATTAGGGACCTCCCTAGTCAGATCCTCTTTCTCTAGAAACTGCTCCTCCACAATAACCTATGCTGGTGAAGGGATCTTAGCTGGTATCTCCTCCTGTTGAGGGGATTTTCCCAATTTCTCTTCTACAGGTGAATCTGCATAGGCTACCAAGGGAGACTGGATTACCTTATCAATTTCTTCCTCGGCATGGTAGAGGTCTCCTTCCTGGAACTCTTCTTCATGCAAGTCCTTAGGATCTTCATCCTTACTTGGCTCTTCTAGCACACTGCCAGTATCTTGAGGAGGGGGAATGTTCTCCTGTTCAGTGATAGGAGTAGTCACAAGAACATCCTCCTTTGTTGTAGCATCCTTTGGGGAAGGAGTCCTTGACCTCCTCATATATCCCTGTGTTCTTTCCCCTGAACATTCTATCTCCACCACAGGTGTCTCAACCTCCTTTTCTTTTTGTGACATTCTCACAAGTCTTCTTCTTTTGAGCAAAGGAGTAGAAACATCCACTTCTTCCTTCTCCTCCTTATCTTTCTCAGCCTCCTTCCTTGAAATATGCCTTCTCTTTTTGGAAATAGGCTTTCTTTGTTTACCCACATCTGCTACCTCTTCATTTTGAACATCCCTAACCTTAATCTTGAAGGGAGAGTCCACTTTGGCCTTACCCTTAGGATCTTGTTCATGTGATTCCTCAGAAGCAAAATGAGACTCCAAGTCTCCCATCAAATCATAGGTGCACTAGACACCTTCACTTTCTAACTCTAACATCTTGTGCTTTAGCCACATTTTAGTATAATTAATCATCGAAGTCATAATTTTCTCCAACTCTATCTTTTCTTCTTCCAACCAATCAATCTCTCCAACTGGTTTGTCTTTCATAGCTCAAAGATATGACCCTGAATCAGATTTCCATCCTCCTCCACCTGGTCAGGAATGTCCTTTATGTTGTATAACCTTACTAAGTCTACTGGTAGCTTGGAGAATTTCTTCTTCCTTACATCAAATTCATCACCAAGGTTAGCCCAATAATCTTCAATGTTGTCTTTGTGGCTGTACTCCCTACTAGCCTTCTTTTGTGCCTCACCAGTAATATCAAACCTTTCCCTCTTAGAATGGAAAGAGAGACAAAAAGTACTCATATCCTCTTAAGAAGCATGGGTCGAAGGGATGGAAGGGCATACCTCATTTGTTCCTATCTTCAGGGGAAATCATTCCCAAACCCTGTCTTATGTTTATCTCCCTTCACAATCACATCAAAGTCACAAATTTTCCTAGTGACTTCCAACAGTATAATATGGTCAGTTGGGTACCTTGGGAGTCTATAAGGAGCCCTTTGATAGCCATCAATCCTAATGTAGGAGAAAGTGGGGAACTCGATGAACCATGCCCCATACCTCCTGATCAACTCCTTGGCCTTGTCTGAAATCCTCACATGCTTTGCACCATGCAACAACCTGGTAATATACATTGTACAAACATCATTTTCCCTTCTATAGCTACCTCTTGCCAGGTGCAACTATGGATACACATCATATATTGCATCCTATCTGAATACACCTCTAGTGCTCAACCCCTTGTATGGGTGAAATCTTACCAATGCATACACCAATTAGGAAGTCATGGTGAAAGTCTTGTTCTGCAAGACATTGCACATCTGCTCATGGATTACTGCACTTATGGCACCTGCCTAGTGGTAATCTATACCCTGCTCCATCCAAGCAATGACATTAAACATCCAACTCTCAAAAACTTCTGCACTCTTCAGCCCTACCAACCTGCTGAGGAGAGTGATGAAATTATAGTATTCCCTCTTGAATTTAAGTCTAAATAGCTATTTTGGAAACTTGGAGAAGTGGGACTTGGGCTTCTCCAACCAAGAATTGATCACCTGCTGGGACTTAACCACATTCTCCTCATAGTATTTCTTTGTTGTATCCATATCAACGGCCACCACATGTGACCTATCAGGTATATCAAAAGTCCTAGCAATGGAAACATGATCAAAGTTCGCCACAATCCTTCCCTGGGGGCCAATTATCCTTTGTGCTCCCCTGTCATAGATTCTGGCACATTCAAGCACCAACTCATAGCATTATACTATGGAGGGGAAACCATCTACATGTGCTAACCCAGATTCCAAAGTTCTTCTAGCCACCAAAGGGAGGTTTTGTGCTACCATCTCAGCCTTGAACTCCTCGTAGTCCCACATACCCACATTGGTATCAATAATCTCTGACCAGACGGAATTCAATCTACTCTCAGGAATCTTACTCCTTATGTCCATCTTTACCTTTTCTCCATCAAAGATAGAAAAACTTTCAACACTTGGATTTGTTGCCTTTCCCTTACCATGCCTAGCAACATCTTGTCTTGATGTGGCCTGCAAACAAGTAAAACAACCAAAATGAGATCCAAGATAAACAATGAGTGTCAAAATCCATATTAAACCAGTTATTTCAAAGTTCAGGATTTAGCCTCCTCTGCGAAATCCAGACTGGAGAGGAATTCTAGGGAAATCTAGACCAGGCGAAATCCAGCGAAATAGACATACAAACCCCACATAATCATTTCAATCAATCAGTATAATAAAGGAATAACTTAAAACTACTTAGCATACGTTCATTTGATCATCTAAATACATTATCAATAAGAAAATTCCTCATGTAATCTCAGATTCTTCATTCCCACAAAAATTTAGAAAAATCCGGTAGAGACGAAGATCCTCGAAAACAACAACAGTTTTGGTAATCCAGGAAAATGAAGGAAGCTCAAAACATCCGGGAAAATCCCAACGGCATAGATTTCAGTGAAACCAAGACAAATTTACCATGAAAGCTCAAACTCGGTAGAACGACCCAACAACGGACACCGGGAAAATTCGGTGGAAGCGGAATTTCGTGAAGCAAACAAAAGTCCCGATTTAATAGAGAAATACAAAGAACAAAGGAGAAACAGGAAGACTTAGGGAAATCCAGCAGAGGCGTAATTCTGCGAGGGCAATGAAAACCTGAATGCTTATGTTTCTCTTGTCCTCACCTAAATAGACCAAATAAACATAGAATAAGAGCCTGCTACTCGACAATGACTTGACCTACATCTCCAATGGATTAACCATAAATTTAACACTCACCTCTCAATAATTTGAAAGGGATTGACTATGCCCTAGTTCAAGAACCCTAAAAACCTCCGTCATGAAAACACAGAAAAGATCAGGCACAACTTGCTTGCAAATAAGTATAGGAAGTTCATGGAAAATGAAAACAAGCCCCTGAAACAACAATAAAAGACTAGCCCAATGCAAATATTCAAGACAAACACTCGAACGGACTGGCAAGACATGGAAATCCCAAACGCCCAGACATGGCATGCACACTCAACAAAGAACGAAGCAATGTATGACATGAAAGCACATATAGTAAAGCATCAAAACCAAAAGAGGAAGAGAGCATATATACATACCATGAGAATAGAAGGAACTAAAACCGAGGATGCCAGCAAACAACCTTCAAGCATGAGCAAAATACAAACAATGCTCAAGAAATCCAAATGCAACACTCAAAATCACTTGGAAATGCACAATCCAACAACACACCTCAAGCTCCAACACTCCAAACTCAAATGGTAATTAAATAATCAAACTCAAATAGAAAATAACTTCCCAAAATTTAATATAACACTGCCCCAAAATTTGCGCAATTGCCAGTAATGCGATCGACAAGACGATCGAGACCAAAATCTGGAAATCCGACAGAGCAATGGACTTCGGAAAAATTAGGACAATGACGGATTTCCCTAGAATTCAACAAAAAGGTAGCCATTACTGAGTGACAAAGGGAAATCGGGAAAGTCTGGCTAGGGCGAATTTTCCCTAACACTATGAAAATCCCAAAATGCACCCAAAACTTAAGGTTGTCACTATAAATCATAAATGGGCCATTCCGACCGATAGGATGAACATCAAAGAACATGCCTAAACAAGAAAAATTCCAAAATAGAAAGGCCAAGACACCAAAAAGTGAAAGAAACGAGGGTCCCAACTTTCAGTGGGGCGTGTGTGCAAAAACTACACAACAAATGTTGACTCCATTGGGGAAATGCTCTAGAGAATTTCAAGAACAAACTAGAATCAAGAACCTAAAATCTTTGGTTTCAATCCCTTCATCAAGACACCTATGAGAAAAGTTTCAGAAACCATGAGCAAGAAAACTTTTTCCTATACTAGGGTCCAAGTGTGTGTATTTTGCATTTATTTCCTATTCCTTAGGTGCAACGAGAACTAGATAAAATTTGACTAGGCTACATAAAATCTCTAACTTCAAAAGCACCTGGATAGAGCCTCGCTGCCAGTCAGGCGTCCATAGCCCCGACGAGGTTATCGCTATGATCCTCCCAAGAAAAGCTCTACTTCCAGCCAGGCATCTAGTAGAGATACTAGGATACCCTTGATAAGGTGAAGGTTTATTTTTGATTTTCAATATTTCCCTTTTCTCTCTTCCTTTTTTTTTTAAACATTTAATAGAACCTTTCTTTCACCTCATAAGTAACAAAACACACACTCAAGGATGAGGAACATAGTGGCACTAAAGCAAAATATAAGATTTTTCACCAGGCCAAATTACACAGGAACCCTATGCAACTTGCCTCAGTGCATAGATTGCATCTTTTAGTACATCCATCTATTGTTCTAGCGCATCCCTATCATAATATAGTGCATGCATTTTTTATTCTAGCGCATTCATCCTCTGTTATAATGCATATGTTTAATACTACAACATATCCATTTAATATTTTAGCGCATGCATTGTCGGTTTTGACACATACCTAAAATATTATAGCGCATTTCTATCATTTTATAGCGCATCTGATTTTTGGTGCATCTAGGTGTTGTTTTACCGCATTAGGTAAATTTGAAAACAAAAATCTAAATTTAACCTCCCCTCTACTAATTAACACTCAATTTGGAGATTCCTTCTCAAACAACATTCATTCCTTGTCCCAAAATTTCTTTTAACTTGTTGAAACCAACACTTTCAAGTGAAAATCCCTCATTCTAAACTTTGATCAAACATCCCAAATGTGCCTCATCATCATACCTATTTCTAATTTAGCAATTGCATTTCACCATCAAGATTTATCATCCTTCATTAGGATTTATCATCCTTTATCCCAAAATAAAGCTTGCTTAATAAGATTTAAACTAATCCTTTTGGCACTCTTAAACTTTGATCAAATGCTTAGAAAATTCTCATCACTTGTATTCCCATTTTAACAAGATTGCAAAAGAAAAAATTGAGCAAAAGGAAATAAAAAAACCAAAACACCATGGTTGAAAGAGAAGAGAATCCCTTTTTTAGAGTTCCTCGAGATGAGGTGGAAGAAATAATAGATGAAACCATAGAACAAGCCCAACAAGATCCAAATTTTCATAAATTCATGGAGAGGATCTTTGAAAAGGAAGGTGAGAAATACCTTTTGATGCTAGCAAACAAAGGGGTCCAACTACCTGAAGATTTTAATGTCACAAAATTGAAAAGAACTCCTAAGAAGACAAAAGCAGAAAAGAAAATTGAAACAAGAAGTGAATCAAAAACCAATGACCCCATGGATACTTTGAAACAAAAAATTCAAACCCTCCAACAACAAATGCAAAACATGCAAACTGGGACTACCAAGAGATACTCCATACAAGATATATGTCCCTACCCATTTGATCAAAGTGTCAACCATTTCCCAAGTGTTGTGAATTTCCTAAATATGATAAGTACAATGGGAAAAGTGATCCAATAGATCACATAAGGGAATTCCGAACAATGAGTCTTGAATTTTCCCATGAGGAAACATATTTGATGAGATTATTCCCACATAGTTTGGGAGGGCAATGCATGCAATGGTTCTCGCAATTACTGCCAGGGATCAAATATTTTAAGGAATTAGTCAACAAGTTTATCACTCAAAATTCATATAACATCCAACATGAAATCACAATGAAGGACCTTTGCAATGCCAAAAAAAAGAAGGGAGAATCATTCCTAGTATTTTTGCAAAGGTGGAGAAGATTATTCATGAGGTATCCTTGACCCATACTAGAAAAAGAAAAGATAGAAGTATTCATTGATAACTTGAATGATGACATGAGCTATAGGATTGAATTATAATGTCCTCCAACTTTTGAAAAATTGATGAAAAATGGGATCAAAATCGAAGAAGCTTTGGTCAAGCAAGGGATCTTGAAAATTTACAATTAAAACAATTCATCTAATCTCCCAAATAATGAAAAACCAAAATTTTGGCAAAAGTACAAAAATAATGGCAATGATACTTCAGCTAAAATGCATAATGCTAAAATAGTCTTCAATTTTTCAAGAAGTACCTTGAATACCAATCAAAAGACCACCCAAAATACCAACCAAAGAAACATCCAAAATACCAACCAAGGAAATACTCAAATCAATCAAAGTAACAACATTCAGGACCCTACCATACCAAACATCGAACAACTGTCGAAAGTTTACACCTTTGGGTCAATCCTATGAATCTGCATTAAATGAACTTATTTTGGAAAATATTATCACTCTACTCGACACCTGCGGTTTTGAACCCAAAGTAAAATCATCATGGTGGAATGATGCCCATTTTTGTGAATTTCATCGATGCAAAGGTAACCTAACCAATAGTTGCACGCAATTGAAACAGAAGATACAAGATTTAATTGACAACAAGATCATATGAATAAAAGAACCCCAAACAAACATTGATCATGGGGTATTCAAGAACCCTTTACCCAATTATGAAAAACGAGAATCTTCTAACACGAACGGCAAAGAAAAAAGTGTGAACTATGTTCATGACACACCATTTATCATATTTCAGTCGTTGAAGAACACACAAGTGACATTGAGATCAATAACACACCAGAACTTGTTGTAACCAACCATCTAATCAGTGACATCAACATCCTCTCTGATCGAGTTCATAATATCCAACAAGCCATGGTTGCAATAGATAAACAAATTAATTTCATCAGAATCAATGAAAAACAAGAAAGTGTGCCTGTAAATGTGACCACAAGGGCACAAACCAAATATGTTTTAAAAGTCAGTACTTCCAAAACACCCACTACTCCATCTCATCAATACAACATTCTTGATCAAATCCAAAATATTTCTGCACAAATATCAATATTGGAGCTCCTTAAAATCTCACCCGCTCATAAAGAGATCTTGGAAAAGGCCCTAGTCAATACAACAATACCAAATAATTTGGAAGTCTGCACTTTCCAAGCCATGGTGGGACATTTAGTTGCTCCTCGCTTCTTATCATATTTAGAAAATGATGACGTATCCCTCACCCACCCTCATAATGCAACACAAAATATTGAGGTCCTAATCCATAAAATCCATGTCAAGCGCGTCCTCATAAATGGGGGGAGCCCATCTTAATATATGCACTTTAAAGCTTGTCTGTGCACTAGGGTTCTCTAAAAATGCAATAGATGCAAGGAAAAAGATCACCATCAAAGCATATGATGATGAGGAAAGAGCTTCAAAGGGATTAATTGTACTATTAATTCAGGTAGGGCCAATTCAAAAATATGTGATTTGCCAAGTTATGGATAAATATTTGACATATAATATACTCTTGGGTCATCCTTGGATACATGAAATGTAGGCTATCCCTTCAAAATAACATCATTGTATGAAATTTCCTTGCAACGGCAAAGAGATTACCATCCCTGCCGATTCCAATAGTCCACAACATTGTAACACCCTTAAAGTAGTCTAGGATGTATTTGTGCCTCATAACTGAGAAACTCCTAATTCCACCCTTGACACCTCCAATAATCCAAGTCAAGCCAATCCATTGTCAAAATTTCTAGCCACATCCTATAATGAAGAAAGCCAACCAAATTCCTCATCCAAATAGCTTGAGAAAAAAGGAAGGACCTAGCCTCTCCCCATTTATCAACCCTGAATCCCATCTTAGTACTTTGGCCAAACAGTTTGAAAAGAAAGTCCAAGTCAAAGACAATGGTGTAGGTGAATACTCCATTAAACAATCCCTCTGCCTCTCACAGTTAATTTCACAAAAATCCCATGGTTAACCATCAACCTCATCACAATAATTCTCACAACCGATCACCCTCTTTGATGGTGGATTCATAAAATAAAGCATGCAAGTAGAGGAATCTGATGAAAAAGATATCCTGAATTGGCTCTACAAAGATGAAACCAATTCTCAAGCAACAATGGCTAAGTTCCAAACCACACAGTATGGCAAAGGATTCTCAATTTTGGAAAAAATGGGCTATGAGCGACAAGGAACTATTGGAAAAAGGAAAGAAGGTATTGTAGAACCCATCCAACCCATTATAACAAATCCAAAAGAAAAAAAAAGGTTAGGATATAAAGAGCATCAAAAGGATGAAGAAATAAAGGAGGACCTCAAGCATAAGGTTGTTGAATGAATCCTATAGCTTCAATCAAGTGATCACTATGAAACTGATTCCAATGACTATGAGTGGGATTCACTGTCAGAAGAGTCTTGCCATGACAAGGAAATTGATGTGGTACACAAGTATAGCCCCAAACTGGAGGAGGGACAAAGCTCAGCATTACAACCATTTGAATTAGGATCAAAAAATATCGATGGCTCAAGTGAAGATGATCAAACTCCTAGCGAGACAGATCACTCGAAAGAGAGTAAAATAATAGACCTTGACCTTTCCATTGTATTTTTCAACAACAATGTCACCATTAGGACCCTCATGACCTCTGACCCGAACCCATTTGACAATCCCCTACCATTGGTACATCCTAAACTCATAGATTGGGACCAAACTGAACCCATTGATATCCCCACCTTTTCAAACAATGAGGCCATCATCAATTTCCTCCATGCTAGTAATCTTGATATAGTTTCCACCATTGAACATCATAACTAAGCTTCCAGACAAGAGAGTGCAAAATTTCCCAACTGCAAAATGAGTAAAACAAAAGAAGGATCTGATAGTGAAAACCATTCCATGGCAGTATCAGATCAAGAAAGAATAAAAATAAAGAGTGCATCTGATAGTGAAAACCTCTTCAAGGCATTGAAGGATGGGAAATTTGACACTCTCCCTAAGCACTTCCAGGAAAGATCCAATGTCTTGATCGAACCAATGCATTCCATCAATGTTGGCAATGCAGAAACAGTGAAAACTCTCTATCTAGCAGAATCATTGACAGAACAAGAGAAGCCTAACTTTATCAAGTTCTTTGAAGATAGATAAATCAAATTTGCCTAGTCATATGCAAACATGCCAGGGATAGACCCAAATCTCATCATGCATCATTTATTCCTTCCTTTAGGAATCAAACCAATCAAGCAAAAGTTGAGAAAATGCATCCTCACATTGCCTTATTGGTAAAGGCAGAACTAAAGAAATTGTTGGATGTGGGATTCATTAGACCCATTGATTATGTAGAGTGGATATCCAACATTGTAACTATTTCAAAGCCTGATGGCAACATATGGATTTGTATAGACTTAAGAGACCTCAACAAGGCTTGTCCAAAAGATGATTTCCCCTTGCCAAACATTGATATCATTATAGACTTAATAGTAGGTCCTGGCATGTTGTCACTAATGGATGGATTTTACGGCTATAATCGAATCAAGATAGCACCTAAAGATCAGGATAAGACAACTTTCACTTTCCCATGGGGCACCTTCTATTGGAACGTCATGCCCTTCGAATTGAAGAACACAGGAGCCACATACTAGAGAGCCATGACAACCATTTTTCATGATATGATGCATACCTTCATGGAAGATTATGTGGATGACTTATTGGAAAAATATTTCACTAGAGAAGGACATTTGGAGATATTAGACAAACTATTCACCCGACTAGAGAAGTTCAACGTCCAAAACAATATGTGTTTGGGGTAACATTAGCCAAGCTACTGGGATATATAGTATCAGAAAAAGGTATTGAGGTAGACCCTCCAAAAGTGAAAGCTATCATGGAAATTATGCCTCTAAAGAATATTAGTCAGTTAAGGTCCCTTCAAGGTAGATTTTAGTCAATCGAAAGATTCATATCACAACTGGCTGATAAAACTCATCCTTTTACCCAATTTTTACACAAGAATTTTTCCTTTCGATGGGATGATAAATGTGAGGCATATTTCAATCAACTAAAGCAATAATAATGAGTCCACCTATTATAGCAGCACCAGTAGAAGGAAAGCCTCTCTTATTGTACATAGCCACAACTGATCAATCATTGGGAGCTTTGTTAGCACAAGAAGATTCAACAGGAAAGGAGAGAGTGATATATTATATCAATAGAACTCTAAATAGTTATGAATTCAACTATACATCCATTGAGAAATCTTGTCTAGTAGTAGTATTCACTACCCAGCAATCGTGACACTATATGCTAACTCATACAGTCAAACACATAGCCAAAATAGATCCACTAAAATATCTCCTTAGAAAAGAAAATATGATAGGAAGGTTAGCCAAATGGGTAATGATACTCAATGAGTTTGAAATCCACTATGTTGAAAAAAATAAAATCAAAGGATAAGTTATTTTGGACCAACTGGCTCATGCACCAATTCATGGCGATCACCCACTGCATGTGAAATTTCTAGATGTTGATGTTTTCACTCCCCAAGGGCACACCATTCTGAAATCATACCAATTGATGTTTGCCTGTACCAAAAACATGACAGAATATGAAGCACTTATCATTAGAATCAAGATAGTGCTAGAATGGAAAATTACAGAACTATAAGTCTATGGGGATTCTCGACTAGTCATTAATCAGGTCAATGATGATTACCAAACAAAGGATGACAAGCTGGTGCCCTATAAAAGGATGATTGATGACTTCAAGAGATATTTTGTTGATATTAAATTTTCTCAAATCCGAAGGATTGACAACAAGGTAGTTGATGCTATGGCTACCATTTCTTCTTTACTCCAAAAAAATGAAGTCGTTATGAGTTCATGGTGGAGCAACTATTTGCCCCTGCTTATGACGACCCTGAGTCTTGACTCATATGCCACCTAGTTGATGTCGATACTTTGATCTACATGAAGATCTATACTTACCTAAAAGATAGTATCCTTATTCCTGATTTATCCCGAAACCAAAAACAAAATTTCATCTGCCAAGCTGCCCGTGATACCCTTATAGAGGATATACTTTATCAATGAGGTCTTGATCGAATTCTCTTACAATATCTATAACACAACGAGTCTGGAACAACTTTACAAGAAGTCCATGAAGGTATCTGTGATACTCATTCAAGTGGTTTGACCCTTGCTAAGAAACTCCTTTGTTTGGGGTATTACTGGCCAACTATGGACAGAGAGTCATTCCAATTTGTCAAAAGATATCAGAAATGCTAGATCAACTATAGTCTTATCCATGCACTAGCACAAGAGTTGCAACCCTTCGCATCAACATGGTCATTATGTCAATGGGGTTGGATCCTGTAGGTAAAATTCACCCACCTTCATCCAATGGACACAAGTTCATCATTATAGCCACAAAGTATTTTACAAAGTGGGTCAAATTTGTGCCTCTAACCACCATCATAGGAAAGAAGATCTCATCATTCATCCTAAAATACATCATTTGTATGTATGGTATCCCTTAGTCCATTGTCACTGACAATGGAAAACCTTTCAAGAATTAGGACATACAAGAACTCTATGAAAGGTTCCATTACAACATTGGTTTTCTACGCCATATTACCCTCAAGGAAACAACCAAGCTGAGGCATCAAGCAAAACTATCCTAAAAATTCTTAAAGAAAACCATCAATGATGTTGGATGTGATTGACATATTCAACTGAACCCTGCTTTGTGGGCCTATCATACAAGAATCCTCACACCCATAGGATCCACACCATATGCCCTTTTGTATGGATTTGAAGCATTATTTCCTATTGAAGTTGAAATACCATCACTTCATGTGTCCCTGAAAGGTCTTGTTTTAGATGAAGATTATCGAGTGTCTAGACTACAAGAGCTGGAATTGTTGGATGAACGTCGTCAGCTTGTAGTGGATCAACTAAAAGTATATCAACATAGGATGTCTAGGAGCTACAATCACAAAGTCAAACCAAGGACATTTTAGGTAGGTGATCTAGTACTGAGAGAAAATCCCCGTAATCAACAGGATCATGAAAAGAAAGGAAAATTTGATCCAAATTGGCTAGGTCCTTTTGTTATTGTTTCAGTCTTTGGATCAGGGGCATATCAATTATCTACACCATAGGGGGATCTATTTGAAGAACTGATGAACCGTCTGCATCTGAAAAAATTCTACACATAATGCATCCAATGCATGCTTAAAAGTCCTGAAAAGCTTATAAAAATCAGAAAAAAGTCATAAAAAAATTATAAAAATTAGAAAAAGTCCTAAAAAATTAACAAAAATCAAAAAAATTTATGAAAAAAATATATAAATTAGAAAAAGTCCTAAAAAAATCATAAAAATCATAAAAAGTCTTGAAAAAATCAGAAAAATCAGAAAAAATATTGACAAAATTATAAAAATAAGAAAAAGTCCTGAAAAATTCATAAAAATCAGAAAATGTCTTAAAAAAATTGTTGCCTTGATGAAGACCTAGCAAACAATCATCTTGGTAACAACAAAAAAACATAAAATCTAAAAAGGTGCAATAAAAACATATGGTGAAAACTTGGCAAACAGGCGCTATTTGTAATAAGTCGGCTTCTCCATCTATTTGAGCATGTGTCGATCGTCCGCATTTCACTATGACTACACATTCATACCTATCATACAATGAGCTTCATGTCCATATCCAGCTACCGCAGTCATGTCCCACCTGGGATTGGTTACCATTGTACATATCCATAATAAATTTGGTTTGTTTCTCACGAGGGGAAAAATCCCAATCTCACTAGGGGAAAATAACTGCTAGGCTTAAATTAACAGGAAAGAAAATAGCAAGGCAACCTTGGAAAAAACAACAATCACTTTAACCATCAAATTGAACATCAATCAATGAATTAGCCAATCGTCAAAATCAAATCAAAAATGACGACAATCAAATTAATTCTTACGAAAGGACCATCTTCTGAATTATGGTTGGATCACTATAGCACAAATGTTGAATTGATGTATCCTGATTGTTGTTATCATTTCTTTGGAGTAGCTCAATGATGTCATGAACTAGAGGGGCTATGATTGAGAATGATATTTTCATTTGTCTACTATTTATGAGTCAATCAATACTACTATGCAAATTGTCGTGTGAGATGCTCTACAAAGTATCATTGATGACATTCTAAATTTGCATGGGAAAATGATTAACTCTTGTCTGTTTACACAAGTAATGCTCAAGTCATCTTGGTCTAATTATACCTAGATGCTTATGTTATCTTGTATTATCAAATCTCAATGGAAGTTGTATGGAAGTTGTACTCAAGTCATCATGGTCTAATTATACTATCAATGTTTGTACTAACTTTCAACATAATAAAACAATCAATGATGATAATAAGAATAATGAATCAGATGACAACATTGCATAGATAGGCTTGCATTCATGATAGTTCTGCATCTGCATTATAGATTTTTCCAAGGCTGGAAACTCTCAACATGATGTTATCTCTCACTACAAGATTGAGTACACTTGACATAACAAAAATCATTCATTTGCATTGGAATTTCCATATCATATCAGTAAAAAGAATCATCATAAATCCATCCATACATCTATCATTATCATATTAGGCATTAGGTATTTACAGTATCCACTATCCCAAACCATCCATGCATTCATTCATTATAATATTTGCATCATGAAAAATTCCAAAAATAAAGCATTTTCCACAACACCATCATCATTCATAATCCGTTATCATACATCGAGGTCATAATAAATTCATTCTTTCATTCACACATAATCCATCCATATATGCATTCATCATAATAATCATTCATAATAACATCATAATCCATTCATCATCATAATTCATTTCACATTTATGCATTTAGGTCATATATTTGCATTAGAAAATACCAAAAAATAAAGAAAAGTGCATTGCATTCCATTAACATAATGGCATTTTCCACATAATCATACATCGAGGCATAACATAAATTCATCTATATATTTACATTCATCATACATCCATGCATTATCATTATATCCATCATATCCACAAACAAGTCATTCATTCATCATACATGTAGAATTCATTAAATCATTCATATCCCCACATTTAATCATATATTTTCATTACATAATAAACCATTTTCGCATTCATTTATTCATCTATATCATCGATATATCCATGTGAAAAATACAAAAATATAATGCATCTCATATCATTTTCATAATTACATCCATCTAAGGTATCATCATAAATTCATCATTCATCAACATATAAAAGTATAACATCATCATCACATTAATACATTTGTACAGAGAACATGGCAAAATCACATAAAATATCACATCGCATCACATATGGCAAATTAAATAAATGCATCCATCATAAACATCCATAATAAAAGAATAATCAACATATAGATCACTAAAAAAATCGCCTTTGCATATCATATATAACCTCAAAATAAAATGTCAAGTGTACAAATGATATCAAATGGGAAGAGACACAACATCAAAATTGGAAAGATCATCATAGGATCCCAAAATAAACCAGTGTATACATCAGTGTGTCAATATTTCCAACAAATATAATCAAGTATGACTACGGGATCTTGTGGTACTACCCTTAGAGGTCGCAGGCCTCTCTGATCCTCCCACACCTCTTGCCCCTGATGGCCTTGCTACTAGACCTCTGCCTAGTGGAACTCCACCTGCTGGGCCCCCTAGGAGTGGTTGTGTAATGCCCTTGCTGGTGGTCCTGGGCTGACTCCACCCAGATCAGGAATGAGCATAGTTCACTCTCTACTTAGCTGGCATGGCCTCATGGTATCAGTGTGTCAATATTTCCAACAAATATAATCAAGTATGACTATGGGATCTTGTGGTACTACCCTTAGAGGTCGCAGGCCTCTCTGATCCTCCCACACCTCTTGCCCCTGATGGCCTTGCTACTAGACCTCTGCCTAGTGGAACTCCACCTGCTGGGCCCCCTAGGAGTGGTTGTGTAATGCCCTTGCTGGTGGTCCTGGGCTGACTCCACCCAGATCAGGAATGAGCATAGTTCACTCTCTACTTAGCTGGCATGGCCTCATGGTATCTACCTGATGTAGGATCATCCCTGGTTCTTGGAAATCTTGCATCAACCAAAATTATTTTCATTTAGTTTTGTTCTTGTTCAGTTCAAGTTGGAAGATTTAGTATTTCAACATGTTTTCTCACCAGACCCTGTAGACCTATATTTTCATCATGGATATGTTCATCTTCCTTATTCCAAGTTTTTAGCTTGATTGGATAATTTTCCTACAAGTTATCGCTTTTAGAGTAAGTAACAGTTTTTGGAACTGGCCCTAAAATAATTTCAAACCTAATGGCTAGTTTCATTGCTCGTGGATATTTCTCGTAGCTAGAAGATCCTTATGAGGTGTTTCAAATTGTTCCATGGTGTGTCCTTGACCTTAATTCTAGGTCCACACTTCATCATATGCACCTTCCGTGGAGAAATTTAAATTTGAGGCCGACCTATTCATGCACACGTTATGTTTCCTTCATCGAAGATTGTAATGATATTTGGCTGATGCAGATGTTTCTAGATCTACATATATGATATAAAGCTTGTAATAGATCATTAGGATAGCAAGCAATCAAGATTAGGTAGATTAAGAATAATATAGAATTTAATCTATAAGAATTTTGCTCGCATGTTGTAGCAGGCCTGTGAGCCCAATCTGTAAGCCCAGATGTGGCCGATTGTATGTAATCAAAATTTTTGATAATAAGGATGTTTTTATTTGCATTTTCATCCATATTATGTGTTGCTTATGTTGTGTGACTCTTGTTGCACAATTTGGATTGTTCTCTTTGAGGAACCTCCTACCATGACTGCACCAAATTGGTATCAGAGCGAGATTCATTCCCTTGAAGATTGTCAGAGTTTGCGAAGTCTTGTTGAAGATTTGTTGTGGGGTGGCGGATTAGGGATATAACTTTCACTTGCAAAGGACTTGTGTAAAGATGGTGGGAAGAAGAAATGGTAGAGGAAATGGAGCACGTGAAAATGTAGACCCAACTATAATGGATATGTTGAGAGGAATTATTGCTAGATTAGAAGCAGTCAAAACAGCCTAGAGGAGAGGTCGACCAGTTGATGATGTGAGTGATGAAGAGGTAGAAGAACAAGAAGAAAGGGAAAGAGAAGATCAACCTGGCCTTGATCAGGGAGAAGAGAGGTTCATAAGATCCCTAACCAGAGTAAATTCTAAACCATGTTTCAATCCACTAGATTATAGTGGCAAGTTGGATTCAGATCAATTTCTTGATTAGATAATGGAGATGGAGAAGTACTTTGATTTTGAAGGAACCACAAAAGACAAGAAGGTGAAATTTTCTTGTACAAAATTGAAAGGACATGTATCCCTTTGGTGGGAAAATTTGCAGACAGATATGCAAAGAAAAGGAAAATAGAAGATAAGATCATGGGATCAGATGGTGAATAAGTTGAAGACAAAGTTTATGCCTCCAGACTATCAAATTAGTTTGTTCTAAAAGTTGCATAATTTGAAGCAGAAGGGGTCAAGTGTGACAGAGTATACCGTGGAGTTCTACAAGTTGAATATCATATATGGACATTCAAAAGATGAGACCGAGCAAGTAGCTAGATATATGAATGGTTTGAGGTCATCTATACAAGATGAGATCAGTTTGATTAAGTTGTTGAGTGTGGAGGAGGCATAACAATGTGCCCTAAAAGTAGAAGAGAAGTTGAATAAAAGACATGAATAGAGACAGAGAGGAAGAGTTTTTACTAGAGGAGGAAGATGACCTTTTTTAGATCAGAATAAAGATAAGGAAGTCAATAAGAATGATAATTCATACCGTAGAAATGATGGAAACTCTTACCAAAGAGAAGGATATGGTGGTTACCATAATGAGGGTTACAAAAAAGATGATAGAAGACAGGAGAAATGAGTATTTAGAGGAGCTTGTTATAAGTGTGGTGGAGAAGGACATAGAGCATTTGAATGTAATTAGGGAGAAACAAGCAGAAAGACAGAGAACAGTAGAAGATAAAACTTTCTTGAGGAAGACCATGCTAGATCATCTAATAAACTGGAAGAGGGAGAAGTATTGGTGAACAAAAGAGTACTATGTCAAAGTGAGATGGAGCAGGAACCTTTGTAGAGAAAGAATTTGTTTTGAACCAGATGCAAGGTAGTTTCCAAATGTTGGAAAGTGATCATTGACAGTGGAAGCTTAGAGAACCTAGTTTTTGATGAAATGGTGACCAAATTGAATTTTAAAAGGTTGAAACATCCGAAGCCCTATTCAATAGCATGGCTTCAAGATGAGCATAAGATATTGGTAAGTGAACAATGTTTAGTGAAATTGAAGATAGGAAATTATCATGATGAGGTTCTGTGTGATATCATGCCTATGGATGTATTCCATGTTTTTTTGGGAAGGCCTTGGTAGTATGATAGACAGGATATTCATGATGGAAAGAAGAAAATATATACTATTGTTGCAAATGGGATGGAGCAAACTTTGTTGCCATAGGAGGATGTTCCTAAAATTGAGGTTTGCATGAATGCTAGAATTTGTTTGGTTGATGGAAGGAGATTTTTGGATGGATTGAGACACGAGAACATGTGATATGTCTTGGTTCTTAAGAAGGTTGAAGACTTGAAGCATGCACAAGAGAAACTAGAAGAGATAAAGGAATTGTTGGTAGAATATGAAGCTATAATTTTAGATAATGTACCTTATGGATTGCCACCTGTGAGGAGCATTAGTCATTGCATGGATTTGATTCCTAGAGCTAGTTTTCATAATAAAGCAGCACATCAGATGACACCAACAAAGAATGAAGATTTGAATAGAAAAGTGCAAGAGTTGTTGATAAAAGGTTTGATAAGAGAAAGATTAAGTCCTTGTGCAGTACCTACAATGATAACACCTAAGAAGGATGGAGAATGGAGGATGTGTACCAAATCTAGAGCCATAAACAAGATCACAATGAAGTCAAGATTTCCTTTGCCCCAAATGGATGACATTATGGATTGTTTGAGTGGAGCTAAACACTTTACAAAGATAGATTTGAAGAGTGGATATCACCATATCAAAATCAGAGAAGGGGATGAATGGAAGACAACATTCAAGACAAATGAAGGATTGTATAAGTGGTTGGTGCTTCCTTTTGGACTAAAAAATGTATCAAGTACTTTCATGAGGTTGATGAATGAGGCATTGAAAAAATCATTGGGTAAGTTTTTGATTGTCTATTTGGATGCCATCTTTATTTTTAGTAAGACTAGAGAAGAAAATTTGTTGCATATAAGACAAGTTTTACAAAGGTTGAGAGAAGAGTAGTTGCTGATAAACATTAAGAAGTATAGTTTCATGAAGAAAGAATTGGTGTATTTGGGATTTGTGATATCAGTGGATGGATTGAAGATGGATCCTAAGAAGGTAAGATAAATTGTTGAATGGCCTACACCGGAAAGCATTAGAGAGGTAAGATCATTTCATGGATTGGCTAGTTTCTACCGAAAGTTCATTAGGAATTTCAGTTCTATTTGTAGCCCTATGACAGAAACAATGAGAGGGGATAAGAAATATTTCAGATGGACATCTAAGGCAGACCAAAGTTTTGAGTTGTTGAAATAGAGGGTGACTGAGCAACCTGTGTTGGCTTTACCAGACTTTAATAAGGTATTTCAGGTATATTGTGATGTGAGTGGAAATACAATTGGAGTAGTATTAAGTTAATAAGGAAGACCAATAGCTTATTTAAATGAGAATTTTAATGATGCAAAGAAAAGGTATTCAATGTATGATCAGGTGTTCTATGCCATAGTTCAAGCCTTGAAGAAGTGGAGACATTACTTGTTGTCTAAGGAGTTTTTGTTGTACACAGATCATCAGGCTTTGCAGTATTTGAACAGTCAAGGTAAGTTGAGTTAGAAACACATGAGATTGGTGGAATTCTTTCAGAGTTATACTTTTGTTTTGAAACATACCTGAGTGGAAAGTCAAATAGAGTTGTTGATGCTTTGAGTAGGAGAAGGAATTTATTGGCCATAGATGAGAGTGGAGGTATTAGGCTTTGATGAATTGAAGAACTTGTATGAGGAAGAATTGGATTTTGCAGAACCTTGGAGAGCTTGTAAACAACCAGTCTTGGAGGATAGGAGTCATTGGTTGGATTATTTCATTCAGGAGGATATGTTGTTCAGAGGAAATCAATTGTGTATACCCTAGAGTTCAATGAGGGATAACTTGGTGAAAGAGAAACATAGTGGAGGATTTGCAGGACACTTTGGAGTTGATAAGACAGTAACATTGGTAAGTGAGAGTTACTTTCGGCCTTAGATTCATAAGGATGTTAGGAAATTTGTGAAAATTTGTAGAGTTTGTCAAGTTGCAAAAGGGACTAGTTAGAATTTTGTATTGTATAAGCCTTTGACAGTTTCAGAGAAACTTTGGGAGGATATCAACATGGATTTCATACTTGGTTTTTCGAAGACACAAAGAGGTAATGATTCTATATTTGTGGTGGTAGACAGGTTTTCTAAAATGACACATTTCATACCTTGTAAGAAGAGAACATATGCAGTACATGTAGTGGACTTGTTTTTCAAGGAGGTGGTCAAATTGCATGGACTACCTAGGAGTATTGTTTCAGACAGAAATACAAAGGTTTTTGGTTACTTTTGGAGGACACTTTGGAAGAATTTGAAGATAGATTTGAAGTTTAGTTCTACTTTTCACCCATAAACTGATGGAAAAACAAAGATAATAAATAGGAGTTTGGGGAATTTTCTTAGATGTTTGGTCAGAGAGAAGATAACAAGTTGGGATTTAGTCCTTACTCAAGCAGAGTTTGCCTACATTAATTTAGTAAATAGGAGTACTGGAAAAACATATTTTGAGATTATTAGTGGAGTTCATCCTAGAGGTATATCAGAATTGCGAGACATCAAGAAGGAGGATAAAATAAGTGATGAAGTAGAGGAATTTGGAGAACATATGAAGAAATTACATACTCAAGTAAAGCAGTAGTTGGAAGATATGAACCAAAAGTATAAGGAACGAGTAGATGAAAAGAGGAGACATAAGGATTTCAAAGTTGGAGATGAAGTGATGGTGTATTTGAGGAAGGAGAGATTTACAGTTGGAACGCACAATAAGATCAAAATGAGGAAGTTTGGACCCTATAAGATTTTGAAGAAATTTGATTCTGGAAATGCATATGAAGTATAGTTACCAGATGGCATGGGTATATCACCTACATTAAACATTGTAGATCTATATCAATACCATGAAGGATAATTCAGTGAAGATAGTAGAGAAAAATTGGAAGAAAAACTTCCTAAACAACAATCATATGAGATAGAAGAGATTTTGGATGTCAGAGAAGGGAGGAAAACGCGTGGGGGATAGTACAAAGAATATCTTGTGAAGTGGAAAGGAAAACCAGTGGAGGATTCTTCTTGTATTTCTTGGGCTGAGGTAGACTGTATTGGATTTCCTTTAGCCCTAGAAAAGTGAGGGACTCACTTTTACATAACCCCAGATGTTTGATGTAGGAGCATCCTTGGTTCTTGGAAATCTTGCATCATCCAAAATTATTTTCATTTAGTTTTGTTCTTGTTCAGTTCAAGTTGGCTGATTCAGTATTTCAACATGTTTTCTCACCAGACCCTATGGACCTATATTTTCATTATGGATATGTTCATTTTCCTTATTCCAAGTTTTCAGATCGATTGGATCTTTTTCTGGCAAGTTATCATTTTCAGAGTAAGTGGTAGTTTTTCGAACTGGCCTTGAAATAATTTCAAACCTAGCGGCTAGTTTGATTTCTCATGGATCTTTCCCGTAGCTTGCGGATGCTTGTGAGGTGTTTCAAATTGTTTTGTGGAGTGTCCCTGACCTTAATTTTAGGTCCATAGTTCATCATATGCACCTTCCATGGAGAAATTCAAATTTGAGTCCAATCTATTCATGCACACATTACGTTTCCTTCATCGAAGATTGTAATGATCTTTGGCCGATGTGGATGTTTCTAGATCTACGGATATGATATAAAGCTTGTAATAGATCATTAGGATAGCAAGCAATCAAGATTAGGTAGATTAAGAATAATATAGAATTTAATATGTAATACTTTTGATCGCATGTATGAGCACTATATTTTGAACATGTTGTATTAGGCCTGTGAGCCCAATTTGTAAGCTCGGATGTGGCCTATTGTATGTAATGAAATTTTTTGATAATAAGGATGTTTGTGTTTGCATTTTCCTCCATATTTTGTGTTGCTTCTATTATGTGACTCTTGTTGCACGGTCTAGATTGTTCTCTTTGAGAACCCTCCTATTGTGACTACACCACTGCCTTTGTAATATTTCGCCTCCTTGGCAAACTCACACAACTCTCAGACCAAATCACCTGTGTTAGCACCCTTGGCTGCTTTCTGTAGCCTATTAGCCATTTCCACTACGTTCTCCCCCTGTTGTTGGGTTGGATCTCTCTCTGGTGTGAGGGTGGCAACCTATGCTTGCAGCTGTACCCTCTGTGCTTGAGCCATCATCTATGTTGGTATCTATGCCTAAGCCTAGGCTAATTGTGCATGTAGTGCCTGTACCTACCCCTACAAGGTCTGAACTTGTACCTACAAACTAGCTATCTATGTCTACTACCTCTGGGAGGGCATCCTAAATAAAATTGGCCACTATCTTCCAAGTGCTAACCTCCATGTCCCCCTCCATCTCCCCCATCATCACCACCATCATTCCCCTCCTCCTCCTTTGCCTCCTCCTCCTCGGTAGTACCACCATATCATGATATCCATATCATCAAGGACCCTCCACCAATACTCTAACTTTCCTAGCTTATGCTGAAAAAGTGGCCCTGTATATCCAAAAACATAGGGTCTTCTTGCTATTCGAACCCTCCCTTCCACTGGCCATGTCATTGCAATATTCTCCCAAGCCTAGAGCTATAACAATGTACATCCTACTACAAGACTGCTAGATCGAAGATACATGACCTGATGAATATCATGGTACAGTTATGCAAGCATGCACGAACCCCAAGCATATCTGGTACCATGGGAATCCCTCCAAAACTCAACCCCAGCTAATGGAGAAGCCCTTCAACCTATGGCCAGGGTAGATAAAACCACCAATAAATCCTACTAGAACACATGGCAAGGGTTGATGGGTAGCAATCAAATCCTACCAAGAAATCTCATATCCATTGAGTTGATCGTCATGAAAGATCTGATGGATAGATTCAGTTCCGCTTGATACTCATGGTCATAAATCATTGGGTCCCCACAATTGGTATCCATAAAATCTGGTAGACGTCCTCAGGAGTAATTGTAATATCACCAGTCACCAAATGGAAGGTGTTGTGGTTTCGATGCCACCGCTTTGCAAGTGCCATCAACAACCCCCAGTTAATTCAGTACTGTGGCATGTTAATCAATGAAGTTAGTCCACATTGGTCAATAATAGCCAATTCTATGAGGGTCAACTATGGGATCATGTACCATGTCCGAGGAAAGCGCTCTTGAACTCATAATACTCCTAAGCCACCCTCATATGATCAAATTAGCATATCAAGTCAATGTATCAATCAATCAACCTATCAATCAACATATCGATTAATCAAATCAGCTCACTTGAGATTTTGATCAAATCTCAAGGAGCACCTATCCTATCATCAAATCTCATTTTTCATGAGATCGATCAACATCAATCATCCTATCTCTGACTCTCATTTGTCACGAGGTCAATCAATCAATCATCCTTATCTATCCTATCATTGATCCTCGCCTATCATGAGGACAATCATCAACCTATCAATTAACATTATCCTATCCTCGACTGACATGATCATCAACCATCAAAAACTAGGAGGAATCATTAAAAATCATCATTTTTGGCTCAATGCGCTAAAACAGAGTTTCTATGTGCTAATATACCAAATTTACCATATGCACTAGAATAGGCCTTCTATGCGCCAGTTCTTGGATGCACCAGAAAATTCGCTAGAATTCCTATGCGCTATTTCAGAAACCTAATGCGCTAAAGCGGCGACTTGATGCGCTAATCTACCTAAAGGCCTAAAAGCTAACTCTATGTGCTATTACAGTTTCCCTATGTGATGTATCAGGTACCCTATGTGCTACAATTCTACCCCTATGCGCTAAAACATGTTGAAAGCTGAGTTTTTAAAAAGCTAAAAAATTGGGAAAATTTGAATTCAAAATGAAAAAAGGTGGTTCTCGAGGTACGTACTAGAGGTCCGTATGTGGCTGGATGTTGGTGGTGGTGAACTTGCTTGAATCTATGGGTGTGTCACAGAATCCTATCCATATTGGCTCTCTTCAATCTCCTAGTTTTCATAATGCAAAGTTACAAATGAGCTTCTTTTCACCCATTTGGACCTTTTAAGGGGTAATTAAGGGCTACTTTTGGTGGCATTTATTTAATTTTTCAAAATGGGCCTTTTTAATCAACTAATCAACAATGTGGCAGGACTATCATTTTCAAGTGATAAATCAGGTTACCATCATCAAATTCAAATCATCTGAATATCATTGAAAATCATTTAATCATCAAAATTTTCAAAAAAATAAAAAATCCCTGATTTATCTCCCGAGGGGGCATCCATTCATCATCAATGCAAAAAAAATCAGTGCCTGGGACATGTCAAATTTTTTATCATCACAGATTTATTCTTTGAAGCAATGCATCTGCACACATCACTTCAAAGAGGGAAAAAATGTATGTACATAAAAATGGTGTGGAGCACAATTAATTAAATACTTGTTATTTAATTAATAAATTCTAATTTCTCTACTATTATGAATAAATTGATAAATTTATTTATATTGTTCATTACCTTAATTTCTCTTTTTCAAAAATCACTTTCCTCTTAAATTAATTAAATGCACAAATTTAAATAATTTGTCATTTAGTTGATTTCCCTCCATTTAAATTTGAATTTTTAATTCAAATTTAGCACATGTCTCCATATTTCTTCTAACCACCTCCAACTCATCCTCCAACTCATCATATACCACACAATTTCATTTATTCCTAATTTTTTAATTGGGAATATTCTCTCCAACCTCTCAACCTCCTAACTTCTTGGGAGACACATGGCTCCTTCTGTTAAATGATAATCTTGGACACTTGGAAGATTGGCTCTTCCAAATGGAGCAGCCTCCATGAATTCCTCTAACCTCTTTGTGCTCCACCGTCGATCCCTCAAGATCATGATCTCGACCGTCCATCTTTGCCACCTCATCCCCAACTTGGAAAAATCTATAAATAGAAGGCATTTCTATAGCTTCTGATATAGAATTGGATTACAAACTTAAGCTGCAGAAATCTTAGTGCAATTTGAGAGAATTGTGAGAGCATTGTAGTGAGCATTTAGCATTTTAGTTAAATTAGTGTTATCATAGCCATTTCAATCTTAGTATCTTATTTATTGCATCTTTTATACATCATTACCATTAGAATTGCACTATCAATTTTAGCATCATTTGACTATATCAACACTCCATCATAGATCATTCAACATTTAATCATCAAAAATATAAAATACAATGATGTAGGCATGTAATTTGCATTGCATAATATCTTCTCATTTCTTAGGTTGTCATCTTTGCAGATTCATGTGCAACATTTAACTAGATCTGAGAGCATGAATTCAAAGGTCCTTAAGACTAGAGAACCATGGAATGATTTGAAAGGATAACAGTAGAAATTTAATTTAGTTATTTTAATTTCTTTTATGTAATACATTTCATGGATGTGTGTGTTTGATTTTACTAAATAATCTCACCTACACTTGTACAAACCACACATAAATAAGGTTACCATCATCAAATTCAAAGATCATCTGAATATCATTGAAAATTCATTTAATCATCAAAATTTTCAAAAAAATCAAAATCCCTGATTTATCTCCTGAGGGGGCATCCATTCATCATCACTACAAAAACAATCAACGTTTGGGGCATGTCGAAATTTTTATCATCATGGTCTGAAAATTTATTCTTTGAAGCAATGCATCTACACACATCACATCAAAGAGGGGCAAAATGTATGCATAAATTTATTAAAAATGGTGTGGAGCATAATTAATTAAATACTTGTTATTTAATTAATAAATTCTAATTTCTCTACTATTATGAATAAATTGATAAATTTATTTATATGGTTCATTACCTTAATTTCTCTTTTTCAAAAATCACTTTCTTCTTAAATTAATTAAATGCACAAATTTAAATAATTTGTCATTTATTTGATTTCCCTCCTCCATTTAAATTTGAATTTTTAATTCAAATTTAGCACATGTTTGCATATTTATTCTAACCACCTCCAACTCATCCTCCAACTCATCATATGCCACATAATTTCATTTATTCCTAATTTTTAAATTGGGAATATTCTCTCCAACCTCTCAACCTCCTAACTTCTTGGGAGACACATGACTCCTTCTGTTAAATGATGCTCTTGGAATCTTGGAAGATTGGCTCTTCCAAATGGAGTAGCCTCCATGAATTCCTCTAACCTCTTTGTGCTCCACCGTCGATGCCTCAGGATCATGATCTCGACCGTCCATCTTTGCCACCTTAGCCCCAGCTTGGAAAAATCTATAAATAGAAGGCATTTCTACAACTTTTGATATAGAATTGGATTACAAACTTATGCTGTAGAAATCTTAGTTAAATTTTGAGAGCATTGTGAGAGAATTGTAGTGAGCATTTAGCATTTAGTTCATTTAGTGTTATCATAGCCATTCCAATCTTAGTATCTTAGTTATTGCATATTTTATACAACATTACCATTAGAATTGCACTATCAATTTTAGCATCATTTGAGTATATCAACACTCCATCATAGATCATTTAATATTTAAGCATCAAAAATATAAAATACAGTGATGTAGGCATGTAGTTTGCATTGCATAATATCTTCTCATTTCTTAGGTTGTCATCTTTGTAGATTCATGTGTAACATTTAACTAGATTTGAGAGCATGAATTCAAAGGTCCTTAAGACTAGAAAACCATGGAATGATTTGAAAGGATAGTAGTAGAAATTTAATTTAGTTATTTTCAATTCATTTTATGTAATACATTTCATTGATGTGTGTTTGATTTGACTAAATAATCCCACCTACACTTTTAAAAACCACACAGATACAAAAGGTCATTTCAGATCATATATTTTACATGATTGCAAGTTATTTATCTAATGGAATAATTAAATTGTTGTGCCATTATTGGGTGTACTTTAAAGCTATTTTATTGGTGAATGATTAATTTCTTTAAAATCTTGGACTATTTCATACGTAGCTATGAGATATTCTAGTGAAGTACACAAAGTTTCTACTTTAGTTTGCATTTATTTCAGTATGTATACAATATTTGAAAATATTAAATCCATTAGGTCTTTTCTCTCTATCCTTATTCTTTTTCAATTTCTTTAGTAGAGTTAGTTATAATGATGCATATATAAATATATTGGTATGGAAGGTGAAACTTTTAACTAAATATATTTTAAATCTAGAGTAAATCAAAATATTCAAGCATAAAGTCTTATGAAAATAGTACCAAACAATGAACCTTGAATGAACCTAGTGAGTCACGACTTGAAATTATTGAGCCTTGGGAAAATTTATTCCTAACATAATTATTAATCTTTCGAGATAGATAGGTTATGTTGTCCAAAATCTATATGTACATTCTATGAGTAACATCATCATTAAGACAAAACCTGGTCAAATTATAGCAATAAATAAAAAATGTGGATCTACATCCTAATTATATATTAAATGGATGGAATATAATACAAAAAATTAACTCCAAAACTCTACTAGTGGAGGGTGAGTGTGGGATTGTACTAGGACAAATAATCAGAAAGTAGAAAAGAAAATTTTAAAGACAACTAAAATCATAAAATTTATGTTAGGCTCTAATTTCAACTCATATTTGATTTGAAAATACAAACTAAAATAGATATCAATTTTGGAAATATATATTCACTTCATAAAATAATATATTTTTTAAAAACAAATATTTGTTTCCTATTAAAATATTTTCTCCCGAAAAATTGTTTCTAAGGTTTCTTTGGAGTCGATCTTAGGAGTCCCAATCCTATAAAAAATTGAAGTGTTCATCATAGCCATTTATCAACTTTATCTCAATGATGACATATTTTTTTCACCAAATTTAATCAAATAACAAAAGTTTATAGATAAAAAATTTAAGATTTAAGATATATAATGCATTCATCTTTCTGTAGCTTTTTAGTGCCACTTAAAGGTGCTGATTGGCTCATAATCATCTTGCACTCATCCATAACTAAATCCTAAAGAAAAAATCCTAAGAATATGTAAGAAATGCTAGCTTCACTATTTAAATGTACATGAAAAATATAATATTTCAATACAAGTTATTTATAGCAATAGATTAATACTAATAAACTCTAGTGTTTGGAGTTAAGACTAATAAATGATAATATAATAAATATTAGCAAATTAATATGAAATATTAATAAATAACATAAATAGATCTATAGAATTTTACTTTGATAGATGTCACAAATTGATATGTCAATGTATTATAAAATATGGTATTTCCATATGACTATTACAAAATCGAAAAAGTATACTTCTACTTCTTTCACTTTTGCAAGTGTATAAGTCACCTTTGTAACTATAGAATTGAACATGGGTATGCCGATCTAAGCTTCTTGATTTATGCTTCTATGTGTTGTTTGCCTCTATTTTTGTGACATAAAATAATTAACTATAGTCTTTAAAAATACTATTCAATATTTTTCTAGGACAAGGGATTCACCCTTGACCAAATCCCTGGAAATTTTTATTAAAAGGAGCAAAGATAGTAGGAAATCATGTTGTATTCTCTTAAGAATCAAATGTATGTATGTATTAATTTATCATAGATCTTATATAGATTTCAATAGCTTAAATAAATTAAAGTTAGTCCATCACATATCATCAAAGAATAAAATTTTGAAATTATTTCTATTTTAGTCAACTCATAATAGCTAATGTGAGAAAAATATTAACTAGTTTAAAAACAAGGATTACGATTTATGTATAATAGTAATTTAAGTCAATTTTACACACACTAATCGAAGTCAAGGTACTGAATAACTAGATGCAAAGTCATACACAAACCTTGGTGTAAGTGACCATGTGAATATAATATAAGATCATTTTCTACCATCCACCTAAAATATACCAACTTTCAAACTAATCAATACATGAAAGACAACCTAATTATCTTAGATCCAAAACAAAAAAAACATCTTGAAAATATTAAATTTTCACCATTAAAACAATCTCATGCTCAACAAATATTAAAAACTAATAAATGAATTCTACAATTAAATGTATTCATTTCCTAGCCTTTAATGTCAATTAATAAATCCAAAGAAAAAGAAATGTAAGATATATATAACCTTTATATTAGTCACGAATATTTAGTTTTAAGTTCCACATAACATGTAATTATATTAGTCACGAATATTTAGTTTTAAGTTCCTCATAAAAAGAATTGAATATGAGTTCATGCTATCACTAAAGACTTGTTCCATGTGAGAGATCCTCAAAAACTCTTAAAATAGCCCTACTAGAGCCCACTTAGTTTACATTTTGTATTCCCAATGAAGAATAGCTTGCAACGGGTGAATCATATGTCTCACAACTCACTAAACTAAATAGAGAGAATAGAATAAGCTTAAAATGACCATATTCATGGAATGAATAGAATGGGCATCATAATATATTTATGACTCTATAAAGCATTAAATCAAACATTCCCCTTTCTTAAATGTATAAACCAAGTTTGAATCATTTATAAATTCAGTAATTATTATTATTATCATTATGTTGCACGTTTCTCCTCGAATCCATAACAAAAGTAAACCTTTTTTCTTTGGAATTTGTTCTAAATAAAGAGTATGTGATGCCAATTTTAGTTATAGAATAATTACAGCTTGCAAGTATCTTGGTTGTTTGGTTGATAGAAAATTATTTTTATGATAATTTTTTGAGTGACAATTTTTCCCCCATGTTATTTTATCATAAAGAGAATAGACATGAAGTGTTTTGGTTTATTTATTTGGAAGACTTTGAAGTTATCTTTTATAGAAATGGTAGCATATATTATGTATTGAGTTTATGTTTGAGAAAAAAAGGAACCAAAAGTGAGAATATAAATTAAAATCTAGACAGATGTTAAGATTTCACTCATTGACGATAAGTGGAAGGCATGAAATAGTCAATAGAATTGATATTTACTAAAGAGTGAAATATATATAATTATTGCATTTGTAAGTAACATTTTAATTATAAATTTTTAGGTGTAAGAGAAAATAAATTATTCTATTCAATAGTTAAAATAATTATATCGAAGGTGTTTTTTATATAAAGTGAATGATCTATTTTTTAAAATCAATGGTTGAAAATTGTAGAGAAAGATGTAAGACCATTGAAATGATCTCAATCGTCAAATTTTCTAAAATATTAAAAAATATAATAAATAATTAAAGAAAAAACAATTGTATTCTTATCCAATCTTAGCTTTAAATTAAGAAAAGATAAGATAAAAAATATTTTTTTCTTTTAAACTTTTTAAACTTAGAGTTTTAGATAAATAATAATAATTTTTTAATAAATAGATATTTTTTTAAAATAATAATATTAATAATAAATCAATATATTTTATTTTCACTTAAATTTGGTGTTACTTGTAATTTTTGATATAAAAGTTAGAATTTACTTTTAACAATTTTAATATAGTTTATACTTATTTTTAATATTTTATTTGAAATATATTTTTAATTTTTAAATTTAATTTATTTAATAATATTTTACAATATTTTTTTATTTGTTAAGATTTAGTTTATGTTAATATTGTTTGTGATATATTGCCCGTTAAGAGGACTGGTTGGGTTAATCCAGCTCTTAAGGGGACAGTAGAGACTATATGGGAAAGACCAATGGAAGGTTGGTTGAAGGTGAATTTTGACTGGGCATCTAAAGGAAACCCGAGACTTTCTGGAGCAGGGTTCATTGTTAGGGATTGGAGGGGAAATGTTCTAGCTTTGGGAGCAAAGAAGTTGGAAGATGGGACTAATAACATAGCTGAATCTCAAACAGCATTAATAGTTGTGATGCTTGGCAAATGATTAGGGGCATCGAAAATACATTTGGAGGGTGATTCTCTTGTAATAATTCAGGCTGTGATGAAAGGTAATATTAGGGCAGGACATTTACATAATGTCATTGAGAAAATCAATGATGAATTAGCAGATTTTGATTAAATGTAGAGGCATACATACTATCTAAGTGGGCTTTAACATTTCAAAAATTTGGAGACATTAGAATTGAAGATTTTAGAAATTTAAATTTAGAGGAAGAAGTGATGGGAGAACTGGTACGTTACAAAAGTTAGGAAAAGAATACTTGAGTGCCCTCAAGCCATCGAAATGAATGTGAGTAGTAAGTGGAGGTAAATGGCAGCATGGATCATACACCAAGCTTTAATGGGAAGGTGGCGAATTAATATTTTTATCTCTCGAGGCTCTATATTCGTGATGCTTCCTCCATACGTTTGGTTATTGGCAAAGCAATGGTGATTAGGAGGTGGCCACACTGTAGGTGTAAAGATGATGGAGGTTGGGTTCTCATTGTAGACGAGGAAGCAACTCTCTCCAGTTTTTGGAGAGGCATCTGCAAAAAGATTAATGGGGTGTTTCCTCTATAGTGATGAACAATTAGTGAAGGCGGTGCAGCTAATTCTAGGGAAAGGTTTTGGCGAGCTCAGGCATAGATACATAACCAATATGGACATCTATTCATTGATAATGGCATGGGGGTTAGACTTGGGCGAGCAGACTGAAGTAGTGGCAAAGGTAATGAAAACATTGGTGCACAAGGATTATCTGGAGGAAATGGAGTTTCTGTTGGAGTGGGCAACTCTGAGAGTTGGAATAGACATTAGTGAAGGGATTGATAGTCAAGACGATGAGGAAATGGAGAAATGTATACCATTTTTTAAATGGCTAGAGGGGAAACATAAGACCAAATGGAGAGAAGGGGCAACACGAGGGTGAGAATCTTTGAAATTAATGGTGGACCTGGTAGAAGTGGAGGCGGTAATAGTGCACACTAAAGTTGAAGCGACACGATTGCAGAAGAAGGAGCAACATCCATGATAGAAGAAGAAGATGAATAGGAAGAACAAAGATGTTGGGTCGAGCAGCTCGCACATGGGTCTATAGCAGTAAACATAAATTTCTATTATGTGATTTGAATTAAAAGTTGTCACTGGTTTTTGGGGGTTTTTTTGTTTAACACTTTGGGGATAGTAGGAAAGTTGTACTGGGAGGATGGGTAGGTAGAAGTTAATTCAGATAAACAAGTTGAATTTGTATTTGGGATTTATTGTCAAATGAAGTAGTGTATGGTTTTATAGTAATTTCTATAGTTTAGTTATAATTGTTGAGTTTTTGGAGTATGACAGATGATGGACTGAATGGTTGATGGGTTTCTAGAGAACTTTGAAGAAGATGTATTTTGATGCTTTTATATTAATAAGAATAATATTATTACCGATAAAAAAGAAATTGTTTGTGATATATTAATTATTTTTCAGGTACATATTTTAGTAATATTTCAATTTTAATAAATTAAAAAAATAGTTTTACTTTTTTATTTAATCATTTATTAACTTAATAAGTTTATTAGTTGTTACAATTTTTTTAAAATTATTATGTTTATTATTAATATTTAGATTTAGATTTATTTTGACTTTCCATTTAGTTTAAATTATTTTAGTTTTTAATCTAGCTTGAAGTTTAAAATTTATTTTTATTATTTTTCTTTTTATGAAATTACAAATAATAATTAAAAAATATTATAAATGATTTTATTTATTTATTTATCTTATTAAAACTTTAATTATTGTAGAATAATTCTATTTTGGATTTTTGTTATAATTTATATAATAAAATGAATTTCAAACTTAAAATATAAATTAAAATTTATAGAGTGAGAGAGAAGTTAACTTTTGATTAGTCATTTCATGCCAACAATCTAAGGATAACACATCCTAAGGATTTATGCTCATGGTTGCATATCATTTGGTTAAGAATATGATAATTCACATTTAAAACCTCTTCAATGTACCCATTGCACAATTAGGAGGAAAATAGATAGATAGAGAAAGAGAGAAATAAAGAGAGAGAAATAGAGAAATAAAGATGGAGACAAAGAGATACAGAGAGATAAAAAGAGAGATAGAGATACAAAAATATAGATATAGATATAAAAGAATAAATATGGAGAGAGGGAAGAGGAGAGGCATAGATAGGTATAGTCACATAAAGAGAGATAGAGAGATAGAAAGATAAAGAGAAATGGGAGAAAAATATATATATAGAGGTCGAGAGATCAAGAGATAAAGAGGGAAAGGAGGAGAGAGAAGGGAGATAAATGGGGATGGAAATAAATAGTAAGGGGAGAAAGATAGGGAGAGAGAAACAGAAAAAGAGAATAAATAAGAGAAATATAGATAGAGGAAGAGAGAAGGGAAGAAAAATATGGAGAGAAATAGGGGAGAGAGAGGAAGAGAGATAATAAAAGATATAAAGATAGTGAGGGAGACAAAGTTATAAAGATATCTCTCTCTTTCTCTTCTCATATCTCTATAATATCTCCTTATATGCACTTCTCTGTAGTGCGTCTCATACGTTTTCCTTGATAGACTGACAGTTGATCTATTTTATGATGAGATATTATGATACATTATATGATGTTTGATTCATTGTTATGATGATGCCATTGATGACACTTTTGATACTTGATGTTTTATGCACATGTTATGATTAGTATATGGTTTATTTAGGTGACTATGAAGATCTGATTGATTATGAGGACTAACCCTATCATCGACATTATGTGATTATTTTTATCATGACTATTATGTGATTATATTGTGAATGATCTTATCCTAATTACTATGTAGCTGATTGTTATATGAGTTGATGTGGTTACTAGATGTTGTTCTTACATATATATTTGGGTGAAAGGGATGGTATTGCATCACTCACTTGTGAGTACCCTACGATGTTGTGATTCCATTTCATAATGTTGTTGAATAAACCAGATACTGAGAGGGGGGGTGAATCAGTATTGACACAAAATAATTGAACAAACACTTAAAAATTTATTGCACCATAGAGCAGAGTAAAGTAACAGTTTAACATTAAGCTCCAAAACACATGAACACCATATTTTACGTGGAGAACCCAATAAGGGAAAAACCATGGTGAGGGTTAACTCACAATATATAAAGTTATATCAAAACCGGTAATAAGAGGCTCACTTCCACAAACATAAGCTCACTTCTTACAAGGACTTATTGTCCAAAATGGAGGCTCACTGCCTACAAAAAAAGTAAACATGAATTGGATAACCTCCAAGAGTTGAACTGAGAAAGATACACCGCATGTGCAGATTCAGTTACTTTGATGCTCAAAGTATTTATTCATCTTCAACCACTATTCAAATTTCACTCATACATAATCCTTCTTTCTTCTTGCATTCATATTGCTTATCCTTTTTGCTTCGTCGCACTTCCACACTTTTCATTCTCTAGCTATCTTGTATAAATACCTGATGTAACCGTATGCATTGGTTCGGTCAGCCTAATAGATGGAAAACATATTTCCAAGATGATAAATTGCTGGTCTTCATATCAAAATTAATTATCCTGTGTTATGCAATAGCATGTCAACCAAGATTAATGAATCGATGCTAAACTCGATCATGTATACGCGCTTCTAGCCATTATAAACCTTTTTCAAAACCTCAGACCATATAGATTACTAGAGGAGATATATCGACCAACATACCAGAGATACCAGATCAAATACCGGATGAGATAAGTATGATATTCACACCAGTACCTAGTACCAGACCAACATGGTGACATCAATGACAATATTGACAAACTTCCAACAATCTCCCCCTTTGTCATTGATGGCAACATGTGCAAAAAGTTTGATTCAAAAATTCTCCAAACTCTCCCCAAAATTCCAAAACTCCAAATATCTCCCCCTTTGACATTAATGGAAAAGGGCACCAAAAAAAAGGATAAAAACATGGTGACATCCAACACTTATAGATTTTTATTCGAAATTCCAAGTATCCAATTTCTCAAACCAAAAGAATTGTTTTCACTTGGAACACTTTTTTGTACCTTTCCTTGATCACAAGAAGAAATTCCTTCCATTCCATTATTGTTGAATCCATTCTTGCACACACACTATCTAGTACAACCAATAGTGTGAAGGAGGATGACCAATCTGCAGATGAACATTGTTTCTCACAATCTTCTACATTAGAGAATATTTTGGAAAGATGATCTAACCGGACCTCAACAATATCCTTAAGAAGCCAGAAGGTCTTCACTACGTCATCCCTTTTCCTCTGTACAATGATCATTTCAGCCTAAAGCTCGCCAATTCTCAACCTTTTCATTCCTTCTTTGTCCTAAAAAATATCAAATTTCTTCCCAATGTTATTCAGCTTCTATTGCTTCAATTCTGCTTCAAAAGTTGTCAACTGCAACAGGCCACCAGAGACAATACTTGTAGATGTTTGTCATTTATTTCATGCATCTCTTTGTCTCTACAATTAATTCGTATAACATCTGATTTTCCTTTGAACACCTCTTTTCAACTAAAGCCTCCAATTTACCTCCTCTCAGACCTTCAAGCAACATTCTTTCTTCAACTATTTCAACCAAATTTTCAAGTAAAATTTCAGAGACAATAGATACATCAATACCTTTGCGAAGTAGATAATCAACTAACACATCATCAATTTTAAGTTTGTCAACAGGGGAAGCCGTACTCCATACATCACCAAATTTCTTCATCTTTCCTTGTATTATCATGGACCAGATGCCTTCCAGATTGGAAGATTCAGATCCAGCCAAAGATTCTGCTTCTTCTTTCTTTTCTTCAAAGATAGCAATGACATCTTCAGAGACAAATTTTATTTTCTTCAATTCCGAAGGGGAATCACTAGTGACTACTTCCAGTTCATTTGTCCTAGAGGAAGAACCTTCCTCAAACTGACTTACAATGACCTCACCGGAGCTCATCACAATTTGTAACGATATGAATTTTTTTTTGCAGGCACTTGCTTTATCTTACAAACTTTCCAAGTGCCTGAAAATCTAGTTTGCATCGAGAATCCCAGATTCCCACTCAACATCTTTCTTTCCCGGTAGAGATTTCAGAAAATAAATCACCAAACATGTAAGTAAGGATCCAAAATGAAATGGATATCCTTCTCCCAGTGTCATTTGTATATTCTCAATAATTTTTTCAAGGATTAGCTTACAAAGATCAAATTGTACATTCTCCTTTACCATTTTACGTACTAGATAAATTGTGATGGCCGAAGTAGAGCCTTCACAATTTATAAAAAATATTTTATAATAAATTCCATATGCAACATACCTAACTAAGGCATCACCAATAGTGTTGATCAATAGTGCTTGGGGGTCCTTGTCGACTCTCGTCATTTCCTCCACTTGTATTTTTTTTTTTTTTGTCCAAGAAGTTCTCTGACACTGCAAAGTCTAGTAACCATTGCAATTGCTTCTTTCCCAATGAGATAGGGTTTTCCCAATATAATGTTGATATCCTTGAGTTTTCTTAGAAGGAACATGATAAATTATTTTTTGGAAAACCAAGGGAATTCTCCCCATATATCGAAACCTAGGGTTTGTATGTTCAACAAGTTGTTCGATTCCAACCCTAATTCCAATTTCTTTATTTTCTAATGATCGAACTCATCCATCTCAACTCCTTTCAACTTCAGAAGGGTATCCCTTTTAGAAATTTCCATTATATCCCTCAAAATGTTTAACAAGAAAATTCTTCAATTACCTTTCCTTTGCTGTCACGAGATGGGAAATTTTAGTTACTTATATCAAGCGACCACAATGATTTCTTTGAAGGTCTTCAAATCACTTCAGAGATGTTTCAAGAAGGTTCCAAGTGCTTCTACAAATTCTTTGAATGCATTTGATGACCAAAATGATTTGTGAGATTTCCTTTAGATTTCATCATTTCTCCCTAACTCACATTAATTGGAAAAAGCTGACAAACTTATCTTCCATCTACACTAAGAAACCCTAATTTACTCCGAAAACAAACAAGCTTGCATATTTTCTTCTGGTTTATTTTGCAACACATATGTCCTATCATTATTTACAACATATCCACATGCTAGCATCTGACACGCTCTATTTCCAGGGGTTTAGTTAATTTTATGATAAAGCTCCCCCTAAGATAAAGCTAGTTCTAATTCCCAAAGGATTTATTTGCATCGAATGAGGGTACAAATGCATCAGTAGAATATGATCCTTCTTTCCTTTTCCATATTTTTTTCATTTCCTGCCTAACCTCTTCCTTATCAATTTTTTCGACATCTTCCACCAGAGAAAACTGCTCCCCTTTTCTATTTTTGCATACTTTTGAGATATGTCCTAGTTCCTTGCAATAATCGTAGATTATATTTCTCTAATTTGTTTGATTTCCATTCATCCTTGTTCTGCATTGGTTTTCTTTGTGTCCAAACATGTTACAATTATAACAATAACCATTGAATGACTGATTCATCCTTTTTCCATTGAATTTATTCGTCATCACTCGACTAGCCGAAGATCTGCATTTAGTAGCTTTATGTCCTATCTTCTTGCATGCATAACAATGTCCAAAGAAGGGACCAAAAAATTGATTCAACCTACTCCTACACTCAGTTGCCTTATGACCAAACTTCTTACATGAAAAAAAAACATTGAATGATGAGTACCTTTGTGCATTTGGTTGTCTGACAGGTGGTTTCTTTCCAAAATTTATTTTCTTCTTTCCTTTTTCTTCAGTCTTTCGATTATTTACTGTATTTGAATTTAATATTTTTCCATCGTCTTCATTTCCTAAGCCACTTTTGTCTTTATAAGGTTTTTGTCCTTCTATCAGTTCATCAAGATTGGTGGAGTTTATCTTGAAATCCTCTTCATAGAGTTTTGATTTCTCAAGTTTTGTCTTTAGACTCATTACTTCATGTTCAAGCCTACGATAGACATCAACTTTGCTTTGTATCACTATTTTCAAACATTATTCAACTTTCTTATTTTCATCTATCTTCAACTTCAGTCTGGTGTGCTCATCATTTTCTTGCTTCAACTCCTCACTCACTTCTCTGTATCTTTCCTTGAATTTCTTTAACTACTCTTTCAATTTTCTGACACGCTCATTTGCTTCATTAAGATTTTCCTTCAGTTCTCTATTTTCAATTTCAACCTTTTCTAGACCTTCAAGGGCAATCCAAAGCTCTTCTTTATCCATTTGTTCAATCTATAGGATCTCCCTCAAGCTGTTAAACTTCACCAAAGGAACCAGAGGTCTGATACCAATTATTGAATAAACCGGATATTGAGAGGGTGGGGTGAATCAGTATCCACACAAACTCATTGAACAAACACTTAAAAATTTATTGCACCATAGAGTAGAGTAAAGTAATACTTTAACATTAAGTTCTAGAACACATGAACACCATATTTTACGTGGAAAACCCAATAAGGGAAAAACCATGGTAAGGATTAACTCAAAATATCAAAGTTATATCAAAACTGGTAATAAGAGGCTCACTGCCACAAAGAAAATCTCACTGTTTACAAGGACTTATTGTCCATAATGGAGGCTCACTTCCTCTAGAAAAAGTAAACATGAACGGGCTAACCACCAAGAGTTGAATTGAGAAAGACACACCACATGTGTAGATTCAGTTCCTTTAGTGCTTAGAGTATTTTTTGATCTTCAACCACTATTCACACTTCACTCATACATACTCCTTCTTCTTGCGTTCACATTGCTTATCCTTTTTTCTTCATCACACTTCCACACTTTTCATTCTCTAGCTATCTTGTATTAATACTTGATGTAACCGTATGCATTGGTTCGGTCAACCTAATAGATGCAAAACATATTTCCAAGATGATAACTTGTCAGTCTTCATATAAAAAGTAATTCTCTTTTGTTATGAAACAACATGTCGGCCAAGATTAATGAATCGATGCTAAACTCGATCATGTATACGCACTTCCAACCATTATAAAACTTTTTCAAAACCTCAAACCATACAAACTATCAGAGGAGATATCCGGACCAACATACCAGAGATACCAGATCAAATACCGGATGAGATAAGTATGATCCTCACATCGGTACCCAATACCGGACCAACATGGTGACATCAATGACAATATTGAAAAACTTCCAACAAGTGTGTTTGTTTACATGTATATGCACGATTGTTTTGTGTGTTGTAGGTTGAAGGTACTAGGCATCAACTCCACCTTAATTGATAGGTCTAAGCATTCCTTGAACCTAATGGATTAGTTGATCGAAGATAACACTTGATCTCCTACCCTGTCCATCATCCTCAAAGATGATGAGTATCCAGTTTGGCACCCCATTAGTATTGTCAATATGTCAGTTTGGTCATTTTGTGTTGCTTGAGGTTTTGCATTTTGACCCTAGGTAGTGGTCAAGTAATTATTTGGAATTTGGTTTATTTAATTTAAATTTTTTGATAAATGCCGATTGGATGTCTTATTCATTAAAATAATTTTCTAAGCAAAAAGGTATACTTTGATAGATATATATATATATATATATATATATATAAATATAAATAAATATATAATCATAGTTGATAATAAAATAAATTTATAGTGTAATGTTATAATTACTAAATAATAATAATAAGTTAAATAAATAGAATATTATAAAGTTGGGTTATTTAATTGATTATAAGGTGTGCATAAATGTGGGTAAATGGTGTTACCCATTTGTGTAAAATTGAATATTTATCATATTATGTTGTTATGATTTTTTAATGCAAATTTTTTAATTAATTTAAAATTAACTATTGTGCTGTGTCAGGAAGGACAAATTAATAAATTAAAAACTAGCTATAATCCATTGGGATAGTTGGGAATTTCCCATACAATGGATATTTTCCTCCTTCCTATAATTTTTTATGGTTTTGGGGGTTTTGATTTTATTTTTTCGAGGGGGAGAAAAAATTGTCTGTTAATTTTCTTATATTGCTGATTTTGTAGGGAATTGTGGTTTTGGAATTTTGGTTGGTTGAATTGGAGAAGTTGGATTGTGAACATAATTTTGAGCTAGGCATCAAATACCCATTTCCTACCAAGCGTTGGATCCAAGTTGGATTTTGATCTCTCATTTACATTGCTTTCTTGTATGTTTGATCAGATCTATTGATTCTTCTCTCTCTGCTTTTTGAAAGTGAATGTTGATTGTTTTAATTCTTCCTATGAGTGAAATATTTAATCATTCTGAAATAAAAACAAATAATAAAGGTTTATTGTCGTTATGTTCTTTACATTGTTCCCAATAAATATATTTAGACACCTTAAATGATTTAATATATAGATTTATATATATTCTACAGTTGTGGTCGAACCCCTTTATTCTAAACGCAATGTCCCATTGCTCATGTTGCTGAATTTTTATATACTATGTGTTTTTCTTTGTGTTCCCATCCTCCATTTTTTATTTACCTTTCTTCTAGGCATTGTTTGCCATGCCTCTTAAAAAAATCCATTTGATGCATATTCTGTGATCATTGCATTCCATGTTATGACATCTATCTACACCTTCCAATTGCATTTTTGGAAAGTTTCTTAAGCCCTTTCAACAAAAACAATTTGCACACATCTTGCTATCATTTCATCCCATGAGATGGGATCTCTTTGAGGCCCTTCTGTTAGTAGTCGTGTGCCCTACCTTTTCAGCATTTTGTTTACTGCAATTTAAATTTGGTAATGTTCTTTGTTATTTTATTTTATCGATAATATATATAGATATATCGATTGGAATTAAATATTACTATGATTTATTTATATCGATAATGATATATATATCGATTGGAATTTGATAACATTTATGGTGATTGCATTTTGATATATATATATTATATTATATAATTATTTATTATGATTGCATTTTGAAACGATTAATACAGTAAAAGGAATATTTTAGAAGAAATAAAAATGTTAGTTAATAAAAGATTATTAATTGGACAATTATTGTTAAAATGAATATTTAAATTGTTATGTAAAATAATTGTGTAAATAATTAAGTGAATTGATATGTTTCATAAATAGATATATTATTTAATTTAAATGATTCAAATAATATTAAATGATTTGGTTTACTTCTTGTTAACTGATGAGTAAATAAATGTTACTTATCTTTATAATAATTTAAGGATTTATTAGTATATTTTCCATGTAAATCAATTATTTAGGATCTTGTTATTTTAATATTATATTAAAGTTGCAACTTAAAATCAAGGTTTTCATGGTAACCAGTTCAATAAAAATTATGGTTTTATTAATGATATATTTATTCTTAGATATAATTGTTTTTAGTGAATAATTCCTTATTTAAGGGAAAATTTTCATGGTTATAATGCTATGATTAATTTTTGTTTTAAACAATGTGTTTTGATTATTGGGTTAGGTGATTCTGTAATTGTTAAAAGTGGGTATCATTTGTGCAAAGTTGTTTAAGATTCAGTTTCATTGGATAATGTGCTTAGTATGCTAGTTTCTAGAGGCCTAGGAGGGGGTATATTTACATGAAGGGTCCTTAGGGTTGCTTAACCATGAAGTGGTTTAGCTATGTTGGTGGTAATGTGCATTGTATGAGCACTATCCATAAGGGTGTTGCCTCCTATTTATGTATGGATTCATGTGATTATGATAAGTGTGCAAGATGGTCAATACCTTGCAATGTGTAGGATTTTCTAGTTGCAAGTAGGGGGAGTGGCTCTCAATAGGGGTCGGAACCCAAAGTGGTGTCTAGGACAACTCATTGGAGGGTTTCTTAATCTAGTGATAACCTTAATAATGAATTATGGGGATGGGTATAATTCACATTAAAGAAGATAATGGATGACTCACCCATTTCCTATAGTGCTCGTATAGGCTAAGGATGGGTTGAGAAGGCCTCGTTGGCAAGATCAACTTCCTTGTCCTCACAAAAGGAATTTTGGTTCTGCATGTGTCACCCTATGGGCCAGGGACCTAGTGAGAGGTTACCAGGACAACCATAGATGGGGGATATGGTCTAGTGAGAGATTTTCAAGACAACCCATGCTAGTACCATGCGATGACACTCCTCCTTATTTTAGTCTAGAACTCCCTAGTTTCTTTTCCTTTTTGATGTGTGAGTGCCTCTGGAAGTGCAGTAAGTGCTATAAGTGATGTTGGTGTTGTTAGCAGTTTTGTGTTGGAGTCATGCATAATCCCTCGCTTATGTTATCCTATTGCTTTCTTGACTATCTGTTGGATGTGTAACCTTGTGTTATCTCCTAGCATGGGGGTGGACCTAAGGGATCCACATAGTGTAGAGGTTGTGCTTTTTATCCATTGGGTATTCTTGCTACATGTTTGTGAGCATGGTGATTGATCATTGCACTATGGAGTCTAGTTCATGTTCCAGTTGTGAAGACATCCTATTATGTATTTGTATATTGGATTGTACTTCCATTTGTATCTCTTAATGTAATTTGATGCAAACTTCCCACATGTTCTTGGGGAAGCATTGTTGTAATTATTGTAATGATGTAACAAATATTGATGATTCCTTCTTGTAAAGAGTACTGTAAAGTAATGCATCATTCATATGTTAGCTAGAAAATGATCTTTAATGTTAATTATAAGTTATCACATTATGAAATTAAGTAGTTTGAGATCATTTAATTTGGTACTTTAAATAAATGTTGCATGTTAGATCATTCATGTATCTTTTTTCATTAATGAAAAGTTTCTAGTAGTCTTGACTTTGTGAGTAGCACAATTGAGGAACCTTAGAGGACCTAGGTCTAGATTATTATGTATGTTATGCATTCTATAGTTATTTTTTTTTAAAAAAATTTGTTCCACTAATTTGACCTAGTTTAGTGTTGTCCTCTAGGGTTCCTTGGCGGGGTGTTACACTTGGTACCAGAGCCCAAGTTCTAGCACTAGGTACTCTAGTTTCATATGATCCCATTATTTTTTCCTAGTTGCTTGGACTCTTGAGATTGTGCTTTCCCCTTTTTCCATCATCACCTAATAACCTTAGACTTGTCCTTTGGTGGTGTTTGTGTAGAAAGATTCCTAGAGGCCAAGGTCGAGGTCATGGTAGAGGTCGAGGGGGTGGCCATGGGGCTAACCTATAGAACATCCCTTCTTAGGATTCCCATGAGGGTGATCGTGAGGAGTAGTAGGGCTCTTAGAATGATCAGGGAAGCAGGGGTCATAATTATGGCCAACCAGAGTTAAAGGTAGCTCAGTTACGTCTTTTGCTTGAGGAGATCCTTGCTTGCCTAGGCCCTAGGTAGGAGGGAAATTAGTAGGGGGAATATCAACACTCTGGTTATAGGGATAGAGAGAGAAAGGTCTCCTAGGAGGAGAGATGTTGTAGTACAGAAAGAGACTATTTTAGTAGGTCATATGAGGGATCTCTTGAGGTCACGTCCTCCTACCTTTGATGGTTCTAGTGGTGGCTTGTAGGCTGAGACTTGGTTGATAGATTTGGATAGGTGTTTTTCTATACACCTATATGGTAGTAACACTAAGGTGAGATGTGCCATTATGCACCTTAGGGGTTGTGCTTCTATATGGTGGTGGTTGGAGGAATAAAAATTGTATTTCAATATTGGTTTAGTTTCTTGGGAGAATTTTCTAGAGAGGTTTAGAGCTCACCTTTTGTCAGACCACTGGAGGAAATGTCGTGCAAATGAGTTTCATGAGTGTAGGTAGATGGATATGTCTATGGAGAAATACAAGCATAGGTTCTTTGAAATCAAGCAGTATGTGAGTATTGGTGATGACGAGGCCATGTTGGTCTAGCATTTCATTAGGGCTTTGAATGCCCGTATTAATGGGGGAGTCCATGTTTTTGAGCCGAAGACCATCGAGGTGGCAATAGAGAAGGCTTGATTGGTAGAGGATAACCTAGCCATGGTGCTAGGAGGGCAGAAAGGTGTACGAATTGGTAGTGCACCTTCAATAGGCTTCAAGTTCACAGGTGGCCAGTCTTAGGTAGTAGGTTCCTCTAGGAGATATCATGCACCTACTAAGGGTGGACAACAACATCAACAATGTTCCTAGTTGAAACCTAAGAATTTTTAGTTTGAGTGAGATAGTGGTTCTCAGTCTAGGAAAAACTGCAACTGGTAGCGAGCCAGGCATTATCATTCTAGCTAGCTAGCTCAGAGCACACAGCCTGCAACTAGTAGAGGTAGCTTCCAAAAGTCCAGTATACCCTTAGGTGGTGGAGGGTATGGTAGAGGTATAGGATTTTTTTCTTGTAGCCAATAGGGCTATATAGCTAGGTAGTATCCAAAAATGAGTACATCAAGATTCAGTCAGAGGTCGACAACCTCAGAGCTAATAGTAGGTGATGCAGGTAGGTCTCATAGAATGTTTGCAGCGGTTGATAATTTCCATGAAGAGCATCAAAACACAGTTTTGGAGACCACGGGTGTGTTGCAGGGTATTGAAATTTACCCTTATATCTTTCTGTCTCTCTCTATATCACTTCCTATCTTTATCTTTATATTTATATCTCTCCCTCTCTCCCCCTCCCTATATATTTATCTCTTCTATCTATATCTATACTTTTGTCCTCTCTTTATTTCTCCCCTCTCCTTCTCTCCATATCTATGTCTCCTCCATCTCCATATCCATTTCTATCTCCATCTCTATATCTAACTTCCTCTTTATCTCTATCTCCTTACCTCCCCTCTCTCTCTCCCCCCCTATATCTTTCCATAATTTTATCAAAATATTTCCCTCCCTCTCCCTCTTTCCCTATTTCAAACATAACATGAGCCTATTGGTAATGGAGCCTTATTATCTTCCCGATTCAAAGGTTTTTTTTTAGTTATGTTTACATCCATAGAAGTAGATGTATATTTTATTTGAAGCTATCACTTCTCCATTGAGACCTTTGTTTCACAAACAAAATCATTATTTAAATATCCTACCAATTGACCTCATGTATACTCCACAAATGTATGTAAACAATAAACCAAAAATTTACCTAATTGACCATCCACACTTCTTTGGTGTACCCATTGCACACCAAAGTGTGATTTCTAATTATAAATATTAAATAGTCTATACAAATGAATTGGAATTGAAAATAATATATATTTTGATTTTATTTAAAAATAAATAAATATATTTAAATATAATATTTAGTTGGATTTAAAGTGAAAAATGATGATGATAGAAGCCTAAAGATAGGTTTAAAAAATAAATATATTACAATCAATAAAATAACTATGCACTAATTGGGTTTAGATTTATTCCTATAAAAGTGAAATGACACACACATCATAAAATCTACCCACAAAATTAATTGACAAAAAATGACTATGAGACATATTTACTTTGATCTTGTTTTGACTAAATTTTATATAGAACTAGGGATGTTTAGAAGCATATTTTGAAATTTTTATTTCATTTTAAGGGTTAAGATCCTGCAAATAACTAATTTATTTCATTGATCCAAGTACCAAAACATGTCTTTTAAACATCAAAAGTTGAATTTTGATTGCAAATTTAGATCCCTCTCTAAAATTGTAAATTTAAAAAAATGACATGACATTTATAGTTCTCATATAAATTTAATGATTTCTAAAAGAAGGATGAATATTAGAAGAGGATTTTTCAAATTTACGAAGGTACTTTTGAATTCAAGGGTACTTTCTAATTTTCTACAATATTTTTAATTTTATTTAGACAATTTTTAAATTTGTTGTTTTTGAATGTCATTCTATTAAAAAGGTAATTTATCTTACCTAATTTTAGTGATTTATGACCTTTTATTTTTTGTTCATATTTATTCATGTCATTATTTTCGTGTTCTAGTGGTTTTTCAAAGTCTAAAATATCTATTTATGCAATTTAAGTTCAAACTAATCATGGAGGGGGTTGAAAAATATTATTGTGAGGTTTATTGCTTTATTTCTAATAGTACATAGGGTAAGTAATCATTTATAGAGAGTTAAAATTGATGTTTGGGAGATTATTTTAGGATTTTAATGTTTTGTGATAACCTAAGGAATTAATAGGATACACGTACAAATTTGTGTCACATTCTTATAAAAGAAATGACTAACATTGATCCAACTTTTAAACTTGAATCAGTAAAAAGTGATATATATGTTTTGAATTTTGAAATGATGTAAACTAAAAAAATATTTATTCTTTAGTATATTTTATGTTTTTATTTTTTTTGAAAAGATTAAAAAATTATTTGAATATAATTTTTCATTAATTAACACTATAATTTAGTTACATGAGACTTCAATCTTTATATAGTAATTTTTTTTCCTTCATTTTTTTGTGTGTATTTATAACTTGAAACTTTAGGGCATGGATATTATTTTTTACATATATAACTTAGCTAGAATTAATATTACAAGATCACATGTTTGACCAAAACTAATTTTTAATTAAAAATACTTAAATTCACTTGTGCTGATAAATTGGCCGAAAGTGTGACAACTTTGTGCTGATACCAAATATCAATTTACGAGATATTGGAGCACGTAGGTGACTATATTCATAAGTTTCTTTAGTTTTTACCCCCAAGGAGTTTCTCTCAGATATATTAATATCTTTATATGGTATTTAACTCTACTTTATGTTAGAATTTGTTCTAATATATACTGTAGAAATAATTTTATTAATTTATTTGATCTTATATTACAACTCTAATAATTTTTAATAATTTGGTGATTATTGTAATAAATATTCCTCCTATTCTATATTTCATGTAGTATCAAATTTGGTTCTTTCCTTTTGAAGTTTTTTCTAGTGAATTTGAAGGTATTATTATCACCTAAAATTACACTTTTTTGAAATTGATTCAACATTCTAGTGAGAATGAAAACATCCTCACGGTGTGGGACCCTTGTAATTAAGGTCAAACAATTAGTGAATGTTGGTTTCTTTATAAATCTAGATGAATGTGTTGATCCAAATCAACATAGATTAAACTAAATAAAACCCTATTCTAACATCTATAAGAGGAAAAAAGAGAGAAATGAAAAAGGGAAAGGGTAGTAATACACCAAGAATCAATGGGTTTCTTCCATGGTCATGAAATCACAAGGAATCAATGGAATTTGCTAGTAGTCACATAGGTCTCTATTTTACTATCTCTTTTAAAAATATTGGAGGTAATGAATTTCATAGATAGTAGGAGGGAAGAATGATCCATCTATAGTCCTTGCAAAAAAAAATACAAAATGTACATTTTTATAAGAGCAAAAAAATTCATACAACCATATAGGTAGAATGTAGCGTCCCTCTATGATTCGTCCATTTATGATGTTTGATTAATTTTGTTTGAGTTTTTGGAATTAAATTGGTTTTATAATGTTGTGTGATTAATTGAAAAACTAAATAAAATATTAAAATAAAATATTATTATTTTGTAATGCTGTAATTATTAGATAGTTAAAACATTATAAAAGATAGAAAGATCTTCTTCTGAGCACATGCGTGGTTTGGAACTAATTGTTGAAATGAAACTTGCTATTTTTGTGAGAGTTTTATCGTATTTTTATTTTTGAAAATAAAGTAGCTTCCTCTAAGATAAATGATGATTTTGTTTTGGAGAGACTGGGGCGGGTCATTATTTTTTAATTTTTGTTTTCAAATAGAGGATCCTTGTCTATAGGAATAATCTGATGAATAATGGTTTTCGGTGGATTGTTTTGAAAATTGAATTGGGTTTTCCAGGAGGTGGTCGTCAAATTCTTCGAGAGTCTTGTTGCAAGGTTCTCTCAGATCTTTTATGCCTTTCTCGGTCCCAATCCTATGCTGCAAGTAAACAATTTGAATCCTATCTTTTATGACCTATTTTGGGAAATATTTCATGTATGTATTTCATGGTTGCTTTAGATTATGATTCTATATTAGGTTTCATTGTTGTGAAGAGGCAATAGGGAATTTTGCAATAGGACACTAGCTTCAAGATACATCAAACAAACTCGATAACTATTTATGCCTTGTAAAAGTTGTTTTTGGTTGTATGTTGGGGCACTAAGGTAAATTGATTGCACCTTATTTCATAGAAGATTATTGGAACCTAGGGTTGCATAGGATCCTTCGATGCTTGGTATTTTAATCTTTGCAGCACTGATATCTTTCCCTACCATTAGACTTTAATCTATCATATGGTCATGCCTCGCTCCAAGAAGCTTGATCTATTAATTCAAAATGAGAATTGGAACCATTTGTTGTCAGGCCAATTTCATGCTTTATCCATCGCCTAAGCTTCTCTTTCCTTTAGTTCTCAACCAGTAAGTTTAACCTATGACTTCTTCTGAATGTTAAAAAAAAGTTTCTACTTCACCATTTCCCTCGGGTGATACAATATTGAATCTATCTTGCACCTTTGAATGGTAGTTTTGTGTTCTTTTTGCACGCGATTTGGATAAGTAACGGTCTTGCTTTTCCTTTATAATTATTTCTCTATACCTTAAATTGAAATAGTAACTGAATAAATATATATAGAACTTTAAAATAGAAACTTGAGTTGCTGTTTCAACCGATCCAAAATCCATTCTAGTTTTTTTAGCGATACTTTCTATATCGATTCATTTTTATGAATTATTCCATGTTAGTCGACGCTTGTGTTGATAATCAATGCCCTATATTTTTTTGATTCTGCATTACTCTGCCCTTGTTTCTATTTTCAATTTAAGGTTCGAGGAGCATAGTCTGAACTGGAAACATAAAGCCTTAGAATGATAACAGCCAACCTCATGGTTTAGAATCAGCCATGCTCATGGTCAATCACTTTTCATGATTTTCTTTTCTATCACAATATCCTGAAAGTTTCTCAAGCCGATTCAACCAACTTGTTTTGCACCCATCCTGCAATATCTCACCAAATTCCTCTATCAATTAGCCTTGATGGATGCACATACACTCTTCCGAAGCTTCCTTTATGGCAAAAGAAGTGGGGTTGTTGGAAAAGGTTACAAACCTGGTTTTACACCTGCCTATTGCCTTGCCTAAAATGGTTATTATGCAAGCCTAGTTTTCAGATTGTTGCATTTTGCATCACCTGTAATCTTCCTAAGAACATTGTCGTTGTTTGAAATGATGAAAAAGTTTCGCATCTCTTCGAACATTTTAGCGTGCATGTCCTTTTAAGATATTCTATCGAACCATTCATGAGCTTTGTCTATATTTTATATCCTACCTGTTGCATTTGGGGATTTAGGTTAGTTTCTTAAACTGAGCTACTAGGAAGGAGATGATCTAGTTAAACTAAGATATCAATCATCCAGCTTGCTACAAATGCATTCAAGTATATATATATATCTACGACTTATGTTCTTCATTCTATTGTTTCCTCTCCCATGCAATATAAGCGGTGGAATCTTCTGCACGGTCCAGAGGGTTATGTAAGTTGTCATTTATTAAAGACATATTTAAACTAGCTATATGAGTTTCATAGACATATTATTTTAGGAAATGAATAAAATCACGAGACTTACATGATCGAATTTTCATTTTGGAAAAACTAGATTCTTATACCTCACTTGATTTGGTGAAACTAATCCTTGACCACGTTTAAATGACTGTTTGGGTATTTTTGATTGTTTATCTTTTGAATAGTATATGTTGCCTCCATCAATTTAGTTAAGGCTTATATCAATCTCAAAATTCCACTTGTATGGCAAACGTTCTTTAGATATACCTCCTATAATTTTGAATATTGAGTATATTCGTATAGATCTCTATCTCCATAGCTATGCATAAACAAACCTATATATTACTGAGATATTTGCATGTATATGTATGCATATACATAAGAATATATATAAGGTGATTATTTGAAAGCGATTCATGGTAATCGAGAGATTTAGTTAGCATGGTTTTCTTTAAATGAACTATAGAGCAACATATACTAGTTTAAAGTTAACCTTATGATGAAAGCTTGACTTAGAGATGGGTTGGACATTGTATGAATGAGACTAAATGTAAGCGTATATTATTGATTAAATAGGTTGGTTATTTCAAAGATTCTTCCTTCTTTAACTCGAATATTTTTTTATGAATCTTTATTATCTTATTTAGATTAGTTGAAGAAATTGTTTGAGTAACAAATCCATGAATTATTGAAGTTAAAACATGACTTAAGTTATCACCTCCTTTCTGTCAAAATATATATATTCATGCAAATAGGAATCATGATTAGAGTAGTGTTATAAGAAATTATTTGTAAGAGAATAGAGTTCATATCAAACCATTTTGAAAGGTAATTAGGGAATCTTGTTTGTTTACTTAATTACTTCTTTTAATAGCATTACCTTCTATAAAATATTTCTTTATTTGTTATCATCATTATATTGAGGGGAAATCCATAATTTCTTATCCTCTATAGGGGTATGTAGGGAGATATGTGCCTTTCTAGAATTATGCGATTGTTTGTATATTATAGTTGAAATTTTAATATTAGGGTTTCAAGATGATTTTTTCATTGATGATAGAGTTACTAGAAATGTTGTTATTTGTAGTATATAATCTTTTAATAGCTTAAGTGGTTAAGTAATGTGAGTATAATTTCCATTCCTTGGTTGCTTGGTTGGATTGATTGCTTGAATATGGTATCTGAATAGTGGAAATAATGTATTCGTAGTTGTAATGTTATCTGCTTGTTAAGAAAATATGCAAATCATGTCTCCCTTGGATGAAGTGTTTGTTGATTTTACCTTTGATTTAATTTGTTTCATGATTTCAAGGAAACATGTGCTATTTTAGTTCCTGGGTAGATGTGTACTTACCTCCAGAGGCTAGGGGAAGTAGTGCATTTATGCATTTGTTGTTGTACTTTTATATCTATCTTTTTACCTTGAGGTTATATGTATGGGTGGTAACTCTTTGTTTCGTGGTTTTGATACTTTATGTAGTCATGAGAGGGTCATGCCTCGTGTGTTTTTCTTTAAAGAATGCCTTTATGTTTTTGAGTATTGAGGTACACCCTTTACTAGACTTTAGTCTTTGGGTAACTCTAGGGGAGAGTGTCTCTTCATGGGGGCCAGTGTACAAGTGGTTGTCCATGGAAGAGTTCCCTTATATAAGTGATAACCTAGTTAAAGTATTTAGTGGGTTGGGTTATTTAAACACATAAGAAGACTAAAAAATGCACCTCACCCCTACTGTTAGCTCTCTCAAAGGCTAAGGATGGGTGGGAAGACCTAGTTGGTAAAGTCACTACCTTGTCTCTACGAAAGGTAAGTGGCTCCACATGAGTCACCCTATGGGGCGGTGCCTTGAGATAGGATGTCAGGTTAACCATACATGGAGGCGGCTCCTAGTGTTAGGTAGTCTGGTTAGTCCACATTGATGGAGGCGGCTCCTAGTGTTAGGTTGTCTAGTTAATCCATGTAAAGCCATGCAATGAAACTCTCCCACTATCCCTATTGTCTTCCCTTGCTTTTGTTGCCTTTGGAGTATTGTTGTTGTTGTTTATGTTTTTATGTGGGTTTTTGTTGTGTGGAGTTAGTCCTTTATTATTTTTTTGACCTTGTTGGATGAGGGTCCTCTTGTCATATCCTAGCATGGGGGGTGTTCCTCCGGGTTCACATGGTCGGGTGGAACATGCTACACACCCATTGGGTTCCCCATCGACGATCATGATGTTGCAGAGATGTACCAGTTGCAGTGATTCCTGAGATTTCCAATTTCAGTGCTTTGACCTATATTTCCTTCTGATGGAACTTATTATGTACCCTTTTCATTGTGGATGTATCATACTTGTATTGATGTATACCGCCCATTATTATAAGTGAAGACTCTTTGTAATGTAATACTGGTTTCTTAATGTGTCGTATCTATGGAAATATGTTCCATGAATGTAATTAAGAAATTAGAAGTTGTAATGCAATAATATAATATTCTTATATTTATGTATCTATCTTATTTATGATTGGATGTATGTTATATTTATGTCATTCTTATTCAAGCTTCTATTATTAATTTAATTTGGATTAGTTTAACGTTGTTGTTGTTTGGGCTCATTTCGAGTAGTGCACCATGTAACCCCATGGGACTAGGTTGATGTCTTATGGATTATAATAATGTTGATTATTATATAATTAAGGTTAATGCTTAGTTGTTACTAAAAAAAAAATTGTTTTGTTCATTATTAGTTGCTGTGTCCTATGGGGTTTGTGTGGTGGGGCATTACCACATGGTATTAGAGCCTAGGTTCATACATTGGGCACTCTGGATACGTGTGAGCCCATTACGTCATCCTAGGTGTTGTACTCTTGAGTTATGTTTTTCCCTTTTGGTGGTCTCACTTGTCTCCTAGGAATTGTCTTTAGGAATCGTTGGTCCAATGGTGCAAAAACCAATGGAAAGGATAGGACCCTCGGTGTAGTGCATAATGCACCAATATCCTTCCTACTAGGGAATGCATTATGGACATTGGTGCAATGTGTAAATGTATGTTAAGTTAGGATTAGTTGAGATTTAAAATTTGGTTTGAGTGAAATGTTTACCCCTATTGTGTGCAGGGATGGGTAGGTCAAATTCCGAAAAGAAGAAAGGAAAGGCAAGAAAGGCTTCCAAAAAAAGGGTGGTCATCAAATAAAATCCCATGCCAATAGCCCCACCTTGCATTCTTAATGACGAGACCTTGGCCCAGGCCCTCGCTTGGCTCAGGGTGAAAAAGGGGAAGGAGGTCAAAGAGCCAAAGCACACAATTAAAGGGAAGAAGCCATCGATGATCCGGGATTGGCCATTGGGGTGCAGACCTAATGCTCTCCTATTGTCCAAGGAAGAGAAGGAGAGCCTTTGTGCTCAGCATTCCACTTCCATGAAACCGATAGTGGACTCAGATGAGGACCTGGAAGAGTGTCCTCTTTTAGGCAGTGAGTAGCTCGATAGTTGTAGGAGGGATGTAGAACCTTCTATGTTGCTTAGCTGGATTGCTACTTTTATGTTATGATTATCTACCATGAGACTCTATGGTGGTTGTTTAACCATGTTGGTTTGGATTGTTGACAATTTAGTTGAATCATATGATTATGACACTGTTACTATTGTTTTGTTTGTTGTTGTATGGAGTTATTTGTGTTTGGAACAATTTGATTAGGTGTCATTATATGGATTTTTTACTATGCCTATTATGCTAATGATTAGTTATTGCCTTATGATATTGTTGTGATATAGTTGTGGCTACTTAATGTTATGGGTTTGGGATGATATTTAATTTTATTTTGATGATCATGTCATTATGGATTCATGTTTATAATATCAAGTTATTGGTGTGTTTAGATGATGATTAGTTACTGCTTTATGATGTTTCTTATAATGTAATCATTGTTATTTGATGTTTTGGTTATCGTATGAGGTCTTGGTGAGGGGAATGGGGTAACATCACTCATTTGCGAGCACCCTACTACACCGAGACTTCCTCTCATAGTGTGTTTGCTAATTGATATATATATATATATGTATGTATATTTTGTTTGACACCTTGTTTTATGCAGGTTGCAGTACCGAGTATCGAATCCACTTGGACTATTAGGTCTGAGCGTACCCCCAAGAACCCAATGGATATGATGTGGAAATAGGTGATGACTAAAGGACCCCAACCCGTGTTTGATAACCCCATTTTTTGGATGTTTATTTGGTCAAGTTGCCTTGTTTAGTATCTTATGCTTTTTAGTGTGACTTATAATGATGTTGTTTATAATGGTGTATGTTTACCTGACCTTGCAACTTCTAGGAGTAAGTCGAATCTTAGGGGGGAAGGATGTAGTGCCCCTCCATGATTCACCCTTTTATGATGTTTTATTAATTTTGTGTGGGTTGTTGGAATTAAATTGGTTTTATAATGTTGAGTGATTAATTGATGAATTAAATAAAATATTATTATTTTGGAATGTTGTAATTATTAGACAATTAAAATATTATAAAAAATAGAAATATCTTCGAAGCACATGCGTGGTTTTGAACTAATTGTTGAAATGAAACTTGCTATTTTTGTGAGAGTTTTATCATATTTTTATTTTTGAAAATAAGGCAGCTTCCTCTAAGATAAATGATGATTTTGTTTTGGAGAGACTAGGGAGGGTCATTATTTTTTTATTTTTGTTTTCAAATAGAGGACCCTTGTCTATAGGAATAATCTGATGAATAATGGTTTTCGGTGGATTGTTTTGAAAATTGAATTGGGTTTTCCAGGAGGTGGTCATCAAATTCTTTGAGAGTCTTGTTGCAAGGTTCTCTCAGATCTTTTATGCCTTTCTCGGTCCCAATCCTATGTTACAAGTAAGCAATTTGAATCCTATCTTTTATGACCCATTTTGGGCAATATTTCATGTATGTATTTCATGGTTGCTTTATATTATGGTTTTATATCAGGTTTCATTGCTATGAAGAAGCAACAGGGAATTTTGCAATAGGACACTAGCTTCAGGATAAATCAAAAAAACTCGATAACTATTTATTCCTTGTTTTAAAATCTGCTTCTGGTTGTATGTTGGGGCACTAAGAGTAATCAATTGCACCTTATTTCCTAGAAGATTATTGGAACCCAGGGTTGCATAGGATCCTTTGATGCTTGGTATTTTAATCTTTGCAGCATTGATATCTTTTCCTACCATTAGACTCGAATCTATCATATGGTCATGCCTTGCTCCAAGAAGCTTGATCTATTAACTCAAAATGAGAATTAGAACCATTTGTTGTTAGGCCGATTTCGTCATTTATCCATCACCTAAGCTTCTCTTTCCTTTAGTTCTCAATGAGTAATTTTAACCTATGACTTCTTCTGAATGTAAAAAAAAAGTTTCTACGTTGCCATTTTCGTTGGGCGATACAATATTGAATCCATCTGGCACCTTCGAATGGTAGTTTTGTGTTCTTTTTGCACATGGTTTCGATAACTAACGGTCTTGCTTTTCCTTTATAATTATTTCTCTATACCTTCAGTTGAAAGAGTAACATAATAAATATATATAGAACTATAAAATAGAAATTTGAGTTGTTGTTTCAGCCGACCCAAAATCCATTCTGGTTTTTTAAGCAATACTTTTTATATCAATTTATTTTGATGAATTATTCTATTTTAGTTGATGCTTGTGTTGAGAATCAATGTCCTATATTTTTTTGATTCCATATTACTCTGCCCTTGTTTCTATTTTTAATTTAAGGTTCAAGGATTATAGTCTAAACTGGAAACATAAAGCCTTAGTGTAACATCCTAGATTTTCTGCAAGCATGACTAGATAAACAAAGTTAAATCTTAATCTAAACAATAATCTAAAATCTAACAACAAAGAACGAGGAAATAAACTAAACTTATAAAACCAAAATGATCTCACCGAATATGCGTTCATCCCTTTGAGCTATCTTGATTGTTCTTCTCCATTTTTCCTTTTCAGTATTCTTTCCCTTAGATTTATGTGTTTGAATGCAAGTATAATTATGTTGAATGTCTAAGAAAAATATCGAAGTTGAATCTCTTCTCAAAAGTATGTGATTTCGGGAGGAGGAATAATGATTGTGATAGGCCATTTTATAGATTTTGGGTTTTCGAACGATCGGCTCAGATTGAAAGAGAGATCGACGGACGAGATTGATGAATGTCATGCGACATGAGTTACCTCTTAGATAGAATGTGAGTTAGAACATGAGTTAGAACATGAGTTCAGGAAAGACTGAAGATAGAGACTAATTTAGAACGTGAGTTAGAACACGAGTTCAAGATCTTAATCTCCAAAAATAGAAGAAATAGACTTTGTATGCAAAAGCCAAAGTTGGAACTCAAAGACTTAATGCATTTGAATGCAAATAGGAGTTAGAACTAGTTAATCGACTAGTTGTAACAGAGAGTCTTCTCGCGGAGATAAACACAGAGATAACTGAAGAACTAAAAATAGATCTCAAGTCAGAAGGTGAGTGAATGAATTAGATAACTGAATGATAGAGGAATGTGACATAAATATCAAATATGAATTAAATATTAATTTAATTCAACATTAAAAAATAAGAGACTTTAATTAAATAAATAAAGATAATTTATTTAATTGACTTTTGAATAGGATAATATAAATAATTAAATAATAAATATTTAATTATAGATAAAGGGGGTTAAATGAATAATTAAATAAAGATATTTAATTATAGTTGGAAAAGTATGATAAAGGGGTAATTAAATAATAAATTATTTAATTGATAGATAAATGGGTTAAAATTAATTAGTTCGCAACATAATTAAATAAATATGATTTATTTAATTAATTAAGTTGAATAAAGATTAATAATGAATTAATGAATTAATTAAAAAGGGGTATTTAATTAATAGAGGAAATATGTGTTAGAAAGGTTAATTAAATAATATACATTATTTAATCATGACCACAGACTATAGAAAATTATGTCGAAATGTGTACTTGCAGGCCTAGACCAATTTTCGGTATCTACAGTTTGCCCCTCTTTGATACAATGTTGTTTCAGTGTTGTGTCAAAGAAAATATGCCTCGATCATGCCCCAACATGAAACAGGTTAGGGTATGCCCTAGTGAAAGGGAGAATGACGAGGAGGTAGTGGTATACCCCCTCGAGAGGATATGCAGGTTTGAAGAACATGAGTGTGCTCTCGAAATGGATAGATAATGGTGGTGAAGATGCAAAAAAGAAGAAATGTTAGCATGGATAATTCAAAAAGTTAGTATTGAAAAAGAATGGTTATTGATTGAGAAAAAAATGATCTTCGATATTGTGCCAAATAGGCTATGCTTGCTTGTTATCATCATTGGGCGGGACATGAAACAAATGGATGGTACACACTATGATATGAGATAGACCATAGTGTACAAAGTCATCCATCTACGAAAAACAGACAGTTAAGACAAGGAGTGTCTTAACTCATACTAAGGAAAATATTGCCCTAGTCATTTTTTCGAGACAAACCACAGACAACAGACAAATAAAATACGGGTCATGAGATGACATTGCTCCTCTAAATCCTTGATTGGACATCCTTGAGGAAACTAGCAACATGACTCAAAAACCAATGATTAAAAAGATAGTTGACAAATAGCAGCCAAAGAAAAAGAGTCCTAAGACATCGTTGCTTCTCTAAATCCTTCAAGGGACATCCTCGAGAAAGCTAGTAACCGGACTAATTCACAAATCAATAATAAGATAAGACAAAATAAGATATAAAGTCATAAAGCCAAATAAATGTATTTTCCAAAACTTGATCTTGTGGGATTGTTTGATGTTTGATGTTTGACATAGCGTAATGTGAGAGAATGATACATACCGCATAAGACGTTGGGTCTAGTTTCGACTTGGTGACTTCTGTATAAGGCATGACAAAGCCTTTTTTCAGAAAAGACACACGTCATATAAGACATTGGAGCCTGATGACGTTGAAGTGACAAGCCACATAAGACTATGACAATTTGATGACGTTTGTTGAAAAGAAAGACATATCTTGTTTAAGACATAGGTTGATCACTTTGAAAATGTGTTTGATATCAAGACTTAATGATAATTTGAGATGTTTTGCCTTGTTGATGCATGACTTGTTTTGATTCCTTGACTGATAAAAGTGTGTGCGTAGATAGTGTATGACATGAGATGAGACCTTAACTATGATATGCAACTTGTGTGATAATGATTGTGAATGAACCCTATTGGAATGACCTAGTGTGGTCTCAGGAGCTCATCAATTGATTAGCCTTGCCTACGTTGTGCACACAGAGACCTTGTAGTTCAACACGACCAATGACTTTGAATATACAGTGTCATGATTTAAAAGTGTGTGATACATGACAAACCTAGACTGACAGACCTAATGCCTCAGGGGCGCATCGATTGATGGCCTTGCCTATGTCCCAATCGCAGAGGCAACGTAGTTTGACTATGACTATGACTGAATTAACATAACCGACTTGACATGATTGACTTGACATGATTTTTGGGATTTTCTGACATTTTTTTATTTTTTTGGATTTTTTTAAGTTTTCTAATGTTTTTGGGATTTTCCAAGACATTTTCAATGATGCGACATTTGTACAAGGTGCTAGGGCATAGAACAAGGATTTTCCCTTAGTTGGGAATAAGATTTGGAAGATGGAGTGGGTAACATGAAGGAATGGACGCTAGATGTCAATCGTTCCAATGAATGGATAAGACAACCATTTATTATGAATGATGGTGAAAAAGCCTGATTAGAATGATGGTAGACGGAAGAGCGAGCTTGACTACACATGGTGCCTATTTGCTAGGTTTTCACCATGGTACTTATCCATAGCGCCACCGAAGTGGTTTTCACTATTGGATAGATTTATTTCTCTTTACTTTTTTTATTTTTTCAAATTTTTTTGGTGTTACAAAGATGCCTGTTTGCCAAGTTTTCATCTAAGTAACCATTTTTTTGTATTTTTCTAAATTAAGACACGGATTCTTAGAGACTAAGCATAGAACCTCTTTAGATGTAGACTGTTGATAGGGGACAAAAGCGACTCTCCTTCAGGAGTAGAGAGTCGGTATGCTCCTGATCTAAAGGCTTCTGTGACTATATAGGGCCCCAACCAGTTAGGCTCGAACTTACCTGGTTTTTCTCTTTCAGCTTGGTTCTTAGGATTCTCCATTAATAGTAGGTCACCAATGTCAAAATGTCTATTGAGAACCTTCCTATTGTAGCTATGAAGAAGATGATTCTGATATGCTTGCAAATGATCTAATTCCTTATGTCTTCATTCATCCAGCAGTTCTAGCTCTTGTAACCTAGAGACATGGTACTCTTCATTGTCAATATGACCCTTCAAAGATACTCATAGAGAAGGTATTTCAACCTCTATAGGTAAGATAGCTTTAGACCCGAATACGAGGGAAAATGGGGTGGCTCCGGTGGGAGTACGGATGCTTGTGCGATAAGCCCATAAGGCAAGATTAAGCTGTAGGTGCCAGTCATGACCAACATCATTGACAATCTTCTTAAGGATTCTAACAATAGTCTTATTAGATGCCTCATCTTGGCCATTACCTTGTGGGTAATACAGGGTGGAGAAATGGTGTTTGATGTGGAATTCTTCATAGAAATGGTGTACTTCTTGGTTCTTGAATGGGCGGCCATTGTCTGTGATTATGGATTGTGGTACACCATACTGACAAATGATATAGTTTAGGATAAACTTAGATATTTGTGTGCCAGCTATGTATGTCATGGCAATAGCTTCAATCCATTTGGTGAAGTATTCGGTGGCGGTGATGATGAATTTATGGCCATTAGATGAGGGAGGGTGTATCTTACCTATGAGGTCGAGTCCCCATCGGGCAAAGGGCCATGGTGAAGTAATTGGATGAAGCTCTTGCACTAGTGCTCTTATCAAGTCTCCATGTATTTGACATTTTCTACATTTCTTTACAAAGACGTACGAGTCTTTCTCCATTGTAGGCCAATAGTAACCTAGTCTCATAATCTTGTGGGCTAGAGTGGGACCACTCGAATGAGATCTACATATACCCTCATGTACCGCTCATAAAGTTGTTTGTGCTTCTTCAGCATTGAGAAATCTCATAAGGGCGTTATCTAAGGTGCGTCTATATAGGGTTTCTCCGATGATGGTGTACTGGCTGACTTTCGGATGAAGGTTCAACGTTGGTTATTGGACAAGTCTTGAGGTAGGGTTTGGTTAGTGAGGTAATCGAATATTTCTTTATACCAAGGAGACGTAGGACCAACAATGGTATACACTATCGCGGTATTGGGGTTACATAAGCGGGAACAAAAAGCTGTTCAACCAGAAACTCAAACTTAGGCACATTACTCGAAATATCCAACAAGGAACCCATGGTTGCCATTGCATCTACAACTTTGTTCTGGATACGTGGTATTTGTTGAAAAGTTATGTCATTGAAATACTATTTGAAAGTATTAGCCATTCGCTTGTAAGGTGCAAGATTTTCATCCTTAGTCTCATATTCATCATTTACCTATCGGATTACAAGTTGAGAGTCGCCAAAAACATGTAGGTTCTTAATTTTCCATTGAACTGCCATTTTCAACCCTGTCACTAGAGCTTCATATTCTGCTATATTGTTGGTACAAGGGAAAGCAATCCTGAATTATTTGGGAATGGTATCACCTTGAGGTGTGACAAATAAGATACCAGCTCCTGAACCAGAATTTGTGTGTGACCCATCAAAGTACAGTTTCCATTATGTTTTAATGTCTATGTTGAAGAGAAATTCATTTGGAAAATCTGCCACTAATGGATGGTCTACCTTTATAGGTGCATCAACTAGTTGATCTGCAATCACCTGTCCTTTTATAGCCTTCCTTTCGACATTCTGAATTTCATACTCGCTAAGTATCATAACCCATTTAGCCAATCGGCCCGTTAAAGCTGCCTTACTTAGGAGGTATTTAAGTGGATCAATCTTTGCAATTAGCATTGTTTTTCGATTGAGCATATAGTGCCAATTGTTTTGGGTAGCAAAGACTACCACAAGATAGGCATGTTCTATGTTGCTATGATTCAATTCATAGCCCACTAAGGTATGACTGATATAATAGACTACTCTCTCATGACCTTGATCATCGTGTTGTGCGAGAAGAGCCCCTAATGCCGACTGAGTTGCTGAGATGTAAAGTATTAATGGTTTTCCCTCTATAGGTGGCATTAAGACTAGTGGAGTAAGCAAATAGTCCTTGATTTTCTAGAAGACCCATACAAAATCTTCCATGAAAGTATGTACAAAGTCATGGAAAATCGTAGTCATGGCCCGTTGATAGGTAGCTCCTACATTCTTAAGGCCAAACGGTATAACATTCCAATAGTATGTGCCCCATGGACACATAAAATTTGTTTTGTGTTGGTCTTCAGGTGCTATTTTAATCTGGTTATATCCAGAGAAACCATCCATGAGGGATAGCATCTCGTAGCCTGCTGTAAGGTCTACTATCATGTTAATATTTAGCAAAGGAAAGTCATCCTTAGAACATGCCTTATTGATGTCTCTAAATTTAGTGCAAATGTGAATGCCCCCAGTTGGCTTAGTCATTGATACAAGATTTGATATCCAATCCGCATAGTCTATTGTCCTTATGAATCCTACATCCAAAAGTTTCTTAAGTTCTACTTTGACCAATAGAGCAATTTACGGATTCATTTTCCTCAACTTCTACTTGACTGGCTTAATACTTGGTTGTAGTGGTAAGTGATGCAATATTAGGTCTAGATCCAACCCAGGCATGTTAGCATACAACCATGCAAAGTTTATTTGTCTCTTTGTGAATAAGTCCTTAAACTCATGTTTTTCTGTCTCTGTTAAAGAAGCTGCAAAATATACCTTCTGAGGATTCTCTTCTATACCTATGTTGACTTCCACAGATTCTTCTACTAGCATCGGTGACCTTTCCTATTCAATGGGGAGAATATTTAAACCTCTATCCTTGGGTGCTTCTGAGAGGTTTTCACCCTCGGATACGTCCTTTATTTTGAATTTTTCTTCATCCAAAGGCGCCTTTCGGTTTTCACCTAGGGACTCATCATTTTTCTTTTCATTTTCATTTTTGTGACTAGAGGTGTAAATAGACTCCCCAAAGTATGCCTTATCGTCCAAGTCTATGGTAAAACCTAGTTTTTTTTTCCCCTCTTGGTATGCCTTCCCTAAGTCCCATGAACTTAGCAATCACTTCATCTTTCTCGAATGTATCTATGATAGGTGTACCTTGTTGATCCCAATCGATAAGTTCTCAATATATAAGGGGCATGTCATCATCGAAGTTTTTAAAGGTATCTGCTGACAAGGTGAATACAGAGTGATTAACATGGTCGCAGAAGTTTTGGACTAACTCCTTCTTATTCTTCTTCCTAGGTGGAGGTATACTCTGATGTGGTACTATAGTAAGGGAAAATTCATCAGAAGATGGCTTGTCAGGTGCCCAAGATGCATGATCAAGGGTTTCCCAATAATAGTTCTCTTTCCATTCTTGTTTGGACAAGTGCTTCTTAGGATGAGGACTAGATAGTTTTGATTCGGGTTTCACATTGATGTCCAATTCTCCAAATAAGGCATCTATGTTCATGGTACTAGTAGATGAAAGGGACTCCCATTCACCATCACTTGAGTAAGGGGATTCATCATAGACTGGATGTTTGTTGTAAACTGGGGGAAGTGGTTCATGAGATGTCTCGATGTTTGCGTAATCATTCACTTCCTCTTGAAACGATGATGAAGTACCAGGAAACCTGATTCTAAGCGATTGACACCCTAGCCCTAGATATTTCGATCGTGGGTAGACAGTAGTTGGTTCTATCCTTCCATTCTGATATAGACCTAACGCACTGTGCCCATCATAGCCTTCCTTTTGTATTATTTTAAAACCTTTTCCATACTGGTCCTTGGCTATTTGAATAGACGGGGAGGAGTATTCATGTTCTTCTTGATATAACCAGGAATCACCTTGATCGACAATTTCTTCACTTAACTCTCCCCATTTGGTTAATGTCATTATAGGGGGAACATGAAACATGACCACTGACTGTCTTCTATTTGCCATGGGTAGGCCATATGCCTTAGGTGGAATCAGTTCACTAACACAGTATGATGCCTTTATATTGTATTCGCCACAGCCCTTGTCTTGGATCTCGAGTTTAGGAGTGGATGATGGTGGTTTGAATGAAATGGACTTAGTGAGACGTGAGGGGTCAACGTACTGGGATAAAGTGGATGATGAAGCTTCTTGGTTAACTGGGACTTGCCATTGTGGAATTTCCCTTGGGCTTGTACAATATTGAAAAGGATTTGGATCACCATCAATGGTGATCTATGTGCCATTATAGGGGAATTTGAGACATTGGTGGTATGTTGAAGGTATTGCCTTCATTACGTGTATCCAAGGTCTACCTAACAAAAAGTTGTATGGAAGGGTGAGATCCAGGCCTTGGAAGTTGGTGTTCATGATTGCTGGGCCAATTCGGATAGGGAGTGTGGCAACTCCTTTGGACGATCTTTCCTCATCATCGTAAGTCTTGATGAGTATACCCTTAGAGGTATCTACACAGTCTTCTGAGAATCCTAATGCCTTAACCAATTTAAGGGTACATAGGTTAAAACCTGCTCCTCCATCTACCAAGACTCGTCAGACTTTGTTTTGATGGACTAAGACTTCAAGATGTAAGGGGTCATTATGATCTAACTTTTCACTTGAGTAATCCTGTTGGGAAAATGTGGCATGATGCGAGTTGGTCAAATATCCCACCGTCTCTTCGAAATAATTGACATTTAAGTCTGTAGGAATAGTTATGTTCTATAGAGCTTTGTCAAGAATGGATCGATGTTGAGGTGATAAGGTCAATAATTCCAAGATAGATATTTGCGCGGGGGTTTTACTCAATTGATCGAGAAGGTTGTACTTGAACTTGGAAGTTTGCGTAGATGGCTTGGAAGAAGGACCGGGAATAGTAATCTTAGTTCTGTGTGTGTTCACATTACATTCTGGATGCTTCTTAATGGTGAAGGTATTGAAATTCTCGTTTGTGGTTTGGAGGTGGTTTATGATCATTCCTTTACCATAGTCATACTTGGTATTGTTATAGTTGGCCGATGGATTATTCTGAGGTCCCAAACTAGAGGCTTTTCCTTTTGTGTGGTCATGTAACGGGTCCGTGAAGACCTTATGATCATTGTTCTTAGTGTTTTTTTGCCCACCGACCTCTATGGTTCCATTTTCAACAAAGTCTCGTATTATGTTCTTGAGCTGACGACATTGTTGGAGGTTGTGCCCTTTGGTTTGATGATAGTCACAAAAGGAGTTATTGTCCCATTATGAAGGTTTGAACTGTCCAGGATCATACTCTCTTGGTTCCAAAGGTTTGATGAGATTATGCTTAATTAATTCTTTGAAGATAGTCTCGATTGGTTGTCCTAAAGGTGTAAATTCATGTGCAGGAAATCTCCTTTGTTGTTGTGAATTTTGGACATAGTTAGCTTGTTGATTTGGACTATTCCTCATGTCTTGATTGGGATTATAACCTCTAAGTGTGATTACTGTTCCTGTATGTACATGTTTAGCATCAACAATGTCGTCATTTGTAACATTCTTGTTCCTAGACTAGAATTTGTTTCTATCATTTGGCGTGTTTTGATGTTGGACAACCGGATTTCTACCCGATACTTTCATTTCTCCTTTGTCTATAAGGCATTTCTCAAGGATGATTCCCTTTTGTACCAAGTCTGAGAATGAAGTACAACAATGTACCCTTAGATCACTTCGCAATTTGGGGTTGATGTTCTCTAGGAATATTGTGACCTTTTGTTTTTCAGGTATTTCAACTGGACATATACTAGCTAGACTTTGCCACCTTTGGAAGAAAGTGGTCAAATTTTCGCCATCTTCTTGTGTCATGTGGCACAAGGTTGCAATTGTTACCTCATTGTCTATGTTAAAGGTGAAATGTTTGATAAAATTCTCAGGTAATTCGCCCCAAGATTGTATACCATATGGTAATTAGAGAACCATTCTAGTCCTATCCTGACAAGGGTTCATGGAAATAGTCTCATCAAGTAAGTGGGGTCATACACTATGTCCATGCATGTGGTTGAGAACTCTCTAATGTGTTCTATAGGATTGTTTCTCCCATTATACTCAGGAAAAATTAGTATAATGTACCCATGGGGGAAAGGTGTCATGTAAAGCGCTTTGTCAAAGGGACATGGACATAGGTCTTGCAATGAAATAGTTCATTTTCCGGATATAGACATGTTGTCCATCTGCTGTTGAAGATTTTGCATCTTGTTTTGAAGGACATCGACTTGCGTGAAGGACATGGTTTTTGTGATATTTGGATCAATGTAGGTACTTTGATACGCCATGTTTTATGATAGGTTGTGATTGGGCGAGGGTATACATCCTGTCAAAATATTTTGATTCAGTATAGGGATATTCCCTGTCTGAATGGTTTGAGTAGGTATAGGAATGCTTCCTGTCTAAAATGTCTGATTTGGAATAGGAATGCTTCCTATCTAAATGATTTGACTTGGTATAGGTATATTTCTACCAACTTTGGTTCTCTTACCAGTCATGTTGGTGCCAAAGGGGTTGGAGGAAGTTGCCCTTGCAATGAATTGTAAACCTTGTGTTATGTTGAAAGGGGTTGTGTTTACAATTGACGATGTTTGAGTTGGTATACCAGTTGGTATCACTATGGTTATTTGGGGAATAGAGACTGTTGACGTTGTAGTTTGGGATGGTTGAGTTGACTATGTTTGCAAAGTACGAATATCAAATCCTATGGGTAGTTTGGCACCTTCTACTAGCAATTTTGCTAGATAGCATTGGGGATCATTGGACAAACATTCATGCATGAAGGATGTAAATTCAGGATCTTGTACTGCTACGTCTATGTCTTCTATGTAAATCTATCCATGTGTGTCCCTAGTGACATGTTTTTCTAGCAAGGGCTTGTGTGGTTGTTTACTTCTTGACAGTTGGTTTCTGAACGGATTGATGAATTCATTGGGGTCTATCATTGCTTTGTGTTTCTTTTGGGACCTTGTTTCGACCATGAAAAAGTTGCTCAAAATGGGTAATGCAGACCATGTCTAAAACTGATATGACCTATGTCTATGTTTTTGGATTTTTATTTTTTTTGACGATATATGATGTAGCTAAAATGGTTTCTAAAAGACGTACACTAAGATGATGTATGATAGGATGGACAAAATGCAAGATGTGAGTAGACTATGATGATAAATGAGTCCAAGACGGTATAACCTACCACCTATGGGATAAATGCATGTAAAGACTTGTTTTTGACCAAGGAACCTAATTGTATGACAAGGACAGTGACAAGGTAAATTTTTCAAACTAGACTAATGAGTTGAAAAGATCCACTAGATGGGACTAAAGTGACAAGGTTCAATGATTTTGAAAAATCGACACATGAATGTTTCCAATGATGAGGAAAGTTATGTAATCTGTGATATGCAATTTCCTAGGGAGTATCTATATGCATGCAACTTAGGATGACTATGAATAAGATGTTTACCGTGACTAAGACGTTTATGACACCTAATGATGGTAACTAAGACGTATATGACACCTAATGATGGTAACTAAGACGTATATGACACCTAATGATGCAAAATTTTGAGAAAAATTTACCAATTTCGAATCTAAGGTTGATCATAAGAACCTATTGCAAATTATGACAATGATGTTCTGGACTTAGCTCGCGGGTTTTGATGTTTTCTATTGACAGGAAAATGCAGTTCACCTAACAGTTGCGGTTCAAATTTTGACAGATGCGGTTTTTGACAGTGCATGCGATCTTTCTAACAGTTGCGGTTTTTCCTATGATAGATGAAGTTTTCAGATACACATGCGGCTCGAAAACTGACAGATGCGGTTTGCATGCACACATGCGACTCGAAAACTAATAGATGTGACTTGCATGAACACATGCGACTCAGAATGTGACAGTTGTGACTTGTGATATGTAGACTATGAAAAGTAAAAAATTTGACAGCCAGATGCAGCTTTTACCCTAACAGATGCGACTCTCTAATACATATGCGGTGTTTAAACTGACAAATGCAACTCTATTTTTTGACAGTTGAATTTTTCCTAAAAGTTGAAATTTTCTCGAAAGCTTTTGACTGAATTTGTTTGTTTGATCAAGATTTTGACAAATACAGCAAAGAGCAAACACAACAATCAATGTATTTTCAATTTTTGTGATGGTAAGGACTGTTAAGACTCGAAAAACAATTACAACCTAGGCTTTTAGGACAATACTTGTTGAATTCTTATTTGGATTTCTCTAGCTACGCATATTTATGGCGAATGACTAGTAGCTTGACCCCACTGGCTCCCCTCCACGACACTCACTTATACGGGGTAACCAAGCTATTGTATCCATGAAACTCCCATGGCATACATTTCATTTCCACACATAAACTATAAGAATATAAGATGGCTTCACAGGGCCGACCCTGCTACGCCAAAAAGTAGGTAGGATTTTGGTAACTCTACAACAAGGTGTTTAATAAGGGCATTTCGTTCGTGGGACACTATCCAATGTCAGCGAGAGTCCATTTTTGTCCATCTCGTTGGAATAGTGTGCATGATTCTTGGGCTTTCCCCAAGAATCCACTTTTCTATACCGGTTGGAAGTCGCTTGGCTTTAGCGTGCTATCAGTCTGAGTCATTTTGGGGTGAGTACTTTTTCCCACCAAGACAGGCCCAAGTTCTAGAGTCAGCAACCATTTCTCTTACACCTAGGATTGCATGACTGTGCAAGGGGAGAGGATACTTCGGTGTACTAAATTGTAAGGGTTACAGATACGTGCAAAGCACCAAGCAAAGAAGACAGTGGTTCTTTTTAATCCAAATGACAATTTTCTATCTATCAAACAAAAAATTCATTTTAATCCCACACGACGATTATCTATCTACCAAACAAAAGCTTACTTAAATAAATAAATTTAACACAAAGGCATTAGGTCCTACATGCAAATTCATCAGTAGTTCATTGTTCTTCAACTTTCATCCTACAAAAAATTGTCCTAGGTTTTTAAATGTCTTCTATGCTTCGTCTTGCAAACACTATGTTATTCTTCCTTAACACAACTGAAACAAACATTAGCAAAAACCCAAACAAGCTAATAAAAAGGAAAAGTGAAAATATAGATGCACGAAAATCGATAAAAAGGTGAAAATTTTTTACCAGCCAGATGCAACTTTTGGAGCCACAGATGTGGTTTGACTGTTGATAGGCGGATGCGGTTCGTGACTTCACGGATGCGGCTTTTGATGACAGATGCATCATTGTGGATGCAGATGCATTGTTATGTGGAACAAATATGGTGCGTCGTACAAAAAACCTACAAAAAAGAACAAAAAATGGAAAAACGGAAAGACGAAAATATGTGCGGATTTTGAAGCGTGTTCACGTCGGGTTCACCAAATGTAACATCCTAGATTTTCTGCAAGCATGACTAGATAAACAAAGTTAAATCTTAGTCTAAACAATAATCTAAAATCTAACAGCAAAGAACGAGGAAATAAACTAAACTAATAAAACCAAAATGATCTCAACGAATATATGTTCATCCCTTCGAATTATCTTGATTGTTCTTCTCCATTTTTCCTTTTCAATATTCTTGCCCTCAAATTTATGTGTTTGAATGCAAGTATAATTCTGTTGAGTCTCTAATCAAAATATCAAAGTTGAATCTCTTCTCAAAAGTATGTGATTTCGGGAGGAGGAATAATGATTGTGATAGGCCATTTTATAGATTTTGGGTTTTCGAATGATCGGCTTAGATTGAAAGAGAGATCGACGGATGAGATTGATGAATGTCATGCGACATGAGTTATGTCTCAGATAGAATGTGAGTTAGAATGCGAGTTAGAACATGAATTCAAGAAAGACTAAAGATAGAGACTAATTTAGAACATGAGTTAGAACACGAGTTCAGGATCTTAATCTCCAAAAATAGAAGAAATAGACTTTGTATGCAAAAGCCAAAGTTGGAACTCGGAGACTTAATGCATTCGAATGCAAGCAAGAGTTAGAACTAGTTAATCGACTAGTTGTAACGAAGAGTCTTCTCGCAGAGATAAACATAGAGATAATTGAAGAACTAAAAATAGATCTCAAGTTAGAAGGTGAGTGAATGAATTAGATAACTCAATGATAGAGGAATGTGACATAAATATCAACTATGAATTAAATATTAATTTAATTCAACATTAAAAAATAAGAGACTTTAATTAAATAAATAAAGATAATTTATTTAAGTGACTTTTGAAAAGGATAATATAAATAATTAAATATAATAATTAAATAATAAATATTTAATTATAGATAAAAGGGGGTTAAATGAAAAATTAAATAAAGATATTTAATTATAGTTGGAGAATTATGATAAAGGGGTAATTAAATAATTAATTATTTAACTGATAGATAAAGGGGTTAAAATTAATTAGTTCGCAACATAATTAAATAAATATGATTTAGTTAATTAATTAAGTTGAATAAAGATTAATAATGAATTAATGAATTAATTAAAAAGGGGTATTTAATTAATAGAAGAAATCTGTGTTAGAAAGGTTAATTAAATAATATACATTATTTAATCATGACCACAAACTATAGAGAATTATGTCGAAATGTGTACTCGTAGGCCTAGACCAATTTTCGGTATCTACACTTAGAATGATAACCGTCGGTCTCATGTTTTAGAATCAACCATGCTCATGGTCAATCACTTTTCATGATTTTCTTTTCTATCACAATATCCTGAAAGTTTCTCAAGACTATTCACCCAATCTATTTTGTGCCCATCTTGCAATATCTCACAAAATTCCTCTATCAATTTAAGCATTGATGGATGCACATACTCTAGCAAAAGTAGTGGGGCTGTTGGAAAAGGTTGCAAACCTGGTTTTACACTTGCCTATTGCCTTGCCTAGAATGGTTATTGTGCAAGCCTAGTTTTCAGATTGTTTCATTTTGCATCACCTGTAATCTTGCCAAGAACATTGTCACTATTTGAAATGATGAAAAATGTTCGCATCTCTTTGAACATTTTTTCATGCATGTCTTTTGAGGTAGTCTTGTAGACACCTAAATTTGACCACTTTCTTATGGTCAAAATCCTATCATTTGCTTGTCTAATTTGTCTATATTAATTAAATGACATATTTAATTAATATTGTCCCATTTTCTAAGGTTCCTAAAAGTATTTAATTAAATACTATATCCTTTAACATTTCCTCTCTAAATTAAATAAATGTATCAATTTATTTAATTTAGTCAATTATCCTCTTTAATTTTAAATTCATTTTTTCTCTCCTTGTCCCATCCTCCATTACCTTTTCATTAATTTGCATTAATCTAATTATTCCTTCATTAAGATGTGCATATCTTTAATCAAGATTAATGTCACATCCTCCATATTTAGCCACTTGCCTCTAATCCTCATTAATTTTCTTAATCACTTGCCTTTTCTAACATATCCTTAAGTCAAGCTTTTATGGTAATTACCTTATTTGGTTTGACCTCTTCCCCATATGAACGAAAAATTCACACTTATCCCCCCATGCATTTCTCTTCCCCATGACCTCTCAAAGGTCACATCAATTACATGGGACAAGGACCTCCTTTTGGAGGACCTTATCTTATCCATGGGTTTCTTTCAAGCTTGTGAATTTTAAATTCACCTTTATTTCTCCAATGCCCTCTCCAATCCCCATGGTGACAAGAGTTGACTTTCTAAAAGTCCTCGCTTTTCACTTCAGCCCCACTCGGGGACAAGGAATGCCTTTTTAAGGAAATCATTTTAAATCCCAAGGTACTTGCAAGTACCTTGGGACCACATGGAATTTTCCATGTCACCTTTTACTTCTTCCATCTCACCCTACACATGGCAAGATGTGAGGGCTTGTGAGTCCTCGACTCACCATAGCCCCTCATCTTGTCTATGGTGGATCAATCTCAGCCATCAATTTTTTTCAAATGGAGGGCCTTGGCCTCAAGTTGGAGGTTAGAATTTTGAGATTTAGCATACAAGCCATTATTGCCTTCAAGCCTTCAAGCCATTCTAGCCATTATTGCAACATTCAAAGCCATTTTGCATTCTCACCTACCATCTTCCATCATTCCACCACGTCCATTATTGCAATCTTTTCATCAAGGAGCATACATCAAGAGCATCTTCAAGGGCCGACCACTTTATCAAGCTAAACAAGCAAAAGGTATAATCGTTATTTGTTGTTTTATTGTTGTTTGTTTAGTTTCAACTAGGCCTAATCATTGAGGTGTTGTTGTGTTTCCTTTTTATTGCATTCATTTAGTTTTGCATTTTAGACTAAGGATTTTAACTGCACACATTTTTGGCACGCACGGTGGTACCCATGTCATGGGTCTGTCACTTTTACGTTTATTGTTTTTTAAAATTTTGTAGGTTCAAGAATACAAAGGTGACTCCACCCACAAAGGGGCGACTCTTCCCATAAAGGGGCAACCCCACCCATGAATAGGCGACCCCGCCCAGATTCTATTTTTATGTTTTTGAATTTTTGTAGGTTCAGGTCCACAAATAGGAAACCTCGCTCATGAATAGGCGACCCCGCCACAAAGGGGCAACCCCGCCAAGAATCCAGAATTCTATTTTTTTTGTTTTTTTCCCGTTTCTGACTATGTTTTGCAGATTTTGGACTTAACAAATGAACCTACCCAAAAAGGGTGACCTTTCCCACGAATAGGTGACCTCTCCCACAAAGGGGCTACCCCACCCAAAGCCCTAATTTCTATTTTTTTGTTTTTCTATTTTTCTAACTTTTCTGCAGGTTCTGGAGAAACAGGAGACCTTGCCCAAAAACATGCGACCCCGCCCATAAAGGGGTGACCCCACCCTAAGAGCTAACTATGCCCAAAACATAGAGGTGGGCACACCTGAAACAAAGAAAAAAAAGTTAAACAGACAGTAAGTTTTGTCATTCCAAAGTTTAGCTTATGGATGTTTTTAACTATTTCTGACTTGCTAACATTTGTTTGTTGGTGAGTGTGTTGCTTACTAGCATTTTTGCAGCTCAATTTTTAGAGACATAAAAAAAAAAACTACTAACGGATTTGTTGCAGGTGGAGAATTTATTTTTTTCCTAGTTAGTTACTTATTGTTTTCATTTCTAAACTAGGAACATAGATTTAATTAAAGGATTCAATAAACTTGTGTGTTGGGTTTGTAAGCGGGATATTGACATATCCAATCCCCTTCCAATATTTTGTGATCCTAGGTGAAGAGAAATCATAGTCCAGTTAAGTCCTTTTTACCCCTTTTTAATTTTCTTAGCAGGACCGGCTTGGGGATTTCATCACCCCAAGGGATGATCCCAACCATGTGTTACCGGTGGGGTATATAAAGGGGGGAGGAAAAATTTGTACCTCAATCCAATCACGTCATGTCTAGCAGAGCATCAAAGCTAGGGTGATACCTAGATAAGATGTGAAGAGTTGGTTCAAGCTCCCTATATCTCGCTGGCTACTCCCGACTCACACCTATAGACAGGTTGGTGTTCACGGTTGTGCCCCATGTACCATGTGTATATCAAGGAAACCCTTAGATGCCTTGTTCAACCTAAATAGAGGACTGTGTTGGCCATACCCTTAACACTAAACTTAGGCTTGTATTGTCTAAATTGTCTTCTTGTACAAAACTAGTGTTTATTAGTTAGTCTTGGCTATTTGTTTGTTATTTTTGGTCCTTTGCCATAGTTGTTTTTGCCTAAGTTAGGTTCAGAATGACACATAGAGGTGACCCTACCCATGTTTGGGAAACCCTACACTAAAATTGGTGACCCCACCCTTGAACAGGCAACCCCGACCTCAAAGGGGCGACCCCACCCTTTTTGTTTCAACCATTTTTCACCAAGACCAAGTCAAAATTCACCAATTTTCCTAAAACAGGTGGCCTTTCCCTCAAAGGGGCGACCCTTCCCTCAAATAGGTGACCTTTCCCTCAAAGGGATGACCTTACCCTCCTGTCTCAGTTGCTGTTTATCTTGTCGAAAAACCAAATTTTAAGTAGGTTTCCCTGTTTGGGCGACCTTGCCTTCTGTTTGGTCGACCTTGCCCCTTGTTTGAGTGACCCTACCCAAGTTTGGGTGACCTTTCCCTCTAAAGATGTGGCCCTACCCTAAAAGGGGAAACCCTACCCTCTGAACAGTCATTTTCAACCTTTGTTTGCTAGCCATTATCCCATTTTGGATACCCATTTTCTAGTTTCGAGTATCATTCCCTCATTTCGGGTAGTCGTTTAACCATTCCGATCATCCATCCACCCATTCTAGATATCCATTTTCCTATTTTGAACGTCATTCCCTCTTTCCAACCATCCATTCACTCATTCTGAGTGATCATTCGCCCCATTCCCTAAACTCGTTTGCCCATTTTGGAAGTCTATTTATCAATACCACTTGATCGTTTTTGAAACTAAGTCAAAACCATGATCTATTTGGGAAACCTTGCCCCTGTTTGGGTGACCCTACCCAAGTTTGGGTGATCTTTCCCTAGTTTGGGTGACCCTTCCCAAGTTTGGGTGGCCCTACCCTAAAATTGCATCCATTTCCTGAGTCTGATCTGAAAAGCCAATTTCCCAAGATTCCAAAAAGCTTGTTGTCTTCTTATCTATTTGCACATCTCGTAAATGCATAATCCTTGCATTAGTCCACCTACAGCATGATCCATTTGCACCCAAATCATTATCCAAATCTTATAGGTGCACCCTTAATCATTCTTAGGTTCCATATCCATTATCTCTTTGTCGATCCAAATCCTCTAAACTTCATTTGAAGTTGTTATCCGAATTGACCTAGGTGCCTAAAACTGATCGTCATCCTTCAACATCTACTTAGGATTGCTATCCATCATAAGTTGATCATCATCCTCAACCCTATCAATCCCCTTCCATCTCAAGGCAAATTTGGTGCTGTAATCATCAGTTCATCATTTAATCTGATCAATCAACACCTTAAGACACCTAGGGTGATCTCTAAACCTAGTTTAGAAACCCTTCCAATCATCAAATTGATCAATCTTTAATCTAATTCCATCCAATCCTATTAATCATTTTATTGATCAATCCTATCCAATCAATTTATCCAACTATCCAATCAATCGATTCATTATCAAATCCAATCAATCAATCTATCTTCATTTAGATCATCTTTGCATTGCATCTTAGAATCCTAGTCACATCTTAGACAAACTAGTTGTTTTGCACTTTCATGCCCGTTCAGACCTGTTCACAAGAAAAAACTAAAATGGTAGACCAACAAGCCCAAGGTTCCTAGCCGAACATCCCACAAGATCCCCACAATGATGCCTCATCACAATCCAACACTGACATCCAAGAAACCACACCACCTGGTTAACCAACCTGAAGTCACTATTGATGAATACCTTAATGATCCTATTAATGTTTAGATGATGGATCGTCTCCTCAATGAGTGTGGGGATAAGATTATTTCCACTCTGCTCATGAGAAGAGTCAAACCACCATCCGATTTTGATGCGTCACAATATGCCGGTACTCACACTCTTCTCGTACTTGTCAATTCACAAACTTCACAAAACATCCTGAGGAATTCATGTCCTCGAAGGTACACTCACAGAGAATTGGTATCATCCTTAGTTTGGAAATGATGTGATACATCAAGTTGCTAGTTATCCTCACCTCCCATCTGCTCCATCGCTTCCATCTCAACATCCTAGTCAACCACCTATCAATACTGGGGGCAAACCTATCCTTGCATTAATGCCACCTCTAGGATCTACACCTGCTAGCAACTTACCACCACCTACATTTCAATAGCCCCACCCAATCCTCACCAATCCACTTCATTGCAAACACTACTACAACACACTGCAACTGTTGTTGCTTCATCCCTACCACCTCATCAACAACCTCTATACAACAACATTCCCATCCCACAACAATATGTCTTGATTCCTATGCAACCACCACACTAGTTGACGCAAACAACATCCCAGCATTTGCAACTGTCGCATGACACCTCTACAACAGTCCCACAACAACAACATATTCCATCTCGACCATCTTACCAACAACTACCACAAAAACAACCTACATAATAACATATTCACATTCCTACACAAACACAACATAATCCTCTTACAAAATATCTTTATCATCCATCCAGCATGTACATTGGTTCATCCCATCTAAATTCCAATCCTTATCAGGTTACTCAGAATCAAACATGAACCCAACCGCCATGTTACACAAAACCTCCACAGTCATATACCAATCTCTACCAACAGCCATCAAATCCATAACAACCCCCATACGTCATGTAACAACCCACCATTTTGCATCAATATCAATCTTATCAATCCTGTCTCCAACAAAAACAATCTTATCAGCAGGGTGCACCTTCCACCTCTTACTACCAACAACCACCACCATATCAACAAGGGGGTTCTACCTCTTTGTATTATCAAAATCCTACACAACATCAGAGTTCTTTATTCACTTCTTATTATCAACAACAACCATCCCACCACAAACAACTTCCACCTCTTACCATCACATTTCGTCATCTTCATATTCACCATACATTAATCCACAATCTGCTTATAACAATCAAAACCAACAAACACCCTCTTATGTATCTCAACCCTTATATGATCCAACCGCTTCCATACCATTTGTAGAATCAGCCTACTCCAACCCCTGCAACAACAATCAACAAAGACTTGGAAGAAGTCAAGGCTACCTTGAAGTAGTTACAAATTGGGACGGGCAAACAATCATTCAAATTTGAGGACATTTGTCCCTATCCATTCAATCCCTCCATTTCCTTGGTTCCCTTCCCTAAATAGTTCAAAATACCAAAATTTGATAAGTACAAGGGAACCAAAGATCCCAAAGCTCATCTGCAAGATTTTTATGCCCACTACCAAGAAGTCATGCACAATGACAACTACCTCATACAATAGTTCCCTAAGAGCCTACAAGGGGTCGCTCTTAACTGGTTCATGGGTCTTGAAAAGGGATCCATCAAATCCTTTGTGCAACTATCATAACAATTCATCTCCCACTTCGCTTTTAATCTAGAGAAGGATATTGACATGCTTGATCTCCTGAAAGAAAAATAGCATGATGGATAAACCTTTGCAAGCTATCTACAAAGATGGCGAGCCTTATATAGTCGGATGAAATCCCCACTATAGGAAAAAGACATGGTTATATTGTTTATCAAAAATTCCCATCTGAACATGGCTCACAACTTCTGACTCCACTACATCACCACCTTTGTGGCATTAGTAGAGAAGGGCCCTATCCTAGAAAGATCCCTTGTTGCCAAAGGGCAGGTCAAAATTTCAATTCTGATAAAGAGAGGTCCTCTAGAGACAAACCTTGTTATTGGAATAAGCATAAAAATGTTGTCAATGATGGTGTCACTGACACCAAACATGTCCAGGTGGCTACCACCTCACAAAAATACCCTCCTCAATTGTAGCAATCAATCCCAAATGTCATATTTATGCCCCAAGGAGCACCTCCTCCACCATAACAGCCAAATCAAAACAACCAAGGGGGAAATAAATGTTAGTTTACTCTGTTGGGAGAACCCCTTAGCATCATGTTTAACAAGCTCCTCCAAGATAACTACCACATCACTTATCTTGTAACCAAGCCCCTTGACAAGTCGAAGCCCAAGCCAACTTGGTTTAGAGAAAATGAGTATTGTGAATTTCACAAGATTAAGGGACATACATTGGATAAGTGCCAAAATCTAAAAACATACATCCAAGGTCTCATAGATGAGGGTGAAATACATGTGGATGCTACCACAAAAACCTCATCTAATTCTCAACTTCAAATATATTAGAATACTTTTCCCAAGCATAATCAGGATCCTAGTACATCCAACTCCAATCCTGGCCCTAGCAACAACAACAATCAGAATAGCAACACAAATAACATTAGTTATAAAAATGTGCCATACAATTACCAAGGTCTTGTCACATAAATAGAACAAGTGGAGTTGCATGTATCCATGATACACATCAAAGGTAAAGACCCAAAATGTGTTGTTACCACCTGTCACACCTGCATCATGGTTCCAACAACCCCTGCATCTACCCAATTTCCATCTATTAGTTCATAGTAAAACATTCTTGATCACTTAGGCAAGACCTCGACTCAAATTTCTATCCTAGATCTGCTTAAGTCTTCCCTCATGCATGAAGATATCCTAAATAAGGCATTATAGAGCACTCAAGTCCCAAATGACATAGATCCCACACAATTCCAAGCATTGGTAGGTAATCTTTTAAAAACCTATCAATTATCCTTCAATCACAAAGATATGCCATGCCTTGAATCAAGTCATAACCATCCCCTTCACCTTGAGGTTGGGGTGAATTATCATAAAGTGAAAAGGGTACTGGTAGATAATGGTTCTGCCCTAAATCTTTTTACATTAAAATTTATACAATAGGTGGGATACACCCAAGCTAACCTAAATAATTAGGTTATCACCATCTAAGGGCACTATTTGTCTTCCTATTTAGGTGGGGCCCATTATGCAGTATACTATGTGTCATGTTCTGGACTTGGAACTTCCATATAACATCCTTCTTGGTCTCCCATGGATCCACTCTGTGCAAGCCATCCCATCAACCTATCACCAATGTCTGAAATTCCCATTTCAAGGAATGGAAGTAATTATACGAGCTGATCCTCAACCATTTGAATATTGTCATGCCTTGGAGGCTTCCTTTCTACATTCTCATTATTTCCTTGGGGTACAAATGGGGGCATCTCAGACATCGTATTCTCATCCATCCACCAACACATTAACTACCACTTCATCCACACCTAATTCCACCATAAATAAGGTTCAGATCATTGACAAGGGATGTGGTGAGTACGAAATGCATACAACATTGAGCATGGAAACCATGCCACCCTCAACACATAAATATGGTCAACCATATCAGTCTGTTCCAAAATACTAAGAGAAGAAAATAACCCTCCATACTTCGACTATGAGATCTAGCATTTTTCGCTCTCTTGGATTATGACAATATACACCCGATGATGACATCAGCTAGTGGGTGTACCGTGAGGAACCTGAACCATCTCCCCCTTAAAGGAATACTTCCAAGAAGCCTATCCTTGGCCTTCTAAGATTGCAGATAAACATAATTATTAGGGGGGAGGCCTTGTTGTAATAGAACAGGGTAGATAACAACCAATAGAAGCTTCTCTATATTCGAATAAGATAGGTTTGGGATATGATACTAAATAGAAGGGTTCTATGACATCCTCTAGTACCTCTAACAATATTAGTGTAGATGACAGTTCCCTCAAGGAAATACTAGAGGAGGAATCCATCATACATGCATATGATGATTTTGATCACATTGACCTCCCTTTCATGTTTGAATGCCTATCCATTTGCATCATCACCTTATCCATCAAACACCCCGAGCTTATAGACTATGACCTACAAGGTACCGCACGTCCCAACACATTTCCCTCAGTGGACCAATATGTATATCTCATGGGATTGAGAGAAGATGAATGCCCCAGCCATAAAAATAAAAAGAAACAAATTCAAAATGGTTCACCTAGTGAAAACTTCTCTAAGGCACTTTATGACTTTGAAAAAGTAAAAACAAAGGGCGCATCTACTAGTGAAAACCTCGAAGAGGTGCTAGAAGATGGGGATGTTCATCTTCCCCTTTTAGGGACTCAACTATTGGGTTGATTATCCATCTTGATCGAAGAAACACAAGCAGTAAACTTGGGAACCGAGGAGAATCCCAAGATCACTTATGTGGCTAAAGAATTTTTAGAAGAAGAAAACTCTACCATCACCAAGCTCCTTAAAGAAGGAATCATAGAATTTTTCTGGACATATTTTGACATGCCCAACCTTGATCCTGCTTTGGTGGTACATCACCTAGATGTCCATCTTGATTGAAAACCTGTCAAGAAGAAACTTAGGAAAATGCACCCTCAAGTGGCTCTACTGGTTAAGAAAGAATTGGAAAAGTTGTTGGAAGTGGGATTCATTTGACCAATTGACTACTCTGACTAGATCTCCAATATAGTCCCACTCGCTAAACCTAATAGAGATATCAAAATCTATATATATTTTTGGAACCTTAACAAAAAATTTCCCAAGGATGACTTCCCCATATCCAACATCGATGGTCTACCCCATATTACCCCCAGGGTAATGGTCAAGCAAAAGCAACCAACAGAACCTTGATTAAAACAATTAAAAATATGGTTAACAACATTGGTTGAGTTTGGAATCTCCACCTCCATCCTACCCTTTGGGCCTACTGCACTTCCATCTGCACCCCACTGGTGCCACCCCATATTCAATAGTTTATGGTGCTGAAGCTATCTTGCTAATTGAAGTCAAAATCACATCACTTCGCATCTCTCTGAAGAATCTAATCAGTGATGAAGATATCTGGGTTGCACGAATTACCCAATTAGAACTCATGGATGAAAAATGGATCAAAGCCTATAACCATCTACAAGCCTATCAACATTCACTCAAGAGAAGCTACAATAAGAAGGTTTTCCCTCACTAGTTCAATGTTGGTGACTTAGTCCTTAAAGAAAATCAGCGAAATCAGCAAGATCAGGATAAGAAAGGAAAGTTTGAAGAAAATTGGTTAGGCCCCTATGTCATCACCAAAAAATATGGTTCTAGAGCATACAGTTTGTCTACACTTGAAGAAGAGCCCTTGGAAGAACCCATCAATATCATGCATTTGAAGAAGTTTTATACTTAGGTCAGCTGGGGTATCCTATCCTCTAAAATCTCAAAAATACAAAAAAAGTAAAAAAATTATCAAAATACAAAAAATCAAAAAAATTGAAAAAATAAAAAAATAAAGAGAAATAATCCATCCTATGGTGAAAACTACCTTTGGTGGTGCCTTGGATACATAGGATTGGCAAAAACTTGGAAAATGTCGCCATTTGTATAGGGCTTAATCATTATCTACCTCACATCCTAGTTACTTTATGATCTAGATTTCCTATCCTCATCATCCTATCAATCCTATATTTGCATCCACTTGTATCATCTGGTCGTTGGGAATATTTTGGTTGAGCATTGGATGAACTTCATCGCTTATCCATCATCCTAATATTTTATCCTAATCTGAGCTTATATCATCTCATCGCTTTGTTCATCTCCATCTAGATCCCCTCTTGTCCTTGGAGAACTACGTTGCCCCGGTGCTTTAATGTAGGCAAGGCCGATCATTTGATCTGCCCCTAGGGTTTTTTTCTTGTCATCCTCTTGTACTTCCATCTTAGGTGAACTACATTTCCCCTGTGCTTTCATGTAGGCAAGGACAATCATTTGATCCACCCCCGAGGTTGTTTTTTTGTTTTTTCCTATCCGTCTTGTCTTTGGTCAACTATGTTTCCCTTGTGCTTGCACGTAGGCAAGGCTAATCATTTGATCCACCCTAGGGGCATGTTTGTCCATCTATTTTGTCCTTCATCATCTATTTCCATGGTCCTCTTTTTTCCTTTATCCATCATTGGTATTTCATCCTTTCCTAAACTACGTTGCCCCTGCACTTGTACATAGGCAAGGCTGATCATTTGATCTAATCTCGAGGAATTTTTTCCTCCATCATCCTCTTTCTACTTTTATCCATGGTCTTTTCCTAAACTATGAGGGCTTTGCACTTTCAAGTAGGCAAGGTTGATCTTTGATCAACCCCTGAGCCCCTAGGTCTTTAGGTGTGTCAGTCTTGTGTCTTATGTCTTGTGTTGTGTTGTCAAATATGTCCTTATCTAGTTGGTCCCTCACAAATGGAATCCATTTGTGTCATGAGATTTAATCTTTTTTCAAATATCCTAAGTTATTATCGATCTTCTAGTTTAGCATCCATCTTTGGTCTCAATAGGATGTATCCTTCCTAACAGACTGCATCAACCCCATTCATCATCTTGATCGTATGGAAAAGGACATTTTAAAACTGATTGCAATCTTTTGATGCTTTTGGCTTTTGTTTATCATTTGAGGTCCCTATCATCACTCGTCAAGGGCACCATGATCTATCATATTATGGTGCATTTTGATTGGATTACATAGGGGCATATCTTGATTTTTCTCTTGTTTGTTGTTTCCCTGGTTGTCCCATTTGGTACCCACCAAGACCCCCAAGGTCTTATGTTACGCTGGGAAATCCTTTTGTGCTTGTGGTTATCCCAATACCTAGCTCGACCAAAGTCATCGTGACTTTGGGGTGTTGGGATAGCCTTCTTGTTTTCTATGTTTGTTTATGCATTGGACATTAATTCACCTTGGTCCACATACCATGGTACTAGGTGTCTTATGCTATAGAAAAAATCAATGCTTCGAAGATGGAAAATTGCATTAGGATTGAATTTCATTTTCTCCTCCATTGCATTCATATATCTTCCATCTTCCCATGACTTAGGATTTTGGTTGTGCAAATGGTGATTCCTTCCATCTTCCCCTTTCCCCTCTGGATTCCTATGGTTCTTGATAGGTGCAGTTACACACCTATCACCTCCTTCACTTCCACCCTTGTGCAAGCCCTTATTTACACATTACATTTCACTTAATTTTTAGCACTTAGTTGCATTCTCATTCCGTATTTAGGTTCACTAAGTTGCATTACATCCCATGTGCATAATAATTTTAATTTATGTAGGTTAATTTTAATTAATTATCCTATACATCTTAAACAAAAATCATTTCATTATTAATTCATTCATTAGCATATTCACTTTAGTTCATATCATTAACATCTCCTATGAATTTGCATCACATATTATTAGGTTCATTTCCACATCCATAGCATCATAACTATTAGACATCATCCATATCATATCAGGTCATCCACATATAAATAATCATAATCCATCCATCACATGCTGCATTATAGGTGTTAGACATCATACATATCATAATAATCATCCACATGGAAATAATCATAAATCATCCATCACCTCCTACATCATAAATGTTAGGCATCTTACATATCGTAATCATACATCCATATAGGTATAAACATAAATCATTATAGGAATATTCATACATCACATCATAATAATAATCCATCGTAAAACCATAAACCTACACATATGCATAAATAAATCATTCATCACATACACATCATATAGTGTTAAAAAAGGCTCTCGCATATCATATCAAAAATCACAAAAAATGCAATTTCCATCACATCATCCATAATAATATCTATCATATACATCACAATACGTATCCATCATATGTTATCAAAATAATGTATGACTACTGAGCTATGGCTCAGCTATGATCTATGCTGCCCTGTACTGTCTCCCATACTATACTTGTTAATAACCAGGATCCTGCCTCTCTGATTCTCTAAACCATGAGTTGTCTACATCTAATCTCTATGGTGACTCTGACACTGGACCTTTATGTGGAGGTGTCTCTCTCATGATACTATATCCCCAAGTATGCATCCTTGTTGACTAGGTTGGCACTGGAATCTGTGGTGATGCTCGCACATAGGCAGGTATCCGCTGTGCTGGATCAGACACTACTGAGTAATAGGAACACATATAGTAGCTCGTCTCTCTCATATACACCTCCCAATCTCCCACTTGCTTTATGTCTACATCTCGCTCTACCCTATACCTATCCCAACCTCCACAAATGGATCTCCTCTCCTGAGCCCATGCACCCCATGCTAACTATAGATGCTCAATCTTTGATCTCATCTATGACACCTGCTCTAGGGCTCTGCCCCTCTCCTCCTACATAGCTTGTACCTGCACTTGTAGTATCTAAACCTCCTCCCTTATCACACCACCTTGTGTTGCCTATCCCTGACCCTACACTGTATCTCTCTCTAGAGTATGTATCTATGCCACTGTAGCATCCCTCTCTCCCTACAAGACCTACACCTATGCCTGTAAGATAACCCTCTCTATCTCCATCACCTATACCTGAGCCCTCATGGTCTCCTCCCTCTCCTGCATCAATCCCATGTCTCCCACTATCTCCCCTACCAACTCAACTCTATCAGGGAACTCGTCTTGCTCTTGTCTCAACTCCCTCCTCTCACTCAATAGTTCCTCTACCTACCTCCTTAGATCCTCCAGATCCCTCTCTTCATTCGCTAGCCTCTCTACTGATATCTATCATGTCAATCCTCCAGACTCTCGCTGACCCCCTGCCTACAGTATTGTCATCATCGCCTCTAGTCTTTTTATCTCCCATCTCGCTGCCTCCCCTTCCTCATGCTCCCTCGCTACCTCTCCCTCCAAATGATTCACCTCTGCACATAACTTGCTCACCTTAGCTCACAACTCATTTATCTTGGCTCGCAGCCTCTCTCCCTCCCTTTGCATCTCTGTCTCATGATGCGGCACTGCGTCGACCACCACCCGATACTCTCTCTCATTCTCTTCTACCTAGGCTTGCAACATGAGCACCTCCACCTCCAATATATTGCTTGTTTCCTCTAAGTCTCTCAACCTCTGCTTGACGATATGTAATCTCGCCTCAACTCCTCTCAATCGCGTGGATAGATCCTCTATTGTCGATGGCATCATAGCTAATGGATGAACATCATGTACCTCTGTGTCCATCTCCTTCACCCCTCCCTCATCCCTTATGTCCATCACCTTGGCCTTCTCCCTCTCCCTATCACCTCTGCATCATGTCTCTCCTCCTTGGGCTCAACCCATGCCCTTTGTCTCCTCCTCCTCCTACCTGGCCTTTGTTGACCTCTTGCCTCATCCTCCCTCTTCCCTCCCTCCTATAGCTCTATAGCTCTAGCTATCTTTGGAACTCTCCTCTACCATCCTCCTACTTAGCCTACCTCTAGCTCTCTCTCCTGAATTGCTCCTGCTATAGCTGCCCCTAACTGCTCCCCTCCTGCTACGACTACCCCTAGCCCTCTCCTTTGTTGCCCTCCTTCCCTACCGGCCTCCAGATCTCTCCTCAGCATCCTACCTCTCCCTCTCCCTTGTCCTGCCAATCTGATATCATCCTCTCTTGCAAACCCTAATGCCTCCTTGATCGACACCTCTAGTGTAATCCATACAGGTTGGTGTCATGCAAATAATGTTGCATATCTCACAGTCATCCCTACATCTACTAGCCCTCCAACCCTCCTTGGGTACTCCACTAGCTCCAACACCAGTGTCACCTAGTGCTCCCATGCAAACTTTGCTGAAATCAGCTCCCCCCATGGTCGCTCCCACATAATCTATCTAAACCTATTAGGTGCACCTAGAATATCCTATATCAGCCCATACTGCCTCATCACTCGGTCAAGTTTGTGTGACTCCACTATCTGAGGCTCCTTCCCAACTATATAACATCGGGCCATGAAGTATCCTCTATGTCTATCCTCATCCTCCCTCCACTTGGTGAAGTGTCATATCGTATATGGCCTCCGCACTATATCCTCCTCCTCCTACAAGTCATCAAATAATCTCCTCCATTCATCTAAATATCCTAAGCCCTGATGCCACCAAACCCAATCATACTCTGCCTTGTACCAATAATTCATTAGTAGTGTCATATCCTCCTATCCCACTCTCACCACATCTAGCCTGGACACACTGATATGCTCCCAGGCCCATACCTAAAGCAATTTCACATGACACATAATGAGTCCCTCCCAGTAGCAGACCATGTGCATATCTCTATACAACTATGCAAGGATGCATGGACCCCATGCAAACTCTCCATCCCTCCCCTTGATTATGTGTTGAATAACTTCCATGTAGTTGAGGCTGCAAAATCGACTGCTCTTATCTGGTATGAGTATCCAACTGATCAATCCACATAGGTACAACAGAAATGGTGGTACTCTCAATCCCAAGCATCTATCAACATCCAACCCCTTCTTTTGCATGAGCAGGTCCTCTTGCCCGAATAGGACCCACATGGTCTAATCTAATGCCTCTCCCTCTGATTTCATCTCACTCACCATACACCTTGCTATGGGCAGCCTCAATATTCGCTAGACATCCTCCAACATCACTATCATCTCCCCTATCTAAAGATGAAAATTTGAAGTCATTGAATCCCAAAGCTTGATCATGTCTGTCAGCATCACTTGATGCACCTTGATAGATGGATACCCCAACATATGCAACAACCCTGCCTCGGCTAGATCCTGATGATCCACTCCTTTCATCACTTGAAGCATTGCCTCCATCACCTCATACCTCCTCTCTCACATCTGCAAGCTATCAAACCACTGAAACCATACCGCACAACCTACCAATCATCACAATCCTTACCCCGAGTTCCTTTTCACACTAACTTCTCCTAAAACTCCTTCTTGGGATACCTTTCCTAAATTCGTCCCCCTTAACAATATTTTTCTTTGCAAGCTTTTTTTCCCTTTTCTTTTTCTTTCTATCTTCTTCCTGGCCCACCCTTTCACATCCTTGGCATTATTTGGGTGCGACCACCCCTTTTTGGGGGTTTGGTCACCCCTCCAGGTGTGACCACCCCTTTTTGGGGGTGCGACCACCCCTCCGGGTGTGACTACCCTTTAGGGCATGACCACTCCTTTTGGGGCACGACCACCCCTCAGAGCGTGACTGCTTGTAGGGGTACAACCGCCCTTTAGGGTGAAGCTGTCCCTCAGGTGTGGTCTCCCTTTGGGGCGGGGCCACCCCTCAGGCATAACGGCACCTAGGGAGGGGTCGCCCTAGCTAGGGTGCCACCACCCCACTAGGGCACGACCACACCTCCATGGGGCGTGGTCGACCCTCTAGGGTGGGGCCTCCCTTGATGGGGGAATGACTGCCCTTTGGTGGGCGCAACCACCTATTATGTTAGCGTGGCCGCCTTTCCTAGGGTGCAATCACCCCTGTGTGGGAGACCAAACCCCAAATTTTATGCTAATCTAATGTTTTTTCTCCCTAAACCCCTCTTTCCCCCCACATCATTATTTGATGTTTCTTCCTATCCGGTGGGAAATTTTTTTTTTTCCCTCTACCCTTTTTTCTAACCTACCCCTACTACCAAACCCAGGTTTTCAAATTACATTTTAACTCCAAAATAAATAAATAAATTCTAGAAATCACAAAGGAGGTTTTGAACCTAAACTGGCGTGGGACCGTACACTCAATGTAGAAACTCTACATCTCATCTCCTCGGTGGATGATGTTGTCATTGTAATCCTTTGGAATCTTCTCTCTCATTCTCTTTCCTCTTCTCTCCTCTCTCTCTCTCAATTTCCAATTGTGCAAATTAGGAATATTCATTCTAAAATTATAATTTATACCTTCCCTCCTTTTCTCCTTTTAAAAATAAAGGGTATTTTTTCCCCTTTATTTAACTTGTTCTCCTTCGATTAATCCTCCACCTTCTCAAGGCCACCATTTTCACCCCGTGTGTCTATTTGAATCCATTCTTCATGGTTTTCTGAGCTCTATCCAAAACTACCTTCCATTTCTTCATACCGAGAAGTCACCTGGGGCCCCTTTTCCTTCCCCTACTACCCTCTCGAGGGAGCATACCCTACCATATCCATCCATACCTCTTTCTCAGTCATTTTCTTGTGTGATTGGGGCATCTTCCTTCACTCCCCTCCATTTCAACATCTCATGTAAACTCTCCCGTGCCAGGGCATCTTTTTTCTAGTCACTTCCTCTATAGAGTCATCTGCATTTTATCTTTCTTCAAAGCACTGTTATTCTAACAATATTTTGAAGAGGGGCAAAATATAAACACCTAAATTTGACCACTTTCATATGGTCAAAATCCTATAATTTTCTCTTCTAATTCATCTATATTAATTAAATGACATATTTAATTAATATTGTCCCATTTTCTAAGGTTCGTAAAAGTATTTAATTAAATACTTTATCCTTTAACATTTCCTCTCTAAATTAAATAAATGTATCAATTTATTTAATTTAGTCAATTATCCTCTTCAATTTTAAATTCATTCTTTCTCTCTCCTTGTCCCATCCTCCCTAAAATTTTCATTAATCTATGTTAATCTAATTAATCCTTCATTAATATGTGCATATCCTTAATCAGGATTAATGCCACATCCTTCATATTTAGCCACTTGCCTCTAATCCTCATTAATTTTCCTAATCACCTATTTGCACAACCTTAACCTTAATCACTTACCTTTTCTAATATGTCCTTAAGTCAACCTTTCATGGTACTTACCTTATTTAGTTTGACCTTTTCTCCATGTGAATTAAAAATTCACACTTAGTCCCCCCATGCATTTCTCTCCCCCATGACCTCTCAAAGGTCACATCAAGTACATGGGACAAGGACCTCCTTTTGGAGGACCTTGGCTTATCCATGGGTTTCTTCCAAGCTTGTGAATTTTAAATTCACATTTATTTCTCCAATTCCCTCTCCAATCCCCGTGGTAACAAGAGTGGAATTTCTAAAATTCCTCACTTGTCACTTTTAGCCCCACTTGGGGACAAGGAATACCTTTTTAAGGAAATCCTCTTCAATCCTAAGGTACTTGCAAGTACCTTGGGACCACATGGCCTTTTCCATGTCACCTTTTACTTCTTTCATCTCACCCTCCACATGGAAATATATGAGGGCTTTTGATTCCTCAACTCACCACAACCCTTCATCTTGTTCATGGATTTCAGCTATCCATTTTTGTTTAAATAGAGGGCCTTGGCCTCAAGTTGGAGGTTAGAATTTGGAGATTTCGCATACAAGCCATTATTGCCTTCAAATATTCAAGCCATTCTAGCCATTATTGTAGCATTCAAAGCCATTTTTCATTCTCAGCTACCATCTTCCATTATTCAACCACATCCATTATTGCAAGCTTTCCATCAAGGAGCATACATCAAGAGCATCTTCAAGGGCCAACCACTTCATCAAGCTAAATAAGAAAAAGGTATAATTGTTATTTTTTATTTTATTGTTGTTTTTTTAGTTTCCACTAGGCCTAATCATTGAGGTGTTGTTGTGTTTCCTTTTTATTCCATTTATTTAGTTTTACATTTTAGACTAAGGATTTTCACTCCATACAATTTTATCGAACCATTCATGAGCTTTGTCTATATTTCATATCCTACCTATTGCATTTGGGGATTTAGGTTTGTTGCTTAAACTAAGCTATTAGGAAGGAGATGATCTAGTTAAACTAAGATACCAATCATCTAGCCTGCTGCAAATGCATTCAAGTATATATATATATATATATATATATATCTATGAATTATGTTCTTCATTCTATTTTTTCCTCTCCCATGTAATTTAAGTAGTGAAATATTTTGCACAGGCCAGAGGGTTATGTAAGTTGTCATTTATTAAAGACATTTAAATTAGCTATATGAGTTTCATAGACATATTAGTTTAGGAAATGAATAAAATCATGAGACTTACATGATCGAATGCACATTTTCGAAAAACTAGATTCTTATACCTCACCTAATTTGGTAAAACTAATCCTTGACCACGTTTAAATGACTATTTGGGTATATTTTTTATTGTTTAGATTTTGAAAAGTATATGTTGCCTCCATCAATTTAGTTAAGGCTTATATCAATCTTAGAATTCCACTTGTATGGAAAACTTTCTTTAGTAATACCTCCTATAATTTTGAATATTGAGTATATTCTTATAAATCTCTATCTCCATAGCTATGCATAAACAAACCTATATATTACTGAGATATCTACATGTATATGTACACATATACATAATAATATATATAAGGTGATTATTTGAAAGCAATTCATGGTAACTGAGAGATTTAGTTAGCATGGTTTTCTTTAAATGAACTATAGAGCAACATATATAAGTTTAAAGTTAACCTTATGATGAATGCTTGACTTAGAGATGGGTTGGATATTGTATGAGTGAGACTAAATGTAAACCTATATTCTTAATTAAATAGGTTGGTTATTTCAAAGATTCTTCCTTCTTTAACTCAAATAATTTTGGATGAATCTTTATTATCTTATTTAGATTAGTGGAAGAAATTGTTTGAGTAACAAATCCTTGAATTATTGAAGTAAAAACATGACGTAAGTTATCACCTCCTTTCTATCAATATATATATATATATATTCATGAAAATAGGAATCATGATTAGAGTAGTGTTATAAGAAATTATTTGTAAAATAATAGAGTTCATGTCAAACCATTTTGAAAGGTAATTAGGTAATCTTGTTTATTTACTTAATTACTTCTTTTAATAGCATTACCTTCTATAAAATATTTCTTTATTTGTTATCATCACTATATTAAGGGTAAATCTATAATGTCTTGTCCTCTATAGGGGTATGCAGGGAAATGTGTGCCTTTCTAGAATTATGTGATTGTTTATATATTATAGTTGAAATTTTAATATTAGGGTTTCAAGATGATTGTTTCATTGATGATAGAGTTACTAGAAATTTTGTTATTTTTAGTATATAATATTTTAATAGCTTAAGTGGCTAAGTAATGTGAGTGTAATGTCTATTCCTTGGTTTCTTGGTTGGATTAATTGTTTGTATTAAATATGGTATCTAAATATTGGAAATAATGTATTTGTGGCTGTAATGTTATTTGCTTGTTAAGAAAATGTGCAAATCATGTCTCCCTTGGATGCATTGTTGGTTGATTTCACTTTTGATTTAATTTGTTTCATGATTTTGGGGAAATATCTGTTATTTTAGTTCCTGGTTAGATGTGTACCTACCTCCAGAGGCTAGGGGAATTTGTGCATTTGTGTGTTTGTTTTTGAAATTTCATATCTATATTTTTACCTTGAGGTTATGTGTATGGGTGGTACCTCCTTGTTTCATGGTTTTAATACTTTATGTAGTCACAAGAGGGTCATGCCTCATGTGTTTTTCTTTAAAGAATGAATTTTATTTTTTTGAGTATTGAGGTACACCCTTTACTAGAATTTAGTATTTGGGTAATTGTAGGGGAGAGTGGCTCTTCATGGGGGGTGATTTACAAGTGGTTGTCCATGGAAGAGTTCCCTTAAATAAGTGATAACCTAATTAAAGTATTTAGTGGGTTGGGTTAGTTAAACACATAACAAGACTAAAACATGTACCTCACCCTTGTCATTAGTGCTCTCAAAGACTAAGGACGGGTGAGAAGACCCAGCTGGTAAGGTCACTACCTTGTCTTCGCAAAAGGTAATTTGATTCGCATGAGTCACCCTATGGGGTTGCACCTTGAGATTGGTTGTCAGTTTAACCATAGATGGAGGTGACTCCTAGTGTTAGGTAGTCTTGTTAATCGACATTGATGGAGGTGGCTCCTAGTGTTAGGTTGTCCTGTTAATCCATGTAGGGCCATGCGAAGACACTCTCCCACTGTGCATGTTGTCTTCCCTTTCTTTTGTTTCCTTTGAAGTATTGTTGTTGTTATTTATGTTTTTATGTGGTTTTGTGTTGTATGGAGTTATTCCTTTATGTTTTTTTGACCTTGTTGGATGAAGTTCCTCTTGTCATCTCCTAGCATGGGGGGTGTTCCTTTGGGTTCACATGGTCGGGTGGAAAGTGCTACACACCCATTGGGTTCCCCATCAACGATCGTGATGTTGCGGAGATATACCAGTTGTAGTGTTTCCTGAGCTTTCCAAGTTTGGTGCTTTGACCTATATTTCCTTATGATGGAACTAATTATGTACTCTTTTCATTGTGGATGTATCATAATTTTATTGATGTATACTTCCCATTCTTATAAGGGAAGAAACTTTGCAATGTAATACTAGTTTCTTAATGTGTCGTATCTATGGAAATATGTTCCACGAATGTAATTAAGAACTTAGAAGTTGTAATGCAATAATATGATATTCTTATATTTTTGTATCTATCTTGTTTATGATTGGATGTATGTTATAGTTATGTCATTATTATTCATGCTTCTATTATTAATTTAATTTGGATTATTTTAACGTTGTTGTTGGTTGGGTTCATTTCGAGTAGTGCACCATGTAACCCCATGGGACTAGGGTGATGTCTTATCGGTTATATTAATGTTGATTATTATATAATTAAGGTTAATGCATTGTTGTTACTAAATTTTTTTTTTTTCGTTTATTGTTAGTTGTTGTGTTCTATGGGGTTTGCATGGTGGGGTGTTACATAGAAGATTTAAATTAAATTTTAGAAGTGATAAGCTCTTAAACAAATAAATTTATTGATTCAAAAGCATAGAGCCTATTTATAATAATAAAATAATACATAAAAATATGATCCTTCTTTTCTAGAAACTGAAGGGGGAACTTCTTTGATATTATGGAAATGCACCTTTTATACCTATACAAGAATAAATAATTTTTCTCATTAATTTCATGGTAGGATATTGAATCTACTAAAGAAATACCCTAAAAAACACAGCTAGGAATATGGTGCTTGTTAAGAAAGGTGTTTGTAGCATGGTTAGGCATGATATAGTTAATTATATAGAGACTAATAGACTTTAGAGTTGGTAGGAATTTCAGGTGTAGTAAAGGTGTTGCAAAGTGGTAAGAAAGAGGTGGGGTGTTGTGGATGTGAATTTCACCCTCTAGAGTATCCTATGAGCACATCATTAAGAAAAAAATTAAAAAAATATATTTAGAGCCATCAAGTGAATCTTAGATACATCAAATAATTTGTAACATAAAACTCTTATGTGAGGCATGCAAAAAAAAAGGGTCATCTTCTTTTATCAATGGTTCAGCATGGGATATATAGACATCTTGTAGAAACTATAAATCCTTATCCTTGACCAATCACACATTTTGCCCCCTCCTTTCCTCTACTAAGATCCTTTAAAATGTGTGGGTTTTTAGATGTCTATGAATAGGATTCTTTGGTGCCTCTCTAATAGAAACAAGACCCACAACTCTAGCTTGGCAATGAATAACCAATGGTACAATAGGAAAATGTCCTAGGATTCTTTCTAATTATGACTAGGCCCACTACTCTTACAAACTTATGAGCCCCAACCAAATGAGAACCATGTGGAGATATTTAGGGAAGAGATAATAGTTGTGTAATATTTAACATTGATAAATATGAACCCTACTAGATATGTTAAGTTGTTGTGATTGACTAGTGACATTCCTCCTACAAGTTTTAAACTTCTCCCTTTGAAATTCTACATAGTATGACACATGTCTCTATGTCAATCCATTATGTGTTTCCCTTTCCTTCATATAATGGTCCCCATTAGATTGTTAACTCATGAGTTTTAGCCAATGGTGTAGCATGCTAAGGTGTCATCATTATTTCCTAGTACACTATACCAAAGCAATATATGGAGGATCTTTGAATCTCATTATAATTTTTTAGTTTACTTTCTCTACAAATATTAAGTGATAAGTGGGTATTTCTTTAGTGGATTCAATATTTTTCTCATTATCTTAGATTGCTTATAATCAATGAGAAATAAGAAGTGGGTCATGAAATTATAATAGTTTGGTGAACTCTAGGGGGTTTTTTCTTGGTAAACATAAAATATGGAAGCCTTAATATTCCATCGGGCATGGAGTCATAGTTACCTCACAAAAACTAGAATATTGGCCTCACAAAAATCCACAAAAAAATTAAAAAAAACATGTGTAGACTACACTTGGAAGAATAAACAACTAAAAGTAACACATTCTCCTAATAAGAATGTAGAGTGTGTGAAAGAAGCCTCTTGCAAAGGAAATAAAAAACTAATATAATATGTACATTGTTGGTGGTATTTCAAACTGATTTCGAAAATTGTCTAGAGAATAGTCATATCTAATGATCAAGGACAATAAGAGGTTGGGAAAAAAAAAAGAATCTAAGATCCTTCTACACTTCAAGATCTATAAACCTAGGTTGGTTTTCTTATTAGAAATTGTGATGTTGAAAAAGTGAAACCCTAGTGCTTACTTAGGATTAGTCACCTTTCCAAGCATGACATTTACGGAATCAAGGATGAACAAGGACATGAGATTAAATAACAACATGAAAGGTGATTGAATCACTCCTTTCTCATGGATTAGCTTTGTGTGGTGGTGTGTGGATGTGTTTTTGGAAATAAAATTATGATAAAATTCAATGATGCAACTAGCTAATTATGAAAATGTATTGCTTTGATATGAATAAGGATAATTTGGAAATTGAAAAAGAAATTTAATGATAAAAAATCGATAGAGAATACATGTGTGCACCTATGATTTGAAATTGACATTTAATATTTGAAATTCAAATAATAAATTACCAACCCTGACATTTTAAAATTGGGGGAAAATTAAGTGGATAAGGATGCCTAGGGTGCCCTTTTCTAGACCAAGTTTTTCGAGATTTGGATTATCAAGGGAAAATATTAAATGGCTAATTAATTATTTCAAATTTAATTTCTTGATAATTATTAAATGAGCCATAGAATGTATAATTTAGGAAATTATGGGCATGATTAGGTTCAAGCACATATGAGGGAGCAAAATATTGTGTGAATTGTCAAGGGTGACAATTTATGATGCATTTAGCCCCCACTTTAGTGAGAGTATGAACTTACACTCAGACTCACACTAAAGTAGAAATATGTCAAGAAGTGTCTAATTATCCCAATATTGGAGAGATAGAATGACAATGAATCTATGAGGAAGCACACAAGACCCCAAGGTTAAAAGTCCCATGGAAACTAGCATAATTTCAAAGGAACACACATGTATGAAATCTAGCATGAATATACAAAACATACATGACAAAAATATAATATAAACAAAATACAAAAAAATGCAAATGCAAAATACAAAAATGTAGGTATAACAATCACATGCTAGGAAGCTTCATAAAAATATTAATAAGATCCATACCCAAAGTGTTCATGACTCACAACCTAACAAATTTTGATATTTTCTAGATGAACCATGAACCAAAATCACCATAGGCTAGTGAAGTTCGATATTCACTAGGTGACCTTTTGAGAAACACACAAGGGCTAGTGAGGACTCATTTTCACTAGGTGTGTACCCATGTCAACCATACCAAGAGTCATAGTCCTAATGATTCTATAAGGTTCTATGGAAATGGTCAAAATTCTAAGACAACACATCACTAAGTCTAGTGTGTGTGAACAAAGTGAAGCACATAATAGAATGCATGACCCCACCTTAAAGTAACTGCTAAACACCATGTTGTGATCAATTACTTTAAGGTAGAAAAATGATAAATACAATATTATAAGGTCATGAGAGCTTATTTAGAAATATCTATGCCAACGATATGTTTCCAAATAAAGATAGCTCATAAAGAGGGGTCACCCCAATGTAATGCCACAAACAATATAAAGATGATCACATAAGGGATCAACAAATCCAGGGTCAGTATACATCTTTGCTACAATAGTATAAGTGAACTTGAAATTGAAATCACTCCCCTAGATACTTGTTGAACTATGAACATATGGAAGAATGACATGTAGAGATAAAAAAAATGGGTCCATATGGAAGAGACCTAAATGTCTCAACACCTTACATTGTCTCCAAAAGAAAAACACAAGACAACAAAATATTTATGACATAGAGACAAATGGTGATACAAATAGATGTGTCAAAATGGATTCATTTCATTTGTATCCTTATGATAACAAAGCAACAAGGATCCTCTAAAGAAAAATCACAAATATAAAGACAAATCAAGTAGCATAATACGAGATATCACATTACATGCAAGCAAACTAAAATAACACATAAAAAACATAAAGGGTACTGCTCAAGTGAGCCAATCTAAAGAAAATAATCTACATCCCAATCTTGCTTGTCATATATGGAAGGTGGAAAACTAGCCAAAGGTACTACAACAACTTTAATACAAGGAGCATCACCAGGTTCAACATGTGGTGACTCACTCTCATTAAGAGGATCATCATAGTTTCCCCCATATAAATCCATAGACTTTAATAAAAACAAAAATAATTCATTATACACTTGTTCATCAATCTTAGCATCTTTTTCCTCATCATCCAAATTTATCACAATGAGTGGTTTAAAGACAATGTTAGTTGTATGTTCTTGTTTCATTATTTTTGGGTTGAGACAAGTAAGGTTCATTTTCAGTTTTTGGTGAAGGTGGTAATTCATCATGGTCTATTTGGATAGGTGTTTGATAATTAGGTAATGTAATATTATTTTTCGATAACTAATGAGCAATAACATGAAATCTATGCTTGCGCTCCTTAGAATTTATATTCCTTATTGTATAGTTTTTAATTTGTGAGGGAATAAGAGCAGATCTCTCTACCATTGGTCTCTTTTCTTCCCTTAGAGAAGGAACTTAAGGGACATCGAGGGCTGGGAAATGATGTCTCCTTAGGTCTATAATTTTTTTTCTCTTTTGGAGGTACAAAGGAAATCATGTAGTTGTCTCTTGGTCTCTTATATTATATTGGTGGAGGAACTACAAAATAAATGATTGGTGTACTTGAGAGGGATTTTTCCTTTGACATGGGTTCATCCATGATCTGTTGGATGGGAGGAACAACCATAGAAGTCACTATAGATTGATCATCCTTAGATGGGATATTGGTAAGGGATATTTTTGTTATGTGTTTTGCCTTAAATTTTTGATATAACCTAAAAAATAAATCCTGATGAGGCTAGATAGGTTCCATAGTTCGATTCAAAAAATAGTCAAGGGAAAAAATTTCATGCTTGGACAAATATTTAAACCCACTATGATGAACTATATATATTTAATTCTCAAATGGTAACTTTATGCACTTTTTGATTATTGACGAGATAAAATTCATGGAAAATATCCATGGATATGCTAGCTTCACAGGAATTGGTCTAGCGTTGGGATGATGGTGAATGATACATCTAGTTTTTTTGTTCCAACTTTAAGTGGAAGAGTTATCGGACCTATTGTAGGGTGAGAAAAACTTTCATGAGCTTTTAACCATGCTTTTAGTTGTTCATAATAATCTTTATAAAGTTCATGCACAAATAAGAATTCCTTGGTGATCAGATTCTCTAGAAACATGGGATCAATGAGTATCTGTGGTGTAGGTTTTTCATTTATACATTTGGTGATATAGAGAGGACCATTTAGTGCATGTGTAGATGCATAAATATGTATGCAAGCAATATTAGGTAACAAAGTGGTTTGAACCTTGATGAGGGGCCACTCCACCCAACACCCACAAAAAAAATGACAGATATCAACACAAAAAATGTAGGATAAAAAAATAACTCACTTTCAATTACTTTTAGAAAATGAAATTGTAAATTGAGAAATTAAATTACTACAACCACATGGGTTTAATTCATTACAATAAAATCAACTCTATAAAGAAAAGATATTATTTGGAGCCACAATCTACACTAATGGAGCCACCACCAATAATCTCCATTAAGCCCTTTTATTTTGACCTAATAGCTACCCTATAATGTTTTTGATACGATAAGTAGCATTTACAAGGCATCGTACCCTTTACACATCGAGCCTCAAGGGCCAAAAAAGAGATAAGAAAAGAAACATTTATAGGGTGTTGTACCGTTTACATGGAGAGATTGGAGGGCCAAAAATAGAAAGAAGAAAAGAAAAACTAGTGGAAACACCACAAAAACATCACAGACTAAAAACCCACCTTGGCACCAAATACTAGGGGCAAAGAACACTTAGAAGAACAAATAGTCCTAAGTCAAAGACAAGGAACATCAAAGGCCTTTAGCGAAAAAAATTACACCCAAAATATAGGAATGAGGGCCCAAAGAAACCTCCTAGAGAAACTAGGCCATGAATCACCTGCATCAGCTAGACTATGGGTGATCCCACAATAGTGGTTTACAATTTTTGGCCAAACTAGACACTGAAATTATTATTTTTAACTAAATCTTCAGATTCGGGCACCTATAGCGGCTAAACCATGAGGAATTTGAAGATGATGTAAACTAGAGTCTCATCCCATTTTTTGTGTAGATTCTAAAAATATTTTTTTCAAAATTTTTGGAATAAGATTGCACTTCTTTTTCCATCTCCCACAAAAACTGGTTTTTTTCAGAAAACAACATTTTTAAAAAGTGACACTCACCGTATACAACATAATTTTTTTTGTATGAAGGATAAAATTCTAATTTTTTCGAATTTAGATTTTTAAGTAAAATATCTAGTACTTTCATTTGGTCTCATATTTTTTTATTGAATTTTGTTTCCTTAATAGATTTTTGAAGTCAAACCAATTGAAATTCAGACATAGGCAGACTGTATACAACATAACTTTTTATGTATGTATCAAAATTTAATTTTTATTTTTTTAATGGATCAAGGACATCAATACCCAACACGAAAATATTTTAAAATAAATTATTTTGATAATTTTCTATTTTTCCACATGTGCAAAACATAGAGCTTGATTTTCAGTGAAAAACCTATGTTTAATAAAACTAAAAAAACACATACATAATAAAACAAAAATATTTTAAAATTATATTCATGGGATAGCTCATTTTGAGGACTAAAATAATCATTTCAAATAAATTTTAAATTAATTCATTTGATCCCCCAAAAGGTAAATCAAAAGTGATTTTTTATCAGCATTTTGATAGGTGTAAAGGAGACTCATTTATAGGTATGGTTTTAAACTAGCAAGTTTCTATCCAAGGGGGTTTGATCTAAGGTTGTTTGATCAAACCCTCTTCAATTGGAATCATAAAAATTGAACTTTTAAAGGCTTAAATCATTATATTTTCTAAAAATATGTGATTTAAGAAAAAATCAGTTCCTCTCAGAAATTGTAAACCAGCTTTGTGGGATCACCCCTATAGAAGATATCCTAGTCAAATAAGGAAAAACTGAGCCAAAAAAAAAACAACCTGATCTTGTACCTAAAACAACAAGTCCAAACGAATTGCCAAAAAATACCAGACCACAAACCACTTGCAATAGATGGACCACAATAGAAATTTTTCTTAGAATTGAGCCTAACATATTCCCACCAAAGAACTTGCCAGAACCAACCTGGCCACTAACCACCTACAACATCTAGACATCAACATACCTTCCGATCGAATTAGACAAGACCGAGCATAAAAAATTCTCACCAAAGGTGTAAGAAACACCATTTGTAGTAGAAAAATGAGCAACTAGATGCACCAACACCACCTACAGTAGTTGGAATGTAGTAGAAATTTTGCTCCAAACTGAGCCTAATAGATCTCAACAAAAGCTAACAAATCCACAATCAGTAGAAATTGAACACATAGGACAAAAACTAGTCCTATTGAACTAGGAACAACCCACAAAATTTTAGGCCCACAAGACTATTTGAAACAACAAGTCCACCAAACACTTACAATAGTTGGATTGCAACAAACCTTCCACACAATTTAGGAAAGAGATGCCTAAAAACTTATTACCAAAGGAGGGGTAAAAATGCAAGTTGCTATAGAGAAACAAGAACCCAACCATAGATCACACCTCAATAGGATCCAGGAAAGGGAAAAGAAACAAGGTAACAAGAGCACAAAGACACAAACCAGCCTTCTAGAACACTCTATCTCAATAAAGGAGTAAGATAGCATGGCATAAAAGAAAGCATATAGAAGTCGACAATAGCACTAATAAGCCCCTCCAACAAAACCCATCTCCACCTCAATAGGAGATAACATCACCTCTAAAGGAGCTCGAGAAGGGGCCATACAAAGGAGATCAATACTTTCAACCAGAACCACAACTGCCATCTAAATAGGAGGAAGCATGAAGAAAGTAAGAATGAAACCAACATCACCAGTGCTCTTATGCCATAATCCCACCTAGGTTGTGAGAGAGAAAAAGTCTTCCAAAGGAGTGCAAATGCCACCCACCATCAACCAGATCTACAACAAGAAACTAGAAACTCCAATCCACCAACACAAACCAATTTGCACCACATGAGTAGCAGAACCCCATCTCTCCAAAATAGAGATGGCCACACTAACAAGCAACCAAACCCCCCAAGGGTCTAAGAAAATTCCATCACTGTAGCTACAATCACTACAACTAAACACCACCCTGACCCCATAAACCATCGAGAGAGCAACAAGAGACAAGCAATCAAGAGAGCACAAGCTACCAACCAACACCCCAATTGTAGAGTAGAGGAGGAAATAGGCAACACCAGACCCCACCTGACCAGAGAAGGCAAACAAAAGGTAAAAATGAAACATGTCGAGCAATAGAGAGACCACCAAAGGAACCAGTCGTGCCAGATCTAGGGTCCCAAACCATAACCCAATCACGTGCCCCAGAGAAGTCCCAAAAATGGCACTCCGGAGACAAGATAGAGAAGAAATGACTACCAAAACCCTAATAGAAACCAACAAGGGTAAAAAATAGAGCCAATCTACCTGCACAGAGAGAGGACTCTCCCAAAATCTGAGTAGACAAAAGAAAATCCAACAGAAAACAAGCAACCAGTCAACAAGAATGACCAGAAGCCACTAAAACCCACCAAGGCCAATGCCATCACCATAAAATTTATATTCACCATCCTTTGCAACCTTAGAGGAAATAAAAAAAATGCAACCATCACTGCACCCACACACCCCAAATAAAAAGAATGGAAGAACCAGAAAATCCACTGTAGGACCTGAGCTCAAACACCACAACCACAATAGAAGTGGGGAGTAAGAATTCCCCAAGCACAACAACCCAAGCAAAGAAACATGAGGTGGGTTGGATACCACCTCCCTCAAAGCATAACACATGCAACGCCCACTGTCATTACCACAAGCCACACTAGAAACAAGTGACACGTGAAAAGCTAGTCCCAAGGTGGGAGACTCAAACAAGAAACCATCCGGTTTTAGGGTTGAAACAAACAACAAAGGAAACCCAGCATCTTTTCCATCCATCACAGAGCCAAATCCAGGCCTGTGTCCAACCTCATCAAGCCAACAAGCCACAAACGCCTCCAAACATAGTCCACCACTAAACACAAAACCCAACCACCCAAACCCACACCACACCAAAGGGGGAGGCCTACCAACAATAAACACCAAATCTCCATCGTTGTCTAGATTTGCATCCTCGCCCTCACAAATTTCTTCATAAATCAAAATCCCATTTGTGTGCCCAAGCTTGTATCACTCCATTTTGTTTCTTCTTCACTACCCTATAATGTTTTGGAAAGTATAATTTCACCCTTTATTTTGGTGCCCAAAAGTCCAACCATTCATTTTTCCCACCTAGGAAGATATTATATCAAAATTCACTTTTGGTGGCAAAACTTCCTAAAGCCATAACTTTTGATTTGGTTGTCCGATTGGATATTATATGTCATTGGAAATCTATTGATGAGATAGACAAAACCAAAATTGTCTAAAGAGAATTATGTCTATTTTTTGAGTTGTTTTGAGGCTTTTCAAGTTTCCAAACTTGATTTTGAAACTATATTGGAGAAATTTCTTAGGACACAAACTTTAATATCTCCCAAATGGAACATGATATTGAGATTATTCATTTTCCATTAGATGCGTCTTTCGGTTGTGCTCCTTGGGGTAAATTTCTAGGTCCATATGAGCTTATTTAAGACAACTTACTAAAAATAGTAAGTGACTATTTTTGACCTATTTTGACTTATGACTGCCTTACACTTCTTAAGTGCCATCATGGGACTCAAAACAACAAAATAAAATAAATAAAATCCTTTTTTGGGTGATTCAAGATTGCCCCTACACCATTGGATGCTCCCGCATTGACCCTTATGAGGTTGGACATCTATTACTTTGATAATATTATATAGACCATCCTCATCATCATTCCTATCATCAGAAGCCTGTACAAATTTGGATCTATGATTTGGCATGGGATTTGTGAAAATTTGCAAATTTTAATTGGGTGGAGCTACAAACTTGTTTCCTTTATTATTAACATTAGCCAACTAGACATGATTAGAATCAATGAGGTCTTTCATTTTATGTTTAAGTCACATACATCATTCTTACTTTATGGAAAATATTGAAAAGTTTTTCCTTGTTTTTCTTCTCTAACTCTGTGAAAAATTCTTCTTACTCTTAGTTATTGCTTCAAGAAAATTCCTTGAGTAATTTGCAAGTAATTATTTAATTCTTTTAATTCAATCTCTCTGTATAATTAAACTAATCTCTTTGAAATCATTTCTTCTCTAATAAGGTTTTTTAATGGTTCAAAAAAATATCTCATGTAATATTTACTTTATCAATAAATTTTAAATCTTCCCCAATTTGTGATTTCTTCATCTTCTCTTAAATGGAAGGAAAAAAATTTGGAAAAGAATTTCCTACTATTTTTCCTTCCTCTATTAAAATTATTGAGTAAGAAAGATTCTTTAAAATCTTGAACTTTTCTTATTTTCCTTCAATTAATTATTTTCTTATCTTTCCTTTTAAATTTCCTCTTTTCTATTTGTTTAAAAAACAAAAATAAATAAATAATAATAATAGTAATAGATTATTATTGATAAAAAATAATTTATAAAATATGGATTAAATTTAATTAAAATTAATTATTTTTATTAAAGGATCTTTTATAAAAAAAAAAATTAAATATAAATTAAATTTATATGTATAAAATTAAAAATTTAATTTAAAAATATTTTAATAAACATAATTTAAAAAAAATAAATAGGACCCATGACCTGCTTTACACAAGTCATGGCTTGTGTAAGTAGGTTGTGGGCTTATGTATGGGGTTGCGACCCCCTTCTTGGGGACCACAATGCCCATATAGGGGTTCCAAAGAAAAAAATTATTTTATATGTTTTAAATTTTTAAATTTTAATTACTTTTTATTTAAATTTTTAATATTATATATTTTAATTTAATATTTATGATAATTAATTGAAATATATATATTTGAAATTATTAAATGTAGATTTTAAATTTGTATAATTAAAACAAACAATATAAATAAATAGTGATTTACATGTTCCAATATAAATAATAGATATATGTATAAGATCCATACAAGATTTAAATATAATAATTAAGTATATATAAATAATTTTCTTTGAGAATGAGTATAAATATTTAAATAATATTAAATGTAAATTTTAAATTTAATCTCTAATATTATTGTAACTATATTAACAATTAATTTATTTGTTGAAGATAAATAAGTTTCAAACATAAAAGATAGATATAAATTAATGATAAAGAAATTTAGATGACTTTATTTTCTTAATTTATTAAAAAAAATTGGAATCTTCAATAAAATAAATATCATTTTATTTGTGAAATGTTTAGTTTACTTATTTTGTAAAAAGTCTTGAGAATAACTATTTAACTTGAAAGTTTCAAAAAGTTTCCTTCATAAATAAAAAAATCTTAGATTTATAATATTCTCTAATTAATTATTTAAATCATTCTTAGAAGTTTCTAGTTTACTTTAAGATTTTCCAAACATCTTGATTTTCTCCCTTCTTACACAAAATTTGATTTATTCTTTCATAGTTGGTTTTAAATATATTGGTCGCTAGAGGCTATGGTACTGGGGCATCATGGGTAGACAAGATGACGCAGCGGATAGAAGCTGGAAAGCCAAAAGTCAAAGGTGTGAATCTGAGAAATAGTCAGAAGAGGGTATGATAGTCGTTAGAGGCTAGGTACTGAACCTGCACAACCGGGTTGTCGCAGCATGTTCTCCTAGTCGATCTGGAAGTTCTGAGTAAGTGTATCCCCAACGAACGACTCAGAAAGTTAGTCAAGGAAGTAGAACCTTGAAAAATGTTGTAGTGTTAGGGATATGCAACAAAGCTTCACTTCAATATGAGACAAGATGTCATTAGTTCAACATTTGAAGATCCCTTGGATAGGTTTATAAGTCTTCTTCAGTAAGCGGTTAAGCACAAGTCTCATGCTAGTATCTTCAGCATTAGGGATGTCCCCTATTTTTAAGTGGGGGAGAATGTAAGGGGCTTGAAGTGAACAGTGCGCTCGAGGAGCACTAGACCTAGTTCAAGTGCAGTTGCACCCTTGGTGTTACAAGTTTGATGTGGTGCGATGTAAGTCAATGCGTGAGCCAGGCAAGGCACAAAGCCCATGAGAGTTGGAACAAGGAGTCTATTGGACGCCATGTCTAGGACTCATCCTAAGTGTACACTGAGCTGAGGTAGCCATAGGTGAACCATTGTGCATTTTCCAAACAATGAGGCGTGAAACAAGTCGATAGTCCATCAACCATGGTCGAGTTGCACTGGAAGCTAGGAATAACTTAAATTTCTAATTTTAGATGTTATCTAGAGTGCCTGAATAAATTCATATTAAATTTAAGGCACTTAATTAATGTTCATTTTTTAATCTTAGTTTTTGGTTACTAATAGTAGGTTTACTTTTATACCTTACTATCATGAACATTAATATTTGATTTATAATTTTTATTAATCAATATCCAATAGATTATTTTACCTTAATTTGTTTGATTTTGTAATTATTTCACCCTCGATTGGATTGATTGGTTGATTCCCTGAATGGGGGAAGGTGGCTCCATTAATTGAGTAATAAATTAAGTTACTCAATGAAATCCAAAAACCTTCTCTTAATTTACAAAAAGAAAAGATGAGACAATTATTGTTAGATTAAATTAAAATTTGGAAAAGTAATTAGTACTAGCTTACACATCTTAAATAATTCAATTTGATTTTACACAATTAAAATAAAAATTTATTAAATTTTAAACTATTTAACATTGCCAACCTTTTTTTTCAAATTTAATTAGCTTCAAAATATAAATAAATACAAATAAGAATTAAATTAAAATAACTAAAATTATTATAATTAATAATTAATTATAATTTTAATCAAGGATTTTTTAACTCCTTCTCAAAAGGAGATTTCTCCCAAGGTTCTCTTTGCAGCACATGAGATTTGAGCTACTACTAACCCTGATCAAGCTGAAGGGCCTAAAATCTCTCCAAAAGTTACTAAACCTCAGAAAAAAATACATCACAATGGATCAACAACTAATTGATAAAGTGCAGAAGATAATAAAATCTTCTAAAGAAAAATTTAATGAGGAAACAAAAGAAAGAGTGTTGACTACAATAAATAATGATCTTTTGCAAATTGAGAAAGGGCTAGATATCCCCCTATCTCTAAACCCCTTTGATGAAATTTCTCCGAGTAAGGATTTGGATTCAAAATTTTGGGATGAAGTGGATTTGAGCCCTCCTCCTAAAGAAAAGTTGCCTATCTCCCAAGCTCCTTTATCCCTAAAATCACCTTTCTCTACTCCAAAGAAGAGAGGTTGAAAACCAAAAAATCTCAAAACTCAACAAGAGGTTGATTCTAGTATTCAAGCTACTCTTTTTTCTCCTACCAAAAAGAAAAGAACTTTTCAACCCTCCAGTGACAAGGTCAGGGGCCACCAAAAGGAATTTATAGTTGGAGCTTTCTACTAGGATATCATCCCAATCAAAACCTCAAAGGAAGAGGGGAGAATCATTCCCCCCTCGAGGAAAATGAGGGTCCTTTTGTGGAATGTTAGGGGCTTAAATGCCCCTAACAAGTGATGCCTAAGTAGGCATCAATTGGAAGTAGTAGATATTGACATCGTTATATTGCAGGAAATGAAGTTGAATTATGAGTCTGCAGAATCCCTCTCCTCCAAGTGGGTTGATTGAAAATATTCCAATTTCCCTTCTACAAGGGCTTCAGGTGGCCTTGCCTTCCTTTGGAGGGAAAAATTTGTAGTTTTAGGTGGCTTCCTCTTCTCATTGGTCATTAGCCCTTGTAAAGAACACTTTGTCATAGGTTAACTTCTGGTTGGTTAATGTTTATGGTCCAACTATCCCAACTGAGAAACAAAAGTTATAAGATATTTTTTCTTTGGTTTCTCAATCACTAAGTGAGTCTTTGATTATCTTTGGTGGTGATTTCAATGCAATTGCGAAGGATTCTGAGAAAATTGGTGGTATTTTTCCCAAAAAAAGGGTCTTGGATGATTTTAAGGGGTTTATTGAATCCTACAACCTCATTGATTGCAAACCCCAAAATGGTATATTTCCTTGGACCAATAAAAGGAAGGATTTTTGCCAAATTGCTGAGAGGCTTGACCACTTTCTATTATCCCTAGATTGGTTGGACACTGAATTTGATGTTTATTCTTGGATTCTTGGTTATCCAGGTTCCAATCACTTTCCAATATTGTTAGTAGTGTTGGAAGACAAAGCTCCTAATAATATTCCTTTTAAGTTCGATCCCATGTGGCTAAGGGACACAAGATTTTTTCCCATGATTCAATACTCGTGGGATAATTCACCCTATTTTGCAGGGTCTCATAAGTTTCAGTTGATCAAGAAGTTGAATTTCTTAAAGAGAAAAATAAAATCTTGGAACATTTCCCACTTTAAGAACATATTTGCAAAAAAACATAGACTCCAATAAGATATTGAATCCCTAAATGAGCATGTAATTCACAATGGCTTGAATCAAGTTTCTTTTGATCTTCAAAAATACCTTGTCTCTAAATTGGATGAGGTAATTGTTCATGAAGAATGCTATTGGAGACAAAAATCTAGAGATTCTTGGCTTGTAGAGGGAGACAAGAATACCAAGTTCTTTCATGCCTAAGAAAAAATTAAGAGGCAAAGAAACAAAATTTCTTTTATCAAAAATGAAGTTGGTATTCTTTTGGAAAATGACAAAGAAATAGTTAGAGAAGCTACCTCTTTCTTTCAAAATCTCCTAACAACTGAATTAGTCAATATTAGAAATTCCTTTTTGGATTCCATTCTTGCCTTACTGTCTCAGGAGGACAATGATTTTCTTATGGATCCTTTTTCCCATGAGGAATTAAAACATGTATTTGATATTCCCCCTGAAAAGTCTTTGGACCCTGATGGCTTTACTGCTTTATTTTTTCAAAAATGCTAGAATATAACTGGGCAAGATGTTGTGAGTGCCTTGGAATAATCAAGATGAAACAAAACTATCCTAAAAGAGATCAATACTACCTTCATTGCCATCATTCCAAAGGTAGAATCTCTCTCCACCTTTGCATATTTTAGACCAATTTCTCTCTGCAACACTCTATATAAAATTTTCACAAAGTAAATTTCTATCTGCCTTGCTAAACTTATTCCACGTATCATTTCTGAAGAGCAAGGGGGTTTTGTTCTTGGGAGGGAAAATTCTGATGGAGAAATTGTCACTCACGAAATTCTAAATTCCATCAAGCAGCATAAGTATTCAGCTATGATTTTGAAATTCGATATGATGAAAACTTATGATAGGGTCAATTGGGATATCCTCCTTGTAGTTCTCCAAAAATTTGGCTTTTCTAAGAAATGGATAAAATGGATTTATTCTTACATTTCAACCACAAGATTTTCAGTATTTCTTAATGGTTCCCCTTCTATTTTTTTCCCCTCCTCAAGGGGGTAAGGCAAGGGGAGCCCCTCTCCTCTTTTTGTTCATTCTTATGGTTGAAGGGCTAAGTAGAGCAATAAATTTTGCTTGTTAGAATAAATTCTGGAGAGGTATTCGCTTGTCAAATTTGTAGGATATCCAAACCCATAGTTTCTTTGTAGATGATACCCATTTTTTTGGCCATGCCTCAATTCCTAAAGCTAAGTTATCAAAAATATCATTACAAAATACTCTGTGGCTTCTGGGTAGCTGATCAACCTAGAAAAATCCAAATTGTTCCTTCTTAATGTGCCTAGTTTCATTGAATCTAAATTACAATTTTTTTGGGGTTTCCCTATTGCAACACTACCTTGTTCTTACCTTGGCATACCTTTCTTTGTTGGGAAAAAATTACCCTATTTTTGGGATAAAGCAGTATCTTCAATCTTGGGCAGAATTCTCTCCTGGAAACACAAATGGCTTTCCTTTTCTGGTAAAATACAAATGATAAAATTAGTTCTCAATTCTATCCCTATTTACTTTATGTCTATTCTAAAAGCTCCTATTTCCACATTAAATCATTTAAAATCAGTTTTTCGCTCCTTTTTGTGGAATGATAATTTTTGGGGAAAGGAAAGAATTCCCCTTATTGCTTGGGATAATGTCTACTTGACTAAAGATCTAGGTGGGGCTAGCATAAGAAGATTAAAAGATCAAAATATTTCTCTAGGAGCCAAACTAACATGGAGATTATACAAATTTCCAAAATCAAGATGGGGGTATATAATGCTTTCCAAATATTTGCATCCTCATCCAAGGGAGTGCATTTTTACTGCTTCTTCATCACCCAAGGGTTTTTTTGTCTATAACTTCATCTCTTCTTGCCATTCAGTTATACTCCCCCATCTTTCTTGGTTGATTCATGATGGAAAGAAGGCTAAATTCTAGGAGGACATATGGAATGTTATCCTGCAATGTATCAAATTAGATATTGGGTTATTCTGATGCCTTTTCTTAAGAATAATTAGGGCTCACATGTGGCAAATTAATTTATAGTGGAATCCACTAAATTGATTCCTACAATTAAGTGGAAATCAATCGAGTCTCTCCCCATCCCTCTATCACTTAAACAAGCTTCTACATAGGAATTGGGAAGAAAATCTATCATCTTAATAGACAAGGAGGATGTTCTAATTTGCACTAAATCTAATTCAGGAAATTATTCAATAAAAGAAGGGTATAATTCTCTCTTGTCTTCTATTGCTAAATCAGTACTATCCACCTCCCTCTTCTGGAATGATTCTTGCATTCCGAAAGCTAGGGATTTTGCTTTGGTTTCCATTTAAGATAGAGTCCTTATGGGGGCTAGGTTAGATAGACTAGGTTTTATGATAGCCTTCCCTTGTGTTTTTTGTGGTTACTTTATGGAATCTATAGATCACCTTTTCTTGCATTGCCCCTTTGCTTCTCAATGTTGGTATTGGTTATTTCAAAAACTGGGTTGGACTTTGATGTTATGTCCTTCTCTATCTATTCAGTTTATCTCTTGGCCTCAGTATTATCGGGCTTCCTTTTTATCCTACCTTGGATTGTCTCCCCTTCTTTGCTCCTCTAGAATATTTGGACTGAAATAAATAACAAATTTTTTAGAAGTAAACGCTTTACAATAGAAGTTGTTCTCTTCAATTTACAAAAATAAATCTCTAAAGCTGCAAAATCATATATTACCAAACATATTAACAATTTGAAAACCTTTTCAAACTAGGATAGCTTGATCATTAAATCTTTATGATTAATCAAGTCCTTTCCTTTTCATGGCTCGATCACAAATAAGGTGGATTCCAAATGACAAGTAAGAATGGAAGCTAAATGGTTACCCCCTCTTCAGAATTTCTTCAAGATGAATTTTGATGGTTCCTCCAAAGGCAACCTAGGGAAATTTGGCATTGGTTTTGTTATAAAAAACTCTAACTCAAAGGTTTTGAAAGCAGTTTGCAAAATTTTACCTGATGGGACTAATAACAAAGTTGAATTAGAGGCGCTTAGATTTGGATTGGATCTGGCTCAATCTCTTGGCATAAAAGATATAGCTATGGAAGGAGAATCCATGGTTATTTTCAATGCAATTACCAATAAAAAATCACATATCTGGTAGTTGCAATATCTATTAGATAAATTTCTTCTTTAGCTAATTTTTTTTAATACTTATTCGATCTCTCATTGTTTCAGAGGAATCATTCATGTTACAGACTTTCTTGCTAATAAGGCAATTGATGAAAAATGGTTTTATAAATAAATTTCATTGAATGAACTCCCTCCCCTTATTAATTAGCCATCCTCATGAATCTCGGGGCATGTTCTTCCTTGAAATCTATAAAATCTCAAAGTACAATCTTTGCAAAAAGCCAGTAATACTAGGCTTTTCCCTCAATGATTCCCAATCAAAAATGTTGAAATGATTGCTACTTCTCATCATTTGTTTCTGCAACTCTATTCTATAATGATTGTGATTGATTTTCATGTTGTATATTGTTGTGGTTCTTTATGTGTTATGAAGGGAATCTCCATCATAACTTTCTTTGTTTCGATGGAAATTTTCATTGGTTAATCTTGCCTCCTTCATTTCTAGATTATTTTCTGAAGATATTGATTTGACAGCTCTGTCTTTCTTTAGTTTGCTTCACTTGCTCTAGTTAATCATGCTTTGGGCTGGTTCATGCACAATATTTTTGGTTCACAAGAAAAATATTCTTGACATCATTTTCTTGTATGTTCTAGGAACTCTTATGATATTTAGCCACTATGCTCTTATATGACTATAATGCTCCTCAAATGTGAGCCAACTACATTATGCTTTGTTTTATGTTCTCTATTTAAGAGAAATGACCCTCTCCCCCATATGGAATTTTGTAAAATTTGCAGAGTTTTTAATTTCTGGCAATGTGTTCTCAATTTTATTTGGCTTGGTACATAATTTATCTTCAGGCAAAGGGTAAGGAGTTCAATTTTCTGCATCCTTATGATCATGAAAAATTGGGTAAAATGTTTTGTTTGGATGATGTTGATATCTTTTTGTCTTTTAAAAAGGTAGTGGGTTCCCAATGGTTGTAGGAAAATTCTAATTCCACCTATTATGAAGTGCTTTCTCTCTTCCTTACTATACATGGATATTCTATTGGATCTTGAATTGGTCATGGTCCTTACTTCTAAATTTGTACAACCAAGTCTTCTTTCTGACTTGGAACTATGTAAAGCTTTAGCTAATTATATGTTCAATTTTGGTATTTTTCCTATTGGTGGATTTATTTCTTATAATGATCTGATTTCTAATGGTTTTTGTGGAGATCTACTAATGATTTTTAGGTCTAGTATCATATGCAATGACTTTGACAAGACCATTATTGATTGCAACAATTTGGCTGATAAAGTTTCTCCAGAGATTCTTGTTGCTAGGTTTGATACCTTCCTCACTTTTCACTTCTTGTTTGATGTTCCATCAAGATCCATGTCCTCAGGACAGGCCTTAGCCTCCATTTCTAAATTTGAGGAGGCTTTCTCTATGAATTTTGTTCTTCGTTTGTACCACTATGATGCTAGCTCTTCTTCTAGCTCTTAGGTGGAATAATTTTAATCAGTTTTAATATTTTCCCATTTTACATATAAGGGCTTAGCATACTTGTCTAGTTGTTCTAGACTAGGGGTTGGTTGGTGGATTCTTACTTTCTTCTCTGGGTTTTTCCGTTGGATGGGATTCTCTAAAGTATGCTCAAATATACAATTGTTTACTCTGGGCTCTCCTGGTTTCAAGATTGAGTTTTATCGAACTGATGTAATTTCTTTTATTTAATAAAATTTCAGTGGCTTAGCCACTTTTATCAAAAAAAAGAACATCTATCTAAAATACACCAAGAGATATTAGTCTCGAGGCGCCTATAGTTTAATTCTTTAAGAATAGATAGGCACCTCGAGACTGATATCTCAACATATTTTATATTGAGGTATTTAAGATATCTAAGCTAGTAGCATCTACAATGTGGTATGTAAAATATTATTTTAGCATGTTTTAAATTGTGTTTGAAAAAATAATTTTTATTCTTTGCAAATATTGAATGAGACATTTCACATTAAACCTGTAGACACCTAAAAAAGTCTTGATGGATAAAATAAGCTAACTAACATCATTTTATCTTGAAAGCCATCCTCTTTTCACTTAATTGATTAAATTATCCTAGCTATTTAATTAATTATGTCATTCACATCTATTAACCTAATTCATCAAATTAGGTTAATTCACCAAATTTCACGCTAACATTTCATCTCATTAAATTAAATAAATTCAAATATTTAATTTAATTCCCCAAATCTTCCTATGTAATTAAATAACCCTAAGTTATTTAATTAAATGTCATTTCACCTTTATCCCTTTTATTAAATCATTTAATTTAGTGAATATCACTTTATTCTTCTAATTCCCCTAATTGCATGATTAAACCTTATTTACATAGCAATTATCTAATTAATCCAATTCCTCCCACTTGCAAGGGAATATTCCCTCTCCTTTTGCAGAATTAATCTTTATTTTAACTAGCAAAATATCTATTTCCTCACCCATGAATATTTCAAAGAATATTCTTTCTCCTCCAATCACTTGAAAAAGGGAATATTCTCACTTAGCTTTTTGAGCAAGCTAAACTTGAAACCTCTCAAACAAGTTAAGTTTTGACCTCATATATAGGTCAAAAGTGTGATTATTTGGAAGGAATCATAACCCTTGATTAAATCTCATCTTGAATTCTCACCCATTGATGAGAATCCATGATCCATGCCTCCTATTTCCTCCATCATTGACCATTGATTAGCTTTCTCAATATCAACCCTCCATTTCTCATTCGCTTTCCTATAAATAAAACACTATTTGGAGACAAATGGATCCATCTCTCAACATAAAACTTACGCTATTGAAATCACTCACACTCACACTCATGCTTTACATACATTTAGCATATTTTAGTTCAAATTAGTTGCATAATAGCTTAGCTTCCATTAATGGCTTCCATATATCCATTTAGCTAATTAGAGAACTAGGGTTTGAATCTTTTTTAGTTTAAATCTCATTTAGATTAGCTTAGAAATTACATATCTACATATTTTAGCATAAAATCATTGTAGATTAACTCTTGGATCATACTCATTTTAGCATAAATCATGTTTTCATCCATATATCACAATAGTTTCATCGATTCTCTTCAATAGAATCGATTGAAAGAAGCTCATTGATCACATGATTGCAAAAGGGTCATTGTTCCACATCAACATGACACCAGTTCAAAAATGGGATTAGTTTCAGATGGATTAGAGTAGACATTTTAATGTTTTCATATTTAGAATGCTTCATTTCAATAAATGTTTAGTTTTTCTTTCATTTGAATGATCTTGTTTAAGACTGAGTATTAGTGGGATGAACATGCTTCGATTATTCATGGATCAAGTGTAATCAGTCCATACTAATATCCTCAGTCACATTCTGGTGCTAGATGGACGGATTTACTAACTTTTTTTGATGTTTTTTTCTTAAAAATTTCATGAGTTGCATATTTTTCACCAGAGTGATGCTACTATTCACCAAAGCGATGTTATTATTCACCAGAGTGATGATTTTGCAAAAGTGTTGCCATAAATGAGAAAAGAATCACCATAATTGAAAAAAGTGTCACTATAATGCAAAAGCATTGCTATATTGCTATAACAACACTATCATTTTCTCGCTTTTATAGTCTATCTTAAAATGGTCATATCTTGGTCATACAAAGGTCTTTTTCAATTTTTTTTTAAATGGGGTATAATTTCATGCTCTACACAATGGTATAGGTGGTTTTCAATTTTGGTGGAGTTAAATTTTCCATTTTTGCACCTCAAGTCAAATCACATTACAACTTGGTCTAGGTTGTAGGGTTTTAATGCTTAATCATTTAGCTAACCCTAACATCTTCTTGTTTTCTTGACTTCATCTAACATTTGGAACATGGATTTTGGGTTTGAAGAGGAGCATGGAGAACTTAATTGAAGAAAAATTCATTTGAATCTTATAAAATGTAACAAACATTTTATGTTTTTGGGCCAATTATAACCCAATTTCTTATGATGTTTTAGTTTATGTTCTAGGACCACACTAAATTTTCATTTGGGTTTGTAACACCCCACCTCACAAACCCTAAAGGACAAATTAGAATTAACAAATATAACATTATTTCTTTTAAAGTTAAATTAACATGAAATGTAAATTAACATACAACACTAATAATGAAACAACACATACACATCATATATCTAGTCTTTTAGGGTAACACGATTGAATTACTAGTGAAACATCCTAACATAATCCCAATCCCATAATGATGAGTAACTAATCACAAGTATAATTCTTAAAATACGATATAGAATGAATAAACAATCTACGTACATCCATCAATGAACATAAGATAATATCAAGAATACATTCATTACATTTACTATATGAATATACATCATTCAAGAATTACAATAATACAATTGTGCTTCCCAACATGAAATGGGAATGAAATATCCATTACATAAAGTGATACAACTGAAATGAACATAGTACATAGCATTAATTCCATCTCCAAATCTGGTGAAGCTTTGGAATCCCTACAATGGTACAACTCCGCATATCATGAACTCTAACTAGGAACCCAATGGGGTGCATAGGATGTTCCACCATGTGGACCATAAGGACGAACCCCCATGCTAGGAGATGACAAGAAGGACCCACAACATGAAAATAGGCAAGCAAACAAGGCTAACAAGATTCCACAACAAATACAACAATGAACATAAAGAACAATCACTTCTAGAGGTACATAAAAAACAAGGGGAAACAAAAAACATAAAAGGCTGCTATAGGGAAGAGTATCATCACATAAGATCAATATGGGTTACCCAATGCGGATCTTCCTAGGTTATCGACCCCCATCTTGGTTAAATCCTAGCAACCTCTACCGATCCCTGACCCCCATTCTCACTCATACGAAATCAACATACCTTTAAAGAGGACAAGCTAGTTGATATTTTCCATTCCAGACCTTCCCACTCATCTCAAGCCTAAATGAGCACTTGAGCCATGAGTGAGGTGTACGATTATATTTTATTAATGGTGAAAACTACCCAAAACCCTCTAATTAATTATTGGTGTTTTTACTGAATTAAGAAACTTCCAATGAGTTACCCTTGCACCACTTCTGGGTTCCAACCCCCATGGGAAGCCACTCTCCCTAAGTTAGCAACAAAACTCACAATCACTAACAAGGTAATCTAGCTAGTACAAACTAGCAAATCCCTATAAGTATGCACATAGAATGAGGCATGGACCACTTCCCATAAGATCTCCATAATAAAATAATTTCCAAAGTGCAAAGCTAAAACCCACATAAGCACAAATAGGTATAAGAACAACAGTTCATAGAGAACTCAACATGAAAACCAACAATAAATAAACTCATTCCCCAACAACCATCACAAGTCAATAGTGCAAGGCTACATACCCTTGTGCACATGCTCCAAGTACAAAAATCAACAACTTTAAAAATGATAAAACCAAGAAACCACCCATTCCAAGTGAAGAAACATAACACATGAAAACTCTCATATCTTGATATAGGTTACCCAATGTGGCTATTCCTAGGTTTTCAAACCCCATCCTAGGTTACCCTAGCAGTCTCACCTAGTCCCTGGTCCCCATACCAACTCATGCAAGTACACACCATATTCCCCTCTAACCTCTAGAAGACTCTCAAATCACTAACACAAGGGTTTCCCCCTTGAAGTGGCACCAATAACATGATCTCAAAAGGCTATTGTCAATCCACAATTTAGAAATCAACAAGTGGAAACATCACAATGAGATCTTCAACTTAAAAAAAACCAATATAATCAACTTACAAAATCAAAATCTTCCCAAGAACCATTTGGCGCAAATGGGCTCCCTCCTTAGATCAACAACCAAAAACATAATGATTTCACTAATCAACCACCATAACTAAAGCAAGTAACCAATCACATAGGTATAAAATGTTTTATTTCAACATTGATAAACACACTCTTCTTTTACTTAACATCCAACTACATTTTTCTATATTAATCTTTATTAAAAAAAATTATATCTTCCCTCTTACCATAAACTCCTCCACAATCTAGAAGACCAATTCACCTACTAGTTACATTAAAACAATAGATCAGATAACCTACTTCAATAGTTCATCATTACATAATACCAATCTCTCATATAAATATTTATTACCTTGTGAACCCCTAAACCTACAATTGCACAAGAACAACAAACAAATCAAGATGTTAGATCAAGTGCAAAAAAGAATGAAGGATTCCCCATGAAATCTATCTACTCAAACTTAAACTAGGAAAATGAAGAAAAAACTAAATAAATGAAAGTAAATCCTAGTTAAATGAGCAAACTAGTGATCCCATGGGGGAATTGGTGCCAATTGAAATGTTGAAATTGGCCCTTTCCCAACTCCTAAATTGCATTGTTGATGATTTTAGATTGATCAAATCTCCTCAATGAGATTTACGCATAACCTAGACATGGAATTGTTAAATGATGAGTATGTGGAGTGATGTGCACAAAATTGACTCTCAATGTTAAGAGAGTAACTTTGCATGAGATTATGGATGGCGAATGAGGAGATAAGCCTCCAATTTATAGATTTGAATTTAGAAGAAAGGTTAAGATTTGGGCAATGTAGGACTAACTTTCACCCAATGGTTGAATGCCACATGTCACCATGTGAATGGTTGATGGTTGTACACATTTTGGTCAAAGTGTCAATAAATGCAATTAGGTGAAATTTGAATTTGAGGATATGACATGTGAGAGGGAAGATGAAATGAAATAAATGCCATTTGGCTCAATGCAAAAGGACATGTAAGAAGAGTGAATGATTTGTTCGAAGTACCCATCCACTTGGACATTTTGAATTCAAACTTGAGGGAATATTCCCTTCTGATGCCATGTGAGGGAAAATAGAGATTTAATAAGTGAATTAAATATATTTTCATGTGCAAGTTACATTCTATAGAGGATTTTAGTGATAGGGATTAACTTAATCAATATTTTGATTAATTTAATGAGAGATTAGATGATTTGACAATTTTGACTTAAATTGATGAATTGACTTAAATTAGAATACCTAAACTACATTCTGAACAAAGTTATGTATGCTAAGTGTGAAAAAGAATACTCCTATATGATCATCGAGTCAAAGTCCATCACACTAGGTACAATTCCATCCCGGTTCTTTATACATTGATGCATCGTACCTACGTGTGTTATCAAACATAAAGTAATTGGCCCTTTGAAAATCCCAAATCTTGGTAAGCAAATCATCATCATCATCATTAATAATGTAGGCTTGTTGGATCCTCCTTCCATCCATCTTATTCTTCTTATTCTTCTATCTTTACTAAAATTTCTATCTAAAGTATGTGTGAGATCTCAAAATATACACGAGGCCACCCATGGACGATGACTGTCTATACATCATCAAAATTGTCTACATCAAAGAATTATCTTTCATCCTTTGATCAATAGAACCACTCCTGTCGCATTTTATTGTGATATTGATTGGAAAATTATCATTTATGCCCAATCTCTCGAGGGGGCAGTATACCAGCATAATCCTTCTACTGGGGCAACAGTGAGGCATTTGGAAAATCGAGAAAGTTTTGAACTTTGATCACAATAGTTTATTCTTTAAATCAATGCAACAAGTACATTGCTTCAAAGAGGGGCAAAATGTAGACATGGAAAATACACAATTCAATCTGACACACTAGATCCTAATTTACTAACACCATTTCATCCTGAATCATCTCCTTTGCTAATCATTTAATCGAATAATTTGTATTTGATTAAATTCATCACTCTTCATCTCTTAATTAAATAAATCATTTTATTTAATTAATCCCTAAAGTCATCTCATTTAAATTAAATAAATCTTTATTTGGATTAAATCCAATACCATCCCTCTTTAATTAAATAAATCAACTATTTATTTAATTAAGTCTTTAATCATTTTCCTCTCATTTTGATTTAAATCAACTCATAAATCTAAGTCAAAATGGTCAAATCACCTAATCTCTCATTAAATTGATCAAATCTTGATTAATTTAATCTCAATCACTAAAATCCTCTAGAGAATGTAACTTGCACAATAAATCAATTACTTTGATTTATTAAATTGCCTATTTTCTCTCATCAAGGAATAAGGGGAATATTCCCTCAAATTTGAATTCAAATTCAAATGGGCTTGGTCCTTCCAACAAGGCATTTAATGTCTCTTACATGTCCTTGGCCTTGAGCCAAGTGACATTAACTCCATTTCTTTCTCCCTCCAACATGTCACATTCAAATTTCAAATTTGAATCTCATAGCATTTATCATGCACATTGACCAAAATGTGCTCATTCCTCCTCCAATCACATGTGGACAAGTGTCCTTCTCTCATTGGTTGGTCTTTTGTCCTACATTGCTCAAATCTTGCTCATTCTTCCAATTTGAAATCTATAAATGAGAGACTCTTCCTCTCATTCTATCATCCACAACTTGAGTAAAATTACTCTACTCAACTTCATCCCTAATGCAAGATCTTAGTTAGGTTATTGCAGGTTTTCTCAAGAAATCATCTTGTTCTTCATCAACAAAGTGGATCAATCACTCATCAAATCATCAAGCTTACAAAGGAGTTGGCAAAGAACTGATTTTGACATATCAATTGGTACCAACTCCCCCATAGGATCAATAGTTTTCTCACTTAATTAGGATTTACTTTCATTTATTTAGTTTGTTCTTCACTTTCCTAGTTTAAGTTTGAGTAGATGGATTTCATTGGGAATCCTTCATTCTTGTTTTCATATGATCTAACATCTTGATTTGTTTATTGTTTTTGTGCAATTGCAGGTTTAGGGGTTCACATTTTTGTTAGTCTTTCACCTTGTCTGAACTACATTGTCTCTAAGCTTGAACGTTGATTTTGAGCCTATTGGTTGCTAAATTTGTTTCCATGGTTGATGAAAAACAAATAGTAATGATATATTTTCTTGCTTGATATGATTATATGATTTCTTGGATGATTTGATTTGATTGCTAAATTGATGTTATAGGAGGATTTTAAAATCCTCCAGATCAGAGAGAGGTTTCCTCGTACATGGGAGATGATTCCCAAATTGACCCAAGGAGAGATTTGGGTCATTGTTAGATGTGGGTTGGGTTCCCTCCTCAGGATCCCTTAGTATAAGGTCAACAGGGCACTATTAACCATGTTAGCCAAGAGATGGCATAGTGAGCATAATACTTTTCACTTGCTGACTATAGAGATCATTGTTACACCAGAGGACATGTATAGGATTTTAGGCATCCCCGTGGTTGGCACACTTGTGATTTATGATCACAAGGAGATTGGAGGTATGTATGATTTGTGACGAGTCTTCCAGGATCCACATGTTGGTGGTTATGAGATTACTTGGAGAGATATGGTAGAGGGTTATGCCCCACTTCTATCAATATTGGTAGGTTTCATTGGTGGATTTCTTTGTCTTGATCATAGGTCAAAGGGACTATCAGTAGGTTGGGGTTGGATATTGGAGGACATGATCCTTCATCAGACTAGATATGCATGGGGATCTTGTATGCTTTCCCATCTATACCATAACCTTCATCAGGTGGTATATACAGATGGGAATAGTATATCTTTCAGATTTACACTTCTACAGATCTGGGCATGGGAGCACATCACCATTACTCACCCTATTGTATAGAGAGATTGCCTGCTTGGCCATCCATATGTGTATGCATATGCAGGTCCCCTTGTCCAGCCTATGTTGGGCAAGTTAGAGTACTAGCGGTGTGTGTTAGATGACATGGATACAGTCATTTGGAGACCATCTATTGACTGCAAGGCATGGGATGAGGATGACATAGAGCTTCCTTACTGTGGCATCACTAGATACTTGATTGAACATACCCCATTTATCATTGAGTGATTTCTGGTTATTCGGGTACTCAGACAGTATGGGCAAGTTTAGATGATGTTGTAGGATGTGGCTCACTATGCCAGACGTTGGGAGGATGTTGCAAAGTGGGGTCCCTTCATCACACTTGAGGCAACTAGAGCAGAGTACACTGAGCTATAGCTATAGTTTTGGGATATCCATCTAGAGGTGATAGATGCACATATGACTGATGATTATGTTGCATATTTTATATGCATCCATTCCCTAGATTGACTATTCTAGATGAGCCTACCCCACTATTAGGTGGACCAGTCTTATAGCAGGCACGACGACAACCACATTCGCAGGTAGAGATACCACATGGAGGATAGGAGGATATAGGTGGGGTGGCCATGGATGTTGATAAGGAGGATGATGATTACAGCTTTGATGATGATGAAGGTGGTGGAGGGAGAGTGTTCTTTGATGTACACTTCAAGACTAGGCCTCATACATTCAAAGTGGTAGAGCAGTCAGGTACTTCAGCACCACACATTACTATTAGGGCTCCATCACAAGGATATATTGACACACTTCAGGCATAGGTCTAGGCTCTTCAGAGCCAACTAGCATAGGCACATGCCACCATTAGTGAGCTATAGATACAGATAGCACATCCACCACCTCCTGACCCATAGATAGCCCAACTTATTGCAGAGCGAGATAGTTTCAAAGAGCGGTGTGTAAAGGCAAAGGGGGTAGTAGAGAGACTCCTGAGATTAGTTGAGAGTACCTCCATTGGAGGGGTTGTTGCAGAGGGACTATATAATTCTCTCTAGGTGGAGTATTACAAGATGAGATACTTTGAGGCAGTACCCCCTGAGCAGAGCATAGCCTATACGTAGTCAGACATCCGACATGTACCCACTCATGTAGTCATACTAGGAGTTCCACTAGGAGTGTGCCACAACCTATCAGACAAGAGATAGGTGCTTTATGCAGTAGAGATTCGAAGAGACCTACCACCTCCAGAGGTAGTAGTAGTCATGATTCCCATCTAGATACCCCTTAGTGATGATTATGCATACACCCCTTTTATTGTACTTTACATATCTTATTAATACATTTGATATCCTTGTACCCATGGACATTTATTTTTGATGAGATTATGATATGCAGTGGCAATTTTTGATATGAATGTGTCTTTGATGATTTTATGATGAATGGTTATGTATGCATTTTCATTTCTATATGTTATGTTCTTTATGATTGTGCATGTTTATGGATGGTGATATGATAATGGATGCATATTATATGAATTATGATGATTTATGGCTGGATGACCCTAGAAATGAAATGATTTTCTAGAGTTTAATATGATGATGCAATGTGAATGATATGATGGTTCTACATGATGTATGGAGTATGTATGTAATGAATGTAATGGATGCACTTTTCTTTTTCTCAATGTATGACTATGCAAATGATGTTTGATGTAAATGATTATGAAAATGATTAAAAAAATAATATATGATTAATGGTATGAAATAATAAATGATGATGAAAATGATATGAAAGAATTATATGAAATGATGTATATGTCAATACTAATATGCAAATGATATGATGAAAATGTGATATGAATAATGATTATGATATCAACAATGATATGATAATAAAAATGAATGGTAACTACTAATGATAATGTTGATAATGATAATGAAATGATATGAAAATGACATGAAAGTCAATAAATGGAAATGTACGATGTAATTGATGTGAAAATGATCATGATAACCTAAATGATGATATATAAAATGTGAATGATATGATGAAATATGAAAATGATAATGAAATGAGATGTAATAAATGTCCAAGTGTACTCAATTGATGTCTTCAAAAGAGATATGTATTATTTCCAACCTCCAAAAATCTGTCATACAACCATAAAAAATAAAATGAATGCAATCTAAATGAATCATGAAATCCTAAAATTCCAAATGAACCATTTCACTGTTGTCATTCTGTAAACCAATTATGTGCTTAATTTTCATCATTGAGCCTTTTGATATGTTGAAATTTAGTACAAGCATCAATGAGGATGTTAGCATCGATGATGAACTGAGTACAACTTTCATTATGTTTGATATAGCAAGTTACTACAAGCATTGAGGTATAATTGGACCAAGATGACCTGAGTATTGTTTGCATAAACAAACAAAATTTAACCAGTTTCTTATGCAAATCCTGAAATGTCACTATGTCTCATGACAAACTTGCACAATACTAGTGATTAGCTTACATACAAGAATCAAAGAAAAATCATATTCCTTCCTTGTGATTCTAGTTTAGTACATCATTGAACCACTCTAGAGATATGATGTCATCAAATGTCAAAACAACAAGTCAACTTATGCTTTAAGTTTTTCATTCATTTTAATTCAGATTGAGATCATCCAATTTGTTCATTCTCATGTTTGACAGTTGTTTTGACCCAGTTTGATTGGACATTTTGTTTGTTGTTATGATATTCCAATACTTAGCACATGTTGCTGTTTGTCTGCCAAAAAGGTTCAAAAGCTGACTGCCCCCAATGACCTCCCACTCTGACTCCCGATAAGACACAACCTAATGCTAAGGATAACACTAATCATCAACCCATGATGAAATCCTTGTCGTTTCAAGAAAATGTTGGGTGCATGATGCGGATATGATGGCCAGGTATGCATGTGATGCTGATGAAAAATAGATATTAATAATGCAGAATGTATCTTAATAGGTGGGAGAGCCAACCAAATCACAAATAGTGCCTATTTGCCAGGTTTTCACCATTTGTTTTTATTGCACTTTTTAAAATTTTTTTTTTGTTGTTACCAAGATGCCTGTTTACTAGGTTTTCATCAAGGCAACAATTTTTTTCTTCTGATTTTTCTATTCCTTTTGTATTTTGCTCTTTTTGATGTTGGTTGGATATTCAAGTAGGTCCCCTTTTGGCATTGATAACTGATATGCCAAAGATCCATATGCTGCAATAATGATGAATGGACCCAGCCAATTGGGCTTGAACTTTCTCTTCTTTTCTCAATCTTGTTGATTACGAGGGTTTTCTTTGAGGACTAAGTCACCCACTTAAAAAGTTCATGGTTTGACTCTGTGATTGTAGCTACAGTACATAACTTGTTGATAACCCTTTAAATGATTAGCTACACTTTGTCGCCGCTCATCAACTAGTTTTAGCTCTTGCATTCTTGATACTCTATAATTCTCATCATTTATGAGCCCCTTTAGTGATACCCGAAGTGATGGAATCTCAACTTCTAGTGGAAAAATTGCTTCTGCTCCATAAACCAAAGCATGTAGGGTGGTACCTGTTGGCGTACAAATGATGGTTCTATATTCCCACAGAGCTAGATTTAATTGGACATGCCAATCACAGCTGGGGTCATTCACTATTTTCTTTAAAATCTTCAAAAAAAAATTGTTTGAAACCTCTGCTTGGCCATTTCCCTGTGGATAATAAGGCGTAGAGAACCTGTGTTGGATGTGAAATCTTTCAAAGAGTTCATCAACATCTTCATTTTTAAAAGGTCTTGTATTATTTGTGATAATAGAGTTGGGAATTCCATACCGACATATGATATAGTTCAAAATGAAGAATGAAATTTGTTTTCTGGTAATAGTTGTTAAAGGAACAACCTCAATCCACTTATTAAAGTACTCAGTGGCTGTGATAATGAACTTATGTCCATTTGATGATGATGGGTGTATCTTTCCAACTAGATCCAATCCCCACTGAGTGAAAGGCCATGGTGTGGTGAAGGGTTGCAATTCCTGAGCAAGAGTGTGAATGAGATTCCCATGAATCTGATATTTCAAATATTTTTTCACAAAGATGAATGATTCTTTTTCCATGGTCGGCCAATAGTAACCCATTCTAACAAGTTTCTTTGCCAAGGTTAGTCCACTTGAATGAGTCCCACAAATAACACCATGAACCTCTTGTAAGGCCTTTTCTAATTCATCGTGTTTGAGACATCGAAGGAGGGTACCATCAAGAACACATCGGTATAAGATGTCAGCAATTAGGGTGTAACAAGAAGATTGGTGCATGAAATTCCTTTTTTTATTCCTAGACAAATCTAGGGAAAAATGGTATCTTTTAGATAAGCGTAGATTTGGACATAGAAGGGAGAATTAGAACCAGTTAGGTGACAAATGATTTGGGTTTCTAGATTATCATAAGTAGGAGAAAACAATTATTCCACCAAGAAATCATATCGTTCTTTGTTCTCTGACAATTGGAGTAGTGATGCAATTGTATCCATGGCATCTGTAGCCTTATTGTCAGTACATGGAATTTGCATGAACTTGATATCAAGAAAGTATTTTTTGAAATCATCCACCATGTTTTTGTAAGGCATTAAATTGTCATCTTTAGTTTGATATTCATCATTTATCTAATTTATGACAAGTTGTGAATCACCAAAAACTTGTAGTTTTGTGATTCTACAGTATAATGCAATTCTCATTCCAATTAATAGTGCTTCATATTTAGCTATGTTATTTGTACAAGGAAACATCAGCCGATAATATTTTGGAATTGTATGTCCTTGAGGTGTGATGAAAATAATTCCTACCCCTGAGCCATGTTGAGTGTAGAAGCCATCAAAATAAAGTGACCATGACAGTTTAGTGGTTGTTGTGAAAACATCAGCGTCAGGAAAATCAATGTGTATTGGATGTTCTGCTTGCATTGGTGCCTCTACCAACTGATCTACTATGACCTATCCTTTAATGGCATTCCGCTCCACATAATGAATGTCAAACTCACTTAAGATCATGACCCATTTAGCCAATCTACCAATTAGGGTTGACTTAGAAGATATTTTAAAGGATCAATCTTAGCCACAAGTTTTATTGTATGAGCTAACATATAGTTTTGTAACTATTGAGAAGTAAACACTACTTCCAAACAAGCTTTTTCAATGAAAGTGTAATTTAGCTCATGGCTTGTCAATGTTCTGCTGATGTAATATATTGCTCACTCCTTTCCTGTTTTGTCTTCATGTGCCAATAATGCTCCCAAGGACACTTCTATGGAAAAAATATACAATATGAGTGGTTCACCTTGCACTGGTGGACTCATTAGATAATGATTTATCTGATCAAATGTTGCTTCACACCTGTCTTCCCATTTAAATGCAACATTCTTATGTAAGAGATGAGTGAATGGTAAAATATTATCTGCCATTTGTGCAATGAATGTCCTACTGGATTGCAAATGTTCTTGTAATGAGCATAGCTAACTAATGATCCTTGGCGGTGGCATATCGAGGATTGCTTCATTTTTACTTCAGGAAGAAAATAAAATATCTATCCGTGGATGGCGTTGGAATCAGGATTTATTTTTACACTCCTTGTATGCGCTAAAAGAGCTAGTAAATGCACTAAAATAGTTAAAAAATGCACTAAAGGAACAAATAGGGATGCACTAAAATAGTTAGTAAATGTGCTAAAGGAACTAGAAAATGCACTAAAATAGGTTGTCAAAGCGCTAAAATAGTTCTCGTATGTGTTAAAATGTAGCTTGTATGCACTAAACCACAACTCGTATGCGCTAAATCATAGCTCCAGTAGATTACCTATCAAAAAATCTGCAATAAAAAGATTAAAAATGGGGAAAGGCCCCATGGTGGGCACCAAAAATGTGTGTGAGAATATGTAGAACAACTAATAAGATAAACCAACACACCAATGGAACATTAAATTAAAGGAAACTAATTAAAAGTAAAACAAACTCTAAAAAATAGCTCCTTCAAAAGCTTTCCATTGTTTTCTATCTCCAAGGATCTGTTGTAAGTTGTTGGCTCTCAGTTGGTGTATGTAATAGCTTTGGTAGAATGACAACTTAGAGAACGAGTTTATGCAACATGCATGTCCATTGCTAAATGATTTAAGCTATGATATGAACTTGAAATGCTATGCTAAAATGCTGATTTAGAATGCAACTATAGTAACTGTGCTAAATTCACAAAATCTAGGATGAAATATATGCACTAAAGGGCTGTATTTATAGATATTTGGAGGCAAGAATCTAGTTGGCAAAGATCAATGGTCAAATTCAAACCTGTCAAGATGAACAGTGAGAGATTCTAGAGGTTGAGAGAAAGGTGGAAGAACGTTTTCAACCCACAAAACCATCCTCATTAAAAAATGGAGACAAATTGCCATTTGTCATTTCATTTATGAAATTTGGTTGAAAGTTGAGGATAAATTCCCAATTAAATATAGAAATTTATTTAATTTCATGTGACATGGATTTTAGAAGCTTCCATAATTAAATAAATAATTTTTAATTATGTGAGGGATGAAAAAGGTGTGTAATTAAATATTTATAATATTTAATTTGAATGTGAGGGGTGAAAAAGGTGTTAAATCAAATATTTATAATATTTAATTCAAATGTGAGATGAAGAAAGTGTTTGGAGGAATATTCCATTAATTGAATTTAAACATTCAAACCTAGAATAATATGATAATTAAAATAAATTATGAAATTTATTTTATTTAATTAAGAAGAAGATAACAATAATTAAATAAACTTATTTATTTAATTAAACTAGAAGAATTAGAAAAATGAATAATATAAATAAATAATTAAATTTATTTATATGTAGATGAATTTTCAGAATATTAATTAAATAATTCATATTTAATTAATTAACAGGTTTGATTAACTATGACCATTTTTAGATGTATACACTTCCTAATCCTTATGTTGCTTAACACTATCCTTTCATTGTTGTGTCTCCTCAACAATGTTATCATCATCAATCCATCAATTAGATCAAACAATCCTAGCTTTTCTTTTAACTAAATCCCAAATAAATCACCAAAATAATCATCAATTATCCATACACTCGTCAAACATCGTGCGAAAAATCCAAAACATCTAAAAAACATAAAAAAACTCTAAAAAGGTCAAAACATCAAAAATCCATAAAATAGTTCCCTCTTTGAACTACATCATCTCTGAGCTTGAATGTAGGCAAGGCCATCATTTATGTGCCCCTGAGACACCCTAGGTCAGTTATTTAGGAGTCCATCATAATATACTGACATTCTTTCAACTGTTAATATCTTCATCTTTCAATAAGTTGAGTCAATCAAACTATGGGTCTCTGAGCTTGAACATAGGAAGGCCATCATTGATGTGCCCCCGAGACACCCTAGGTCATTCCTTTAGGATTCTATCATAATAAACTAACATTCCCTAAACTATTCATATCTCGGTTGTTAATAAGTCGAGTCAGCCGAACTACATGGTCTTTGCATGTTTAATGTAGGCAAGGCTTCTCTTTGATCAGCCCCCGAGGCCCCTAGGATAGGTCTTCTAGGTTAGGTTCTTGGTCAAAACTCAGAAAATCCCTAAACATTTAGAAAATTCATAAAGCCTTAAAACATCCAAATATCTTCAAAATACAAAAATATTCAAAAACTTTATGAAAATCCAAAAACATTCAGAATATGAGAAAATACAAAAAAAGTTGAAAGTTGAAAATCCAAAAACATTAGAAAACATTCAAAATACTTAAATAGCCTCAAATATCTTAGAAAACTCTAAAAAACTTTAAATAACCAAAAACCAAAACATTCACATAAACTTTCAAAAAGGCTAAAAACAACCTCAAAACATTTTTAAAATTCCAAAAAAATTGAAATATTCCAAAAAATCCAAACCATACATCCCATCTCACTTTCACCTATAATAAACCTTCACCCATAATAAATCGATCAGCACCTTCAACCTTTGGCAAAACAAGTAGAAAGAAAGTGTTGCAAGTCATACAATGAGAACTTAAGTGTCAAATTCTAAAGTCTAGATCATAGGTAAATTTGTTAGTGAGGTTTATATCAATGAATTATCATAAAGATCATAATCATCCTAACATCAAACAATCCATGATCAACATGTCCTAGGATGTATCCTTCCTTCGATGGACATCAATATCAAAAATCAACTTAGCTAAATTAAATGGGAAAGAGATATAGATAGCACTGGTTGTTTGTCTTTGATATTTTCTTCTGATTTATCTTAATGAACCATTCCAAGGACCTCTCGATGATGTCTATGAAAATATTTTAGAGAGGAAGGAATGCAACATCAATCATTATCTTTTGTTTTTTGTTCTTGTGGGTATTCTTGTAAAATAATATTGGTGCATACTTGCTTAGCTATGTGTAGGGAAGTTATTTGGAGTACATTGTGGACTATTGTGTATACTTTAGTCCAATATATTCTAAACTACTAAACTACATTCCAACAAGGTTTCTATATGTCAAGATGTGAACAAGAACTATCATACCTATTTGCAGAGTCAAATTCCATTACACTAGATACAACGTCATCCTCATTATTAATACCTTGATACATCATATTTATACATGTGTTATATCAAACAATAAGGAACGATAAAAAAATACCAATCCAAAGATATGAGAAAATCATCATCCCACATTCATCATCATCATCATCATGTATCTCCCATCACTATCTCTAATAAAATCTTGATGGATCATGGAATTGTTGGAATTTTTGAATCAATCTCAAAATCAATGGTTAATCCATCCATCTTACTCTTCTTATTTTTCTATCTTTACTAACTTTTCTATCCAAGTATCGAATATGTGTGATATATCAAAATATACATGAGGCTGAACAATATTGCTTCTAGATTAGATTGTGTCGAGTTTTTTGTGCATCAACGTTTTGGATCACACTCCATGATCCATCATCAGAATGAAAGAGATCAAGAGGAGAAACATTGATGCACTCTTTCATCCTGATGATGGATCACAAAGTGTGATCCAAAATGTTGATGTACTAAAAACTCAACACAATCTAATCTAGAAGTAGTATTGTTCAACATTATGGATTGTGGAAATATGATATCATTAATCTATACATTAGGCTATCCATGGCCGATCAATATCTATACATCCTAAAATTTGTATAAATCAATATTTGAGCTAGCATAGCAGCAATCCCTCTTCCACAAGGGCATAGTGGGGCATCTATATCATCTTCATCTCAACAATTTGAAATGTTGCAGCTCTTTGATTCAAAAGCAACTTGAAATTTCAAGAATCTCAAGCATAAGTCTAATTTTCACCTATCGTGAGCCTAATCAGAACACATTTCATTTTATTTTCATCAATCTCTCAAAGGGGCAACCAACCATCTTTATATTGATATCAAATAATATAACAATTTTTTTTTCTACCCTTGCTAGAAAATCTTGATCAAATGGATCAAATCAACCATCATTAGGATATATGGTTTCCTATCAATCCTCGTGTTATTCAACATAATCCTTGCATTGTTTTGATCCTCAATAATGTTATCAATCAATCAATCAGATCAATCAACTTTAGCCTGGTTATCAACATCTCAAAGAGATCATCGATATCCATTTTTGTGAAATCAGAATTAGTCTTTGAACCAATACAATGAGTACATTGCTTCAAAGAGGGGAAAAATGTAGACACCTAAAAATGTCTCGATGGATCTCATTGGCTAACTAACATCATTTCCTCTTGAAACCCATCCTCTTTTTTCTTAATTGATTAAATTAGCCTAGCTATTTAATTAATTATGTCATTCACATATATTAACCTAATTCATCAAATCGGGTTAATTCACCCCCTTTCACGCTAACATTTCATCTCATTAAATTAAATCAATCCAATTATTTAATTTAATTCCCTAAGTCTTAATATTTAATTAAATAACCCTGAGTTATTTAATTAAATTTCATTTCACCTATTTCTCATTCATTAAATCATTTAATTTAATGAATATCACTTTATTCTTCTAATTCCCCTAGTTGCATGATTAAACCTTCTTTACTTAGAAATTATCTAATTAATCCGATTCCATTTTGAACAATTAAAATTTGTTTTAATTAGAAAAATATCTATTTCCTCACCCATGAATATTCCAAAGAATATTCTTTCTCCTCCAATCACTTGAAAAAGGGAATATTCTTACTTGGCTTCTTCAGCAAGCTAAACTTGAAACCTCTTGAACAAGTTATCTTTTGACCTCTTATACAGGTCAAAAGTGTGCTTGTTTGGAATGAATGAGAACCCTTTATTAAATCTCATATTTCATTCTCACCTATTGATGAGAATCCATGATCCATGTCTCCCATTTCCTCCATCCTTGACCATTGATTAGCTTTTTCAATCTCAACCCTCCATTTCTCATTCACTTTCCTATAAATAAAACATTATTTGGAGACAAATTGGTCCATCTCTCAACATCAAACTTATGTTGTTGAAATCACTCACACTCACACTCATGCTTTGCATACATTTTGCATATTTTAGTCTAAATTATCTGCATAATAGCTTAGCTTCCATTAATAGTTTCCATGGACCCATTTAGCTAATTAGAGAAATAGGGTTTGAATGTTTTTTAGTTTAAATGTCATTTAGATTAGCTTAGAAATTTAATATCTATATATTTTAACATACAATCATGGTATATTAACTCTTGCATTATACTCATTCTAGCATAAATCATGTTTTCATCCATATATCACAACAATTTCATTGATTCTCTTCAATAAAATTGATTGAAACAAGATCACTGATCATAGGATTGAGAAAGGGTTGTTGTTCCACATCAACACAACACCAATTCCAAAATGGGATAAGTTTCATATGGATTAGAGTAGACATTTTAATGTTTTCATATTTATAATTCTTCATTTCAATAAATGTTTAGTTTATGTTTCATTTCAATGATCTGGTTTAAGATTGATTGTTAGTGGCATGAATATGCTTCAATTCTTCATGGATCGAGTGTAATTGTCCCATACAAATATCCTCAGTCACAAAACCAAAAAGATAATCTTCATGCTATATCAATAGATTTTAATAGAAGAATGATATCTAATAATGTATACATTACATTAACTTATTGTGCTTCTAAACATTCAATCTTTCTTCCTCAACTCTCCTTTTGGTGAGTTGCTTCCATCATTTAAATTTTCATAACGATTGTATGAAAATAGTGGGGAGATTCTAATTCCATCCAAGGATTTAATATGTGAAATAGTAATTGTAGACACTTAAAATATACATGCACTTGATTCTGATCCTACTAACATCGTTTCATCTTGAATCATACTCTCAGATTATCAACACCTTTCATCCCTTAATTAAATAAATCATTATTTATTTAATTAGGTCTTTCTCCTTTGGTGATGAAATTAATCAATTTAATTTAAGTAATCATCTTTCTCTGTTTATTTAAATAATTCATTTTATTTAAATTAAATCTCTAAAGTCCTCTTATTAAATCGAATAAATTAAAACATTATTTAATTTAATCTGACATATTCCTCCTTAGTTAAATAAATCAAAATCATTTATTTAATTAATCATTTCCTCTCAATTTGGTTTAAATCAATTCATAAATTTAAGTCTAAATTGTCACATCTCCTAATTCCTCATTAAATGAATCAAATCCTTGATTAAGTTAATCCCTATCACTAAAATCCTCTAGAGAATGCAACTTGCACAATAAATCAATTACTTTGATTTATTAAATTGCCTATTTTCTCTCAACATGGCATCAAAAGGGAATATTCCCTCAATTTGAATTCAAATTTAAATGGGCTTGATCCTTCCAACAAGGCATTCAATGCCTCTTACATGTCCTTGTGCATTGAGCCAAGTGACATTAACTCCATTCTTCTCTCCCCCCAACATGTCACATTCAAAATTCAAATTTGAATCCAGTGGCATTTATCATGCACATTGACCAAAATGTGCTCATTCCTCAACCATTCACATCTTGACAAGTGGCACTTGGCCATTGGATGTTGAATGATCCCACATTGCTCAATTTCATTCATTCTTCCAAGATTGAAATCTATAAATGAGAGACTTCCTCTCATTCTATCATCCACAATTTGAGTAAACCTACTATACTCAAATCCATAATCATCCACAATCATATGCAAATTTACTCTCTTCACATTGAGAGCCAATTTTTCCCATTTCAACCAACCATTAATCATCTTTCAAGATTTGCAACAAGGCTATGCTCAAATCTCTTTGGAGATTTGACCATTTCTCAATCACACACCATTGCTACTTAGGAATTGGGAAAGGGTCAATTGCAACACTTCATTGGCACTAATTCCCCCATAAGATCATCATGCTATTAGCTTAATTAGGATTGAATCTCTTTTATTTAAAGTTTATTGTGTTCTTCATTTCCTAATTTAGTTTGAATAGATGGATTTCATGGGGAATCTCTCATACTTGTTTACATGCATTTGATCTAACAACTAATGTGTTTTGTTGCTCTTGTGCATTTGCAGGTTTAGGGGTTCACAATAACAAATGTTATTATTGTTCTTTCTGATGGAACCCCTAAAAATTTTCTTCCATCTCTAAAATCTTGATGAGTTTAGGGAGTTGTGGGTTTTTTTATCTCCTATTGATATAAAGGGTTTTAGGGTTACTTCGGTCTTATTTGAAAAACCCTTGAATTCTATATCTTCACCTTGTTTTTATTTCTTAGTTGACTCCTTCTGTTGGTTATCTATCCTTTCAGTCATGACTTTTGACATTGAAACCCATGGGTAATCGGCCCCCTAGTATTGTTTTACTGGTTAATCATGTTGGATTATTATTTTGATATTATCCTAAGTTGAGATAAACATTTCCCACTAATAGAAATCTTAAGTCATGTGTGTTGTTACCATGGCCTCATCGCCCTAGCTGGGTCCCTTTTAGGGTTAACATTTTTTGACATGTGCAGGTGTAGGAGCCCTTGAATGTCATGCAATTAATGAAGAGAATCTGAGCCATTGCCCGCTTGCCCCTTCCATTTTGTCTTGAATTCTTTTATTCATTTGGGCTCATGGTCAAAGGACATGTGTCCCTAATGATTGGTGGGCCTAAAATTATTGAAAAGGTCTGTAGATGGCCGGTAAAGATAGATCAACTGTGGGAGATAATTAAGGTGGCCACATCTAGATCATTCCTCATTGACTTGTTTGCTTCTCTCGGTTATTAAAATAACCACACGGGAGAGTGGGTGATTTCCACCTATCTTCATTGTGATGGGTTAGAGGATTAGTATTTCCAAATTTCATCTTGGTTAGCGGTTGATTGTAGATGATGTGGAATAATCTGGATCACCCTGCACCATCCCATGTAGGCCCCATCCTTCCTGCCAGTTTCCCAATAGGGAAGCGGGCATCCTTCATGTGGTTTAACCTTGAGGATGTGGGAAGTAACATGTGTTTTACTAATGTGCATATATTACACATGCCTAAATATTTTTTTATTTTATGCTAATGATTTTGTATGAAGAACAAAATTGAGGCTAGAAAAATAGTGTGTACGATGAGGCGATGAGATCTACTCTCAACCGCTTCTCATCTTCCTCTTGATAAAAGTTGCATGAGAGTTATGGCTCATGGGGGAGGGGGAAGATGGACATGTGGATCATGGCTAAAAATACAAAGAGATGGTGGAGCCTACATACTAAGATCAATTATTTCCAAAAGGCCTCCTGTCATTTGGAAAATATTGTGGTTGTGCATAGTCGAATCTTTCATAAATAAGTTGATCAAATCTGGATCGTGGATCAATAAACTCACTAAAAGAATCAACAGTTGGTATTCAAAACTTAGTTGATGGAAAGCAAGCCGTTCTAGTTCGCATGAGAGAGCCTTAATAACTGAAAGGAAATTGAGCTACCGAAGTAAAGAATTTCATGATTTTGAATACTTATCTCTAAAGCATAATTCAACATTACGAGTACACTCAATACATTCCAAGAGCTCATGATGTGGTTGCTCAACATTTTCTCACATCAAAACTAGGGTTGTCAAACTATGAGAAAACAATAAATCAATTACTACTTTTCTTCTGGCATTATTGATAAGTTATGTTTTCTCAAGCTTAAGTCTGTTAGGGTTTTTTCTTAGTTTTGTTGTTAAAGGTTTGGTGTTCATAAAAAGGTATTTTTTTAATTTTTCATTTGTATAATTTGTCCTAAACCCTCACAAAAGTCGTAGGCCTTTCTCAGTTAGATTAAAAAACCCTATCTTGTTGTAATTCTTGTAGTATGGCCCTTACAACAAAAACATCTTTTTAAAGGGGAGGCTTCTGCTCCCAAGAGACCTCTGAATAAAGATCTTATGGATCAATTATTGTCTTCCACTAGCGACAAACCTAGAGGAAAATTGATTCCCAGAGGACCACAAATAGCAGAGGGTCTGTACGACAAAAGAGGTTCTATCAAAGATACTAAATTACCCTATACTTGATGGGAATTGGTCTATGGTTGGTCAAGTATATAAATATGGGTGTCCCAATGGGAAACCCTTGGAACTATGATCTAGGAAAGTTAGTTGTGCCAAATGGTTATATGGATACCAAATTTTTGAAGGTAATAGCTGCTAACTATGACTAGTCACAAGGACTATCAAAACCTATGATGGAAAATAAATGGTTAAAATCACTAAGGAGGAATTGGGTCTTGTTTTCATGCTCACCAAATCGAATGATAAAATGTATAAGATGTTGTGCTTATTTTGCATATGCACCCCACCGAAGGCAAGGACCCCCCTTTTCTGTTGCTCCTCATGGGTCTTTTTTTCCCCTGATGGGCTATTTTTCTCTCGCATCATTTTGCACACACTCATTTTTGGGCCTAAGTTGGCCGTGAGCCTTAAAATGATTAAAATACCATCAACCAGGTTCACCTAGCTAATTTTCACTAAATCGATAGCCTTTGTAGGCTGGTTCGTGCAGAATTCCCTTAGCTTTTTGCCTAGCGTTCATTGACCCTTGCGGCCAAACCTTGAATTATGTCCGCGTGGTAGGTTCCACAATTCTACCTTCCATATTTGTCACCCCGCATGTTAGCCAACCCCATCACTTTAAATTGCATGATTTTGGGCACTCGCGGGTCTTTGTGCATGACTTGCCCTCGCCCGACTGTCATTGCCTAGTTGATTGTCCTTCACATTGTCCCATTGAGTGGGACCTACATGCATCACTTCCTCAAAATGAAATCATGAAGTTATGATGAAATCTCAAGTCCTCGTTCACCAGTGAGTCCGCCCTTGCGGGCTGCCACTTACGGAAGGTAATTTACTTGACGTCATTTCATAAAGGAAAAGATTTGCTGACTCCCCCCCTTGCGGGCCCACAACCTATCAATGTTGTCATATTTTGTGGCTACCGTCCACCTCCCTGCTGTTGCAAGTGGATATCTCATACAACATACCCCCCACATTCCACCCACATGCACATATTTAATTTCGCATGCTCGTCACTCACAAGGTCATTCCCAAATGACATCCTTAGTAGCATTCAAAACATTCGAGGATTGGGAAATGATGTCACGTGCTACTAAATTGAGTGGGAGCTTTAACATTATAGATGATGATATTTATTACTGGCACCGATGACCATCATCTATGTGTAGGCCACAATGTGGGGGTCTCACTATTCTTCACCATTGTCTTTACGACATTCCAAACCTAGTGCCACACATTCCTCCCTCTGTGGCCCCGACAACAGTTCTCCATGTGGGACCCGAGGTCTTCATGTCTGCCAAAGTAACTTCTCTTTTGGACGAGCCTGCTAGATCCTTAGACTATGAAGGAGGAGGGAAGAACAACTACTAATGACTTGGAGTAAGGATCATAGAAGTATAACAAAAGGTAGTTAAGGGTAAATGTGAAAAATGAAGAACGAGGACATCGAGTTTGAAACTGATGACTTGAGGATAAAGGGAATGTGTCACCCACTCTCGTACATGTATATTTACTTACAGATCATTAGTAGGTAAGGATGATATCCATTGAGTCACTCCATGAACCATCTCATAAACACTAAAATGATGAAAATTATGCACTGTGCGCATCAATGGGGAGGGTCCGATTGGTTTTTTCCATATTTGAGCCCATGATAGATGACATTATCTTGGACTCTGTCGGGACTTCACAATGCGGGTCTCCCTCCAATGTCGACTGTAACTACAACAACTTCCCAACTCGGACATCCCACCCATTCCTACCCGCACTATCCTGATGACCCCTTTTTCTATGGAATTCACACCTCCTACAACCATCTTATAGGCTATGCCCATTCAAAATGCCAATGGATATCACAGTTGCAAAACCCACAGCACAGAGTTCCTCTCAACTCGTGTCGTTATCTCCATGACTTTATCCTATCGGCTCTCCATGGACTTCCTTCCACATACTCCCATTCAACCTTCCCATTCTCGGGTCACTCCCTCATGGGATACATTGCCTCCATGGTTGTTTCAGAAGGTGTTTACTAACATAAAATACCTGCAGACAGTTGCTTTTAGACATTCAAATTCTTGTTCCCCATCCTTCTTTGCAGACCCGCAAACTATGCTAGGGAGAACAATTATGGTTTTGGTTGAATCATTCGTAATGCACCTGATGAGATCACAATGAGGTTCCTTATAAGTGACATTGAACGAGGTGATGAACAATAGTATTTTTTAAATCATGATAAGAAAAGAGAAGTAGCATCATTATTTGGTCTTAGTCGATGATATGAAACTCCTAGCCCACTAGAACAAAATAAGGAGACAATGTCATTGTGCATAAATGAATTTGGGTGCATAACATTCCCCATTATTTGATAGGGCATCATTTAGAGTGCCGATCAAGCTCATTATTCATGTGAAATAACATAGACATTTTCGGGTACCTACTTTGAAGTACCAACTACTCTCTTATCCCTATAGATAATGCTAGCTAGCTCTTGGTCTGCATTCTCGGTTACATCATTGAAGTGGCTCATCTGTAGGGTGATTAAGTGCTTATTGTTTGAGAGTTTGGTTGTTATCCACATTAGGGGACTAAAATTTGGGAACTTTGGTCTTAAAGGTGTTGAAAATTTGAGGGGTGATGAGCTTGCTATGATGATTGAGTGAACAAATTTTGGTTTTCCATCATGTTCGGAGTTCCGTGGAGGGGAGAGCACCTCTGTGGAATTCTGGCATTTAGAGCCCGAAGTTGCTTCCACCATGAACTCTATGGAGCATCTCCTCATGTGCGGGTTCTTCCACCTTCGAGGCCATCCATTTCCTGACGATGATTTCATAACGAAATTTTTTGTCCCTTTACCTAACGGAAACTCTCCTAGCGGGGCCTGATGATTATGACGACATTTGGGTTTCTTTTCTCCCAGCTATTATTCCTGAGTTACCCATGGCAATATTCTAACGACGTCATCTAGAGGTGAGCCTGCATATCCTTTATTTCTACGAGCTTGCTTGGATTGGCTGTTCATACTTCATTTGTCTCTGTTACGCATTCCAAACCTGCAAGAAGAAATTAAATGCCTCTTGATGATGTAAGTATATAGGGGCTGCATTAAAATAAAGTAAAGGAAACACAGGTCTTCGGATTCTATGTGTGTTGAAAGGAATGAATGAGGACCAACGATTAAAATATTCTGAGTCATGACTTCCCCTTGCCCCCCATTTTCACTTGTTGATTATTTCCTGATTCAAAAGCCAAGAGGGATGATCATAAGGGGTTCATGGGTGCATGTAATGGTTCATAGGAACTAGTTGAATTTCAAGGGAGGGTAGTTCAAAGCTTGAAATGTTGTATGACGTAATGCTGCCCTATTATCAAGTAATCTGCAATTCCCTTTTTTGTGAATCATGTTGTTTTAAATAGCCTAATTATTGTGTGTGTTGCTTGTAGGAATGATACTTGAGTGAGACACTACTCATGTGTCCCTTCCTAAAATATTCAAAGGGTGAAGTCTTAAAAATGTAATTCAAGTGGGGGATTTGCATGCTATCTACCATTTTCATAGAGAGAAATGATGGTCAAATATTTCTTATGCATCTAGGCCAAGGAGAAGATTTTAATTAAGAAGATTATGCATACTAAGGGAGTCAGTGCCAAAGAATCCTAAAGCTTCTCACTAAAGTCAAAGGGGAGAAGCTATTTCATCAATGATTCATTAGGGGTTGTTCTTCAAGAGTCTGGGGTGTTTCATTTGCTTCTCGGTAACACAAATCTGCAAGAAGTGCACTTAATTGGTTAAGGAAATACCACAAACCTGTCAAGCGAAAGGCAACCTTTAGGTGTTTTTAGCTACAGTAAAAGGGCAATCAACTAGATGACAAATTTTCTACAATGATAGGTCACTAGGTGACAAAATAGGAATAAGACAAATGATGTATATTAAATTCCTACATAATGGGAGGTAGGTGAAAACTGAATGTAAAATAAATTAGAGCCACTCATTGTAAATCAATCCTTGCCATTCATTTCAATTTTGGAAAACTATAAATAGGGGCTTGCTTTTGATTTTTAAATGGTTGGAGAAACTAGTGTAAAGGGCATTCTATAGCAATAGAGAAAAGCATTGCATGATTTATGGGTGTTTCTTTTGAGTTTTTTCATTATGCATGCATGGTTCAACTCCCAAGTTAGTTTAGTTGTTAGTTTTTTGAATGGTTGTTATAATGGGAATTTTTGTTATGGTATTTGATGAGCTTCCAGCCCATACTTTTGGCACTTGTTGATGACAAGCTACTGTGTAAAGTTAGCCTTGGCTCCCTCACCTAATTCCTGCCACCTAGTTCAATTGCATGTTCATGATGTGCATGTGCAATATGAAAATCTATAGTCCTTAGAAGATTACGCTAGTTTTGTGTAGTTGTAGGTTCTCTTGGTCAAGGAAAACCTAGTTTAGGAACTTTGTCTACTATAGCAGCCTCCATTGTTACTGTTTTTTCGTAGCTTAGATTTAGAAAAAATCTCTTAACCATTTCTCTTTTGCTATTTCTTTTAGTCCCTTGTTACAGTAGGATTCCAAACACCATCACAATACCAAACTTGGTGAAGGAGATGAGTTTCAACTTGCTATTTTGAGTGGACAACCACTATTCATTCACTTCAAGCACCTTGAAACTCCATTTGCAGACCCAACTTCCCATTCTTTGTAAACCATAAAGGCTAGCCCTGTGTTACTAGAAAAACACATTAACCAACTGAGATATTCCAAGAATTGTCATGACCTGACACCCGAGAGACGGGGTGATTATCAACAACTTGTTGTTGAAGATTTCCTTTCAAGAGAGGTAGTGCACCTATGCATTTCTTGTGTTGAGAAGTGCTAAAACACCCATCAATAGAATTGGTGCTAGAAGGAGGGCATGGCTGAGTTTGAGGCTGTAAAGCTAAAGGTTGGAAGTTGAAAAGTACATTCAATTAAATATTTGAGATAGGATATCTCTTCATATGCTAGAATTTTAAAATAAGAAAATTGGAAGGCAATAACACATTTGAGTTGAGATGGAACAACAACTTCAAATCAACATTGCTCAGCTATAGGAAGATTTAAATGGGAGATTGAAAAATCCATTGCAACAATTTGCATTGGCAGACAAGTGCAGGATCCATAACACATGTAGACATAATGAATTAGAATGTATCACATTCTTGGGCAGAACTGAGAAGGCCTTGCAAGGAGAAATCCTTTTCTAGGAAATATACCAGCCCTTAGCCCCTATAGACCCAAAAGCAGAATTTGCTGACATGGTGGCCAAGGCATTCAAGGAGTTGATCTGAAAAAACTTGAACAAAAAGGATGGACTGAGAGTAGAAGATGTGTTGATGACTAGTTGGTGTAGGTTCCATAATGCACCCCACTCATAATTCACTTGTTCTTCATGTAAGGCCTTAATCACTCAAGTTTGGGGTAGTTTGAACCAGTTAGAGCAACCAACTCTCATTGGAGAGGAATCATCTCACAAGATAAAAGGGATATCAACATCAGGGAGACAACATACCAAATTTGAATCAAGAAAATCCATAGAGGTAAGTGCTCGGACAACACACACTGAGGCTGAAAATCAAGAGGAAGGAGCTGACTTCCTTAGGAAAACAATGATCTTTGATGAAAGCTCAGTTAGAGGGGAATTAGGAGGAGTTTTATCCTTCAATAAAGGGAAGCCCTCAACTCCTGAAGAAGAGCCATTGGCAATTGAGAATGAATTAATGAATTTTCTAGCAACATACGCTAGGACAACCACTAAAAAATGTTGAAAAATAGGAAGAAGAGGTTGAATGCCTTGGGGTAGCATAAAAAATGGATGAAAGAATAAGTGAAATAATATTAGAGGACCTCTCCTTCATGAATGACAGTGATCAAGAATCTGAAAATGAAGATTTAGAGGAGTGGGAACAACTACAAGTTACAACTATTTACCATCAAACTCCCTTCCTAACTGTTGATGATGAGGACCCAATAGTGGAAAGATACAACGAACTTGTATCAAGACTCACAAGGGATTGGTCTGTGCTAAGACATCAAGTAGATTTGGAGGTTTTTTTGGTGTAGACTCCATGACTTTCCACATTTTAAATTCACATGTGAGTTGTGCCAAGAGGTCATTGAACAAGTCAAAGAACAAGCAGAGAAACCAAGTGCACCGCTACCTGTAGCAGCTTCAAGGATTGAACTAGAGCACCAAGAGTCAGAACCAAGTGACAACCTAGCTAAAAGTAGTCCTCAAGAGGATGTTGGGATAACGATCGAAGAAGAATGGTATAGCCTCAAACCTTCAAACGATGAAGTAGAGCACATGGGAACGACGTCCATAAGCCATCAAGAATTTTTTCCTCTCGAAGAGAATTTGTATACAATGGATGATGTGCTCTATGGAGAAGCCTTGAAGGGGAATCATAGAATAATTTTTGGCCCCCTTAATGAGGCACTATCAATTGATGAATTCTTTCCATTGGGAGTTATACTTCAGAGGTATGCCAATGTTGAGGAGGAGCACGTTTCAGCAGATGGTGGTGATGAAGACATACTACCTACACCTATGGATGGTGAAACATTAGGGTTTCTAGATTAGGAAAGGGTTCCTTTTCTCTCTACAATGACAATGAACAAGAAGAAATGAGTGAACATCATGGGGAGTTGCAGGAACTACAGGGAGAAGAAGACCAAGGAAAGGGTGCTTTGGCAGTTGACTACAAAGAGGGTGTGCCTTGTCAATCAAGGGGTGCAACTGAGGATCTTCCTGCCTTGGCCATTGTTGATCCTCTTACATGTTCAGAAGGATGCAATGGGACAGATTCATCCATTTCATCATCCCAAGACATTGAACATGATAAAATTAAGGCAAAAACCTGACGAAGAAGATGGGATAGCATGTTGCACTTTGAGAATAGTAGTCAGGTAGAAGCTGAAGTTGTAGTGGATTGATGAGACGAGGTGTATCTCCTTGAATAATAACCAGGAAGTGTTGTGGGTCCCACTAGTGGATTGGAAGAGGCTTCTTTTTCCCCTTCCTTTTGTCCCTATGCAAAATCAAGATCAAGGATGCTACACCACTCAGTGCCCCCACTTGAGGTTGCCAACAAGAAGATCAATGATGTGGTGCTTGCTCTTGACTATCAAATGCTACAACATTTGCATGAAGACATCCAAGTTCTATCTTTCCTTACTCCTTTGAATACTTATAGTGATTTTTATCATTTTTATTATGGGGATGAGGGGAGATGGATGTGTTTATGGATGAACCATGGGTTTAGTGAACCTCCTCAATTTTTTATTTTTCCTGAATGTGCGATTGAATTTCAACGCTGTAATGTTGAAATTCCTTTTTTTTAGTATAATGATGAGTGTGCGTGGTTAAGAACTGTAACGATCATGCACTTGCTTGTGCATGCACTAGGAAATCCAATGTGCGTAAACATCAGTTTTCCTTGCCTGAACATCATTATTTGTAAATATATTGTATATACTATGTTTTGAGTAATGTAGGCTTCATGTACATATCTCGCTTTCATATATATTTTCTGCTTTCTCAATTTTTTTAGGTTAGTTGGTTTTGGGTAGGAAAGTTTTCTTTGGATTAGTTTCCTTGCTGTTTGTTTTTGCTTTCCTCCTTTGGTTAGTGTAGGTGTTTTCTTTCTGTATACCTCCCACTTGCTTTCCATTTTTCTTTCGCTTTGCTGCTACTTTGCTCAGGGTCCCTTTGTTTTTTGGCTAGGTATGTTTACGTGCACAACTATCATTTTATTTCCTAAGGTTGTTCCATGTATTTCTTTGATAAACTCTAATCAAGTTTTCAAAGTGGATAGTGAGGGTCTTTTGTTTGCATCAAGTGACTTGATTGCTTGGTCCAAAGAGGATAACTCATTGGTTTGATCTGATTCTGATGTATTTTGAAATCTTATATATCTCACATACTTTAAGAATCCTAAGGTCATTATAATTCCTTTTGCAAAGTCTCGTTAAGTGAAAAATATAAAATTTTGCTTTACCACCATTGTGATTCTCATCCCTAAGGGAAAGCTTTGTTGCTTGTGGGTTGAAACAAAAGAGGAGAAAAGGAAAAAATCAAAAGAAAGTAAAGAAAATAAAATATTGAAAATAAAAAAGAAAGAAATTTAATTTTCAGGGGGGTACAAATAACTCTACCAGGGCTATGGACATCTGATCGATAGTAGAGCAATGTTCAAGATAATCACAACGACAACGCCATCGGGGCTATGGATGCCTGATTGGTAGCAAGGCAATGTCACAGATGCTTTTGGAGTTAGAATAAATTACATAGCTTAACTTGATGGATCTTAGGTTCTTATAGTGAATTAAGGATTGGAATAAATGCATCTGCACACACTTGGATTTTCAGCATACTGAGGGTTGGGTTAGCTGGTGGTTTTGATCCTTTGGTCAAGTGTCTAGTTTGTTTTCCCTAGGATGAGGATCAGAACTAGAGATTTTGGGTTTGTGATTCCATTTTTTCATTCAAATTATCTAGAGCATTTCCCCAGTGAGTCACCATTTTTTGTGCATATTTTGCACATGTGCCTTGCCGAAGGTAGGGACCCCCCTTTTCTATTGCTCTTTGTGGGTCATTTTTACTCCCGATGGGCTATTTTTCTCTCGCATCATTTTTTGCACCCTCATTTCTAGGCCTAAGTTGGTTGTGAGCCTTAAAACAATTAAAATACCATCAACTAGGTTCACCTAGCTAAGTTTCACTAAGTTGATAGAAATTGCGGGCTGGTTCCTGTGAGCTTCCTTTAGCTTTTCGCTCGGTATCTGTTGACCCTTGCAAATCCACATTAATGGGTCTCCTCTTGCTGATCATCATTGAGCTCCATCATTCACCTATAGCCAAACCTCGGTGTCCACCCACATGGAAGACCTCACATCCATCCTTTGTGCTTCCCGGACCCACAGTTACAGGATGCCTTATGTGGATCTTTGTTCCTACTTCACCACTTTTGTAGCGATCGACCCTTGACTTCTGTCCACATGGAGGGTTCCATAGTTGTGCCTTTTTTTTTTTCACCCCACGTGCTAGCCATCCTTGTCACTTTAAATTTCCCAGGTTTGGGTGCTCGTGGGTCTTTGTATATGGCCTACCCTTGCCCCACTACCATTTCCTAGTGGCTTGCCCTTCACGTCATCCCATTGAATGGGACCCATATGCACCACTTCCTCGAAATGAAATCATGAAGTTATGATGAACTCTCAGGTCCTCATTTGCTGGTGGGTCCGCCCTTGTGGGCTGCCACTTCCAGAAGGCTATTTACCCAACACCGTTTCATAATGGCAAAGCTTCGTCACCTCCCCACCTTGTGAGCCCGCAACCTGCCGATGTCATCATCTTTTGTGGCTACCATCCACCTTCCCACCCCTACAAGTGGATCTCTTGTACAACATACCCCCCATGTTCCACCCACATGCACATATTTAATGTAACATGCTTTTCACTCGCTAGGTCATTCCCGAAAGGCATCCTTAGTGGCATTCAAGATATTCGAGGACTGGGAAATAGCATTGCACACTGCTAAATTGAGTGGGAGCTTTAACATTGTAGATGATGATATTTATGACTAGCATCGATGACCATCATCTATGCAAAGGCCGCAATGCAAGGCTCTCCCTATTCTTCACCATTGTCTTTATGACATTCCAATATCGGCGCCCCACATTCCTTTTTCTATGGCCCCGACGATTTTTCTCCATGCGGGACCTAAGGTCTACATGGCCATCGAAGTAGCTTCTCTTCTGGATGGGCCTACTAGATCCTCGTACTACAAAGGAGGGAAGAACAACTATTAATGACTTGGATTAAGGATCATAGAAGTAGAACAATAGGTAGTTAGTTAAGGGTAAACGTTGAAAAAAAAGAACGGGGACATCGAGTTTGAAACTATAGACTTGAGGACAAAGGGAATGCGTCACTCACCCTCACACAATTATAGTTACTTACAAATCATCAATAGGTCGGGATGATATCCATTGAGTCACTCCATGAACCATCTTGTAAACACTGAAATGATGGAGAATACACATTGCACACATCAATGGGGAGGGTTCGATTGATGTTTTCCATCTTTGAGCCCATGATAGATGGCATTATCTTGGACTCCATCAGGACTTCAAAATGTGGGTCTCCCTCCAACATCGACTGTAACTATGCTAGAATCCCAACTCTAGAATCCCATCCATTCCTACCCACACTATCCTAACAACCCCTTTTTCTATAGAATTTTCACCTCTTGCGGCCGTCTTATAGGTTGTTCCTACTCAAAACACCGATGGATATCATAGTTGTAGAACCCGTAGCATGAAGTTCCTCTCAACCTATGTGATTATCTCAGAGAATTTCTATTGTCAGCTCTCCATGGACTTCCTTTTGCATCCTCCCATTCAACCTTACCATTCTTTGGTCACTCCCTCACGGGAGCTGTTGCCTCCATGACTATCTGAGAAGATGTTTACCGACATGAAATCCCCATGAACCGGTGCTCTTAGACATTTCAATTCTTGTTCTCCATTCTTCTTTGCAGACCCACGGAATATGCTAGGGGGAACAATTATGGTTTTGGTTGAATCATTCTTAATGCAGCTGATGAGATCGCAATGAGGTTCCTTATAAGCGATGTTGAATGAGGTGATGAACAACAGTAATTTTTAAGTCAAGATAAGAAAAGAGCAATAACATTTTTAGTTGGTCTTAGTCGATGATATCAAAATTTTAGCCCACTAGAATATAACAAGGAGACAATGTCATCGTGCATAAATGAATTTGGGTGCATAACATTCCCCATTATTTGATAGGGAATCACTGGGTGTGCTGATTGAGCTCATTATTCATTAGGAATAACAAAGACATTCATGGGTACCTACTTTGAATTACTGACCATTCTCTTATCCCTATGGATAGTGCTGGCTAGCGCTTGGTCCACATTCTCGGCTACATCATTGAAGGGTCTCATCTATAGGGTGACTAAGTGCTTATAGTTTGAGTGTTTGACTATTATCCACATGATGGGATTAAAAAATGGGAGCTTTGGTCTTAAAGGAATTGAACATTCGAGGGGTAATATGTAAGGAAGCAAAGGTGTGCAGAATCGGTTCCTATGCTAATCTTGAGAGAACGATTATGCAAATTTCAACTTAACTGATTACAGGAATCTTAAGAAACATACAAGAACATGAATAAAACAAAGAACACATAACACAATGATTATCATGGGGAAAACGCTTACAGGAGAAAAACCCCACCCTTTGGAACCTGCATAATGTATTATCAAATCAAAGAAGATTACAATACACTTGCAATGCAAGTTCTTACAAGAGCATCACCTCAACTCAAGCTTGGAGAGATATCACTAGCATCCTTCTAGCACCTAGCCTTGCAAACAAAACTCCATTATTCAAACTCCTCCCCAAGCCCTCCTTATATAGTGATTTACAACCTAGAAACCATTTGTGGTTTTACAAAACCATGGGCTTAACCACCATGCCACAGGTTGCCCATTTTTGACATTTACATTTCCAAGATGGAAAAACAACCAGGTTAAAATAGTAATCCCGTCCATAATTTTGTCCTCTAGTTTAGACCCCCATAAAAGACATAAAAAAAATTAACTATGCTCTAAAAATGGCCCTCCTATATTCTACTAAGGACAAGGAACCTTTTAACAACTCATACACCTTTTTCCAATGCATAAACATGTGGAAAACTGCCACAAACAAATTCTGTAATTTTTCTGGAAAAGGCTTGCAAGGTTGAGACATATTTCTCAACAATCTCCCACTTGTCGAACACCTTGCAAGAGTTAGGGGATCCAAAATATCATGGACTTAATTGCTAGGGGCCGAAAGGCCCATAGACTCTGAACACCATCTGAACTTCTCTATTCTCACAGGTTTAGTTAATGCATCAGCAACATTCACCAAAGTGTCTACGTTCTCCAACTTCACCTTGCCATCCTCAACCATATCTCTCACAAAATGAAATTGTACATCAATGTGTTTGGTCCTGGCATGAAAAGTCGGGTTCTTTGCTAGGCATATTGCACTTTGACTGTCACTATAAATTGTCACTGCACCCTATTTGAACTCTATATCTGAATACAATCTCTTAAGCCAAATGGCTTCCTTACAGGCATGAGTAGATGCCATATACTCTGCCTCTATAGTGGACAAGGCAACCACAACTTGTCGCTTGCTCATCCAACTAATTGCACCACCAAATAATGTAAACACATATGCACTGGTGGATCTTCTTCTATCAACATCACCAGCCCAGTCTGAATCCACATAGCCTCGAATATCCAAGGAATGCTTGTTTCCTATTCCATGAAAACATATAGAGTACTTTGAGGTACCTCGCAAGTATCTGAAAACTCTTTTAACTGCATCCCAATGTGCTCTTCCTGGATTAGACATGTAACAGGAAAGTACTCCCACTACTTGGGCAATGTTTGGTCTTGTACAAACCATAGCATACATCAAACTTCCAACAACACTTTGGTATGGTACTCGACTCATCTCTTCCATCTCCAATGGGGATGTACGATACTGTGAATTAGAAAGCTTTGTTCCCATCGTAACAAGAACACTCAATGGTCTAGAATCCTGCATATTGAATCTTTTCAAAATAGTACCAACATACTTACTCTGGCCTAGACAAAGCTTTCTATTTTGTCTCTCTTACAATCTCCATTCCCAGAATGTACGTTGCTGCACCAAGATCTTTCATTTCAAACTTCGCTGAGAGTTGATATTTTAATTCTGCAATCAAACCTTTTCCTTTGCCAATAAATAACATGTCATCGACATACAAGGAAATAACCAGGAAATCATCACCATCAGATTTGAAATATATACAATGATCAGATTTAGATCGCACAAATCCCAAACTCAACACATATGTATCAAACTTCTGGTACCACATCCTAGGACTTTGTTTCAAACCATACAAGGATTTCTTCAACTTACAGACCAAATGACTTTTACCTTTTACCACATAGTGCTCTGGCTGTGTCATATAAATTTCTTCCTCCAAGTCTCCATGAAGGAAAGCTATTTTCAAATCCATTTGCTTGATCTCTAGATCATAGGCTGCTGCAATAGAAAGCAAAAAATGAATGGATGTCATTTTAGCTACAGGAGAAAAAATCTCACCATAATCTACCCCCTCAACCTGGGAGTAACCCTTAGCAACCAATCGTGCTTTGTACTTCTCAATGCTTCCATTTGAACCCATCTTCTTTTTGAACACCCATTTACAACCAACAGGTTTTCGTCCTTCAGACAATGGTACAATGTCCCATGTATCATTCCTCTTAAGAGCTGCCATCTCTTCATCCATGGCCTTTTTCTAGGACTCTGAATCATTCATACCAAGAGCCTCTTCTACAAATCTTGGTTCATCGATGTTAGCATTCAAAGCAAATATACACCTCCAATCATCAGGAGAATATCCATACCTATCAGGTGCTTTTCTTTGTCTAGTAGTCCTTCTAGAAAACTCAGGTTTTGGTTCTGGTTCCTCTTCTCCCTCTGATGATTCAGAACTCGTAGAGCTCTCTTCAACATCTTGTCTTTCTAAGGGCCTCGATTCAACTTTCTCTGGTGTAGCAGGTAGTTGAATCACATCTTTCATTTCCTCTATTTGTTCTGGCTGCACTGAAATAGAAGATGGCTTAGTTTCTCTAAAAATAACACTTCTGGAATAAAATACCTTTTGTGCAACAGGATCCCAAAGCTTGTATCCTTTCACACCATAACTATATCCGATGAAAATACATTTAACAGCTTTGTTATCCAATTTTGTCCACTTCTCCTTTGGCACATGAGCATATGCCTCACAACCAAAAACTCTCAAATGTCTAAGTGAAGGCTTGTGGCCTGACCACGCTTCCATTGGCATTTTATCAACAAGAGCTGATGTAGGAGACCTGTTTATCCGGTAGCAGGCAGTGGCTACAGCTTCAGCCCAGAACTTTTGTTCTAGTCTAGCACCACTCAACATACTCCTAGCGTTCTCCATCAGGGTCCTATTCATTCTTTCTGCAACTCCATTCTATTGTGGAGAATACGGAGTTGTCTTCTGTCTTTTAATACCACAATCTTTACAAAATGTATCAAAATCATTAGAGCAATATTCACCGCCATTATCAGTTCTCAAAAATTTTATTTTCTTTCCAGTCTGCAACTCTACCATTGATTTAAATTCTTTGAAATGATTGAAAACTTTAGCTTTACTCCTAAGAAAATAAACCCATGTTCTTCTACTGAAATCATCAATGAAAGAGACATAATAAACTGATTTACCAATAGAAGGAACATCAACTGGACCAAATACATCTGAATGGATCATATCCAATATACATGAAGACTTATGAGAACTGGAGTAAAACTGAATGTGGTTTTGTTTTCCATAAATACAATGCTCACAAAAATCAAATTCAAGATTGTAATCATTTAACCCATCAACAAGATTCTTATTTTTCAAGGTCCGTAGACCCTTCTCACCTATGTGGCCAAGTCTTTGGTGCCATAACATGGTCTTCTCTGTAGGCAGCTTTGATTCGGTAGATAGAGCACCCTTGGGTACCCAAAAACTACGACCATTTGTTGAAAGAGAAAACCTATCCTTTTCCAATAGAGTAGTCTTTTTCACAATCTTATTAGAAGTACTATTGCACTCAACCGTGCATGCATCAAGCTGGTACAGTGTACCCAATCTATTTCCTCTTGCTATTACCATAGCACCTCTTACCATTTTCACACCTGCTTTAGAGAACTATACATGCACACCCGCATCTATTAGTTTACTAATAGATAACAAATTTCTTGCTAGTCCCGGGATATGCAAGACACCATCAAATCTTCTAATTCTACCATCAGAAAATTTTACATGAATACTTCCACGACCAACAATATCAAGAATAGAGTTATCACCCAAATACACCTTACCACTATCAAAATTTTCATTCTTACTAAACCAGTTTCTATTAGGAGTCATGTGGAAAGATGCACCTGAGTCTATTAACCATGCATTATCACCTGCATGAGTGGCCAAGGCTGCGATAAAAGTGTCTCCATCTTCCTTCTCGGGCTCAAAATCAGAATCTTGCTTCTTTTTCTTCTTCTTCTTTTCCTCTTTGCAATCCTTTCGGAAGTGTCCAGATTTACTACAATTCCAACATATCACCTTGGAATTACCAGGGGATTTTGATCTCCCCTTATTCTTGGACTTAGAACGGCCATGCTGCTTTTCGTTCTTGCCTCTTTCCTTTGGTCTTCCTCGAACACTCAAAGCCTCTTTAGCATTCAGAGAGACCTTCCTTCTCATCTCCTCAGAAAGTAGAGAACCAACAACATCCTCCACCTTCAAGACAACATAAGTGCTCCCTATGGCCATGACAAGGTTGTCCCATGAATCTGGCAATGAACATAGTAGGATTTGGCACCTTTCTTCTTCATCCATCGCTACCCCAACTGAGGTCAACTGAGTCACCAACATATTGAAACTTTCCGGATGCTCAGGAATTCATCCACCTTCTTCCATTCTCAAGGAATACAATTTCTTCCTCAAGAAAATCTTGTTAACAAGTGATTTTGCTTGATAGATCTCACTTAGTTTCTTCCAAATCTTCTTCACGATAGACTCTTCATGCACATTAATCAGAATTGAGTCTGCAAGACACAATCTTATGAGATCTTTAGCTTTTCTGTCCATCACATCATATTGTGTAGCTAAAGTCGAATCTGTAGGCCTTAGCTTATTCTCATCCACCGCATCCCATAGATCCTGATCAATCAATAGATCTTCCATCTTCAGCTTCCACATCTCAAAGTTTGTGCCAGAAAACTTTTCTACATGAATCCTCCCCGACATGCTTGCCATCTTTACGATCCTGCAATACAAAAAATGAAATACTCTGCACAAGCTCCCACTCAAACCTTGATTAGCTCAAAAAACCCTGTACCCAACAAACAAAACCAAAACTGGCCAGGCTCTGATACCACTTGTAAGGAAGCAAAGGTGTGCGGAATCGCTTCCTACGCTAATCTTGAGAGAACGATTATGCAAATTTCAACTTAACTGATTATAGGAATCTCAAGAAACATACAAGAACATGAATAAAACAATGAACACATAACACAATGATTATTGTGGGGAAAACCCTTACGAGAGAAAAAACCCACCCTCTGGAACCTGCATAATGTATTATCAAATCAAAGAAGATTACAATACACTTGCAATGCAAGTTCTTACAAGAGCATCACCTCAACTCAAGCTTGGAGAGATATCACTAGCATCCTTCTAGCACCCAGCCTTGCAAACAAAACTCCATTATTCAAACTCCTCCCCAAGCCCTCCTTATATAGTGATTTACAACCTAGAAACCATTTGTGGTTTTACAAAACCATGGGCTTAACCACCATGCCACATGTTGCCCATTTTTGACATTTACATTTCCAAGATGGAAAAACAACCAGGTTAAAATAGTAATCCCGTCCATAATTTTGTCCTCTAGTTTAGACCCCCATAAAAGACATAAAACAAATTAACTATGTTCTAAAAATGGCCCTCCTATATTCTAATAAGGACAAGGCACCTTTTAACAACTCATACACCTTTTTCCAATGCATAAAAATGTGGAAAACTGCCACAAACAAATTCTATAATTTTCGTAGAAAAGGCTTGCAAGGTTGAGACATATTTCTCAACATAATAAGCTTGTTGCGATGATCGAGTGAGGAGAGTTTTGTTTGCCATTGCGTTTGGAGTTTCATGGAGTGGTGAGCGACCAACAGTATGATTGTGAGAGGTTGTCTAGACTTGCAGATCCTACATCGGTGTCGGCTGTGTGTATTTTCCATCTCCAAAATGGCCTTGTAATCACGTCCTCCCACATGAGCACCTCCATAGAATTCTTGCATTCGGAGCCCACAGTTGCCTCCGTCGTGAATTCTTTTGAGCAACTCCTCATGTGCGGCTTATTCCACCTTTGAGGCCATCTATTTCCTGACGATGATTTCATAATGACATTCCACATCCCTTTACTTGACAAAAAAACTTCTTGGTAAGGTCTGATGATTATGGAAACGTTCGGGTGGGCTGCTTTTCTCTTGGCTACTATCCTTGAGTTACCCATAGTGACATTCTAATGACATCGACTAGAGGTGAGTCTGCATCTCCTTTATTTCTGTGAGCTTTCTTAGATTGGCTATTCAGAATTCGTTTCTCTCAATTATGCATTCCAACCCTACAAGAAGCAATTAAATCCCTCTTAATGATGTAAGTATATAGGGGTTACATTGAAATAAAGTAAAGGAAACACATCTCCAAATTTTGTGTTTGTCAAAAGGAACAAATGAGGACAAATGATTAAAATCTTTTGAGTCATGACTTCCCCTCCCCCCCCTTTTCATTTGTTGATTATTTTCTAATTCAAAAACCAAGAGAGATGATCATAAGGGCTTCACGGGTGCATGTAATGGTTCATAGGAACTAGTTGAATTTCAAGGGAGGGTAGTTCAAAGGTTGAAATGTTGTATGATGTAATCCTACCCTATTATCAAGTAATCTAAAATTCCCCTTTTTGTCAATCATGTTTAAATAGCCTAATTATTGTGCATGTTTCTTGGAGGAATGATATGTGAGTGAGACACTACTCATGTGTCCCTTCCTAGAACATTCAAAGGGTGAAGTCTTAAAAATTTAATTCAAGTGGGGGATTTGCATGCTATCTACCGTTTCCATAGAGAGAAATGATAGTCAAATATTTCCTGTGGAGCTAGGCCAAGGAGAAGATTTTAATTCACAAGATTATGCATACTAAGGGAGTCAGTGCCAGGGAATCCTAAAGCTGCTCGCTGAAGTCAAAGTGGAGAGGCTATTTCATGAATGATCCATTAGGGGTTGTTCCACAAGATTTAGGGGTGGTTCATTTGCTTGTCGGTAACACAAATCTGCAAGAAGTGCACTTAATTGGTTAAGGAAATACTGCAAACGTTTCAAGCAGAAGGCAACCTTCAAGTGATTTCAGCTATAGTAAAATGGAAATCAACTAGATGACAAATTTTCTCATGTGACAGGTCACTAGGTGACAAAATAGGAATAAGAAAATGATGTATATTAAATTCCTATTTAATGGGGGGTAGGTGAAACCCTAATGTAAAACAAATCTAAGCCACTCATTGTAAATCAATCCTAGCCATTCATTTCACTTTTGGAAAACTATAAATGCGGGCTTGCTCCTCATTTGTAAGTGGTTGGAGAACTAGTGTAAAGGGAATTCTGCAACAATAGAGAGAAGCATTACATGATTTATGGGTGTTTCTTTTTATTTTTTTCATTATGCATGCATGGTTCAACTCCCAAGTTAGTTTAGTTGTTAGTTTTTTGAATGGTTGTTATAATAGAAATTATTATTCTGGTATTTGATGAGCTTCCAACCTATACTTTTGGCACTTTTTGATGACAAGATGCTATGTAAAGTTAGCCTAGGCTCCCTCACCTAATTTTTTCCACCTAGTCCAATTGCATGTTCATGATGTTCATGTGCAATCTGAAAAATTTGCAGTCCTTAGAAGATTACGCTGGTTTTGTGTAGTTGTATGTTCTCTTGGTGAAGGAAAACCCAGTTTTGGAACTTTGTCTACTGTAGCAGCCTCCATTGCTACTGTTCTTTCATAGCTTAGATTTAGAAAAAATCTCTTAACCATTTCTCTTTTGTTATTTTGTTTAGTTCCTTGTTACTGTAGGATTCCAAGCACCATCTCAATGCCAAACTTGGTGAAGGAGATGAGTTTCAGCTTTTTGTTTTGAGTGGACAACCATTGTTCATTCAATTCAAGCACCTTGAAACTCCATTTATAGACCCAAATTCCAATGCTTTGTAAACCATAAAGGATGGCCTTGTGTTACCAAAAAAACACATCAACCAACTGAGATATTCCAAGCATTGTCATGACCTGACACCCGAGAGACCTTGGGGTGATTTTCAACAACTTGTTGTTGAAGACTACCTTTCAAAAGAGGTAGTGCACCTATGCATTTCTTGTGTTGAGATGTGCTAAAACACCCATCAACATAAGATAAATGAATATTCTCTTAAAAAAGATTATGAGAAAACCAAGATTTCATTTAGAATCCACATTTTACAAAAATTTCTAGTAGAAATTGTAGGATGGATTATTGTGATAGGATCACATGATAAGGAACCCTTCCCTATCAATTAATTTGTTCCTTATTTCAAAAGGAATTTCTATTCCATTTTCCAAATAATTGTTTATTATTCTATCTTTGGAATGCTAATGGCCTGGATGTACATGGCTGCCCATATCCAACATCCCCAATATTGAGTAGTATATGATTATGCAAGATTTCTTTCTGAAAGATTGCATGAGGGGTTGGTAAGATTAAAGAAAGGTGAATTTGGGGTAGGATACAACTGGTACTCACTACTAATGCATATGATCTTATACAAGGGTGCAATTTACTTTGGACAAAATATTGATTTGGAAAGAAAAGTGGGTGACTTGGATCTACCTAGCAAAGTTGGACCACAGTCTTCAACAGGGATGATAGGACATATGATTGTCACTTTCTAGAATTTGTTTTCTTTTGAATTTAAGAGAGATTTGATTGTGAACATACCCAAATTTCCTATTGCTTTACATGATTTCTTGAGACTAAAGGAAATAATGCTTGAGATAGGCGTTGATCATAACTAGGGAGATGTTATCTCATTCCTTGATTTCACTGTTTTAAGAGTATATGGTTCTAAAGTAGCAACTCATTTGTTTCTGAGGTTTGTGCTAGAAAGAATTGGTTTCCTTGAGGTTAGGTGGCAACTAGGAAATTTTGAAAATGAACATTTTGTTGAATCAGGGAAAGGGAACTTTCTTTCCTTTATACAGATGTTTCTATGATTTTGTAATGACTAAAGGAGGTTGGAACAATATCAGTGAAGTTCTTAAAACATATTGCATGCAGAGGAAAATTGAGACCATCATATATGATCTTGAAGGTTTTATGGCCTGGTTGAATGAGAGAAATAAGAGATAAAAATATGTTCACATTTTCCATTATCTAGAAGATGTAATAAGGAATATATCAGACAGTGTGGAATAGGAAAAGAGGTTGGAAAGGTGGATTGCATTTAATAAATTGCAAAGGAAAATAAAGCAGGAGGAACATGATTTTAGGATCCTCCCTAAGGCTGAGGATATAATTCAAAAAGTGGAGCATGGAACAAGAAATTTGTATTCAAAAGTAGGCCACCTTGAAACTAAAGGGGTGGTTAGTAAAGATAAAGGGAAATCTCTAATTTCTAAAGAAAAAAGTGGAGGAGGAATCTCTACTATTGGAGAGGAGTCTACATCATGAGCCCTTGAGGAACCAAAATATATTTTTTATAAGGAGAAAGAGTAAGGCAAGGAAATATGTTGAAGCCTGTACTCCCACTCAGCATGAGAAAAATATGCCTCCTTCTCTTGTGCCACAAGTATCTCCCCCATCTGCACCAAGGTTGGTAGAGTCTGAAATTGTGGATGTTGATTCTCCACCACTAAGTGAAATACCATCTGGGGAGCCACCATTGAAAAGACATAAGATTAAGACCTCCAGTTTAGTGGATTATGATGATGAAGGATTCAATGATAAAATTTGGGTATTAGAGCAAGAAATATAGGAAGGATTGCCAACTACATCTGTAGTGAGGGCAACCAGTCAATTGGGAAAAATATTGAGTAATGTTGATCTCAGAGGGATGAATGGAAGTGATGACATGTAGATTGAGGCATGTACCAAATTCTTGGATGATGACTCATTTGTGAAGACTCAAGATTTTTTGGAATTTTGATATAGGGCTAAAATAGATGAGTATGCAAAAAGTGTGGCTATAGAAAGGAGCCTTCATCTAGAGTTACCTGATGTTTTCATTCAAAACAAAGGTGTTAAATGAGATGAGAGACAAGTTTCAAAACATGAATGAAAAAGGAGGTCGAGAATTGGTGAGAATAAGTGGTATCTTGTTGCTACTAGAGTAAGATCTAGCTTCAACCATATCTTTTGAAACAATCAAGAAATGTGATAGACCAATCTATGATACAAAAAAATAAGTTGCACTTGCATTACAAGGGTCTGCTTTAAGTGAAGAGTGGTAAGCCTTGGCTATTTGGTATTCATCCCCAAGCATAAGAAAGCTAGACATTGTTGAGCCTACACCTAATTACAGGGGAGGCCTAATAATAAAGAGATTGACAGAAACATCAACCTTAGAAGTTGTAAATTTTCTTGTTCATGTTGCATAATTAACCAGGACCACTGTGGAGTCTATTACTGCTGAGAAGGATAAACTCAAAACATAATTGAACAATTTTTTGGTTAAGTATGGAGATCTTTAGAGAGGCAATATGAAATTACATACAAAGATGGCATTATTGGAAGATGTGTTGAAAAATTTACAACTTGAAAGCTCAAACAAAATGATGTTGATTCCCCCACTATTGCACAAGAGGACATATCCCTCGATTTTACTACTAATGTAAGTACTTCATGGGAAATTGTGACATATAATATGGGAAGTGTTCCCATTTCAACAGTAGAACCCAGTATATCAGAGGGGCCACAGGCGGAAGGGGATGTCAAAAGGGAAGATTTTCTTAGGAAATTAAGTGAATACAAAGAAAGATGTAAAAGTCATGATGAAGATTATTTTAAGAGAAACACGAGGATTATCATAGTGGTACTAGAGCATCTGAACAAAAAAGTGAATAAAAAACTAAATATTATTCACTATGGCTATTCATCCATGGTTGATGCCATAAAAATGTTTGATATTGATAGAGAAAGAGCCATTCCACTCATGGAGGTTTGGATCCCTAGAAAAAAAGAATCGATAGGGATAGGGATTGGGGTAAAGCAAGATCCCAATCCATCTAAAAGGTTTAAGCCTACTATGCTTCTAGTAAATAAGATTGAGGGATACAGAGGGAATGTTCAAACATTAGAGAACAAGATAAAGGAATTGGTGAAATCCTTTCATGAATCCCATCATGGTCTTCTTCCATCCATCTTAAGGGATGATGGTAGCATTAAGACTTGATAGGAATGGAGAAGTGAAGTAAACAATGTTATTTTAGATCAAGCTATAAAAATATGTAAGAAATTTGATATGGATACATTAGAAGTGAATATGGATATGTTAGTCCATGTTGAGACTGTTCTGCTAGAATTTGATAAAGAAGCTAACCAGATTGTCACGAAGTATGCACCTTATAGGAAAAGGGATGATGAAGTAATGAATTTTTATTGGCCTACTAAAGAAGAATTCTTAGCATGGAAGGGAAAGTATTTGGAAGGAATGGGGGTTTTGCACTATGGGTGGCTAGTTATTGATTTGAATGTTTGAGATCTACAACCATCATGAATAACAGATAGATGAGAATGCATTACATAGCCTAGATTTAGTACAGATTAGGATTTTGATAAAGTATGGTGAAATATATTGCATCTTATTCAAAGTTGATTTGATGACAAGGTTGCAGATGTGTTCTTACCTTTTTTCGTTTTCTACTTTCTTCATGCTTTTCCTTCTTTTCACTTTTGTGCATGGGAATAGGTTTTGAGGTAACTATTCGGTTGAACCCATTTTGAAAATTGGACATGATCTCCAATAAAAAATGAGGACTACTTTCATTTCTTCAAAATTTTCCCACCTCTTGGGACTGTATTGTAACTAAATGGGAGAATCTTTGATGTAGCGGTGCAATAGGGTTTTGACATGTGTACTTTCTAGCCTAAGGCTTGTTTTTGCTCCTTCATTTCTCTAAGAAGGAATTCAGGGCCAGGAAGTAGGGGTTCATTGTTTTATGTAATTGACACTGTGAATTGTAAGAGGAATATTAAGCATGTTTTAGAGGTTTGTATTTTAATCTTTAGGGCTCATAATTATGTATGCAGTTTTGATAACAACATAGAAAAATATATACAGAGAAATACTAATTTCATGGCTATTGTCTCTCCTTGTGCTCATTTTATGAGTTATGATTGAAAGTAATCCCAAATGTCTTTTATTTGTCTCCATTATTCACCAGTGGATGTTTGATTTCATTCTTTCTTATTGATTCAATGAATTAATGTAAATTATTGGATGAGATTACTGACTCATAAAAATCATGTACTAGGATATGCATAAGTAGTAATAGTTATGAATGTGATAGGGAATGTTGTAATGCAGTATTTATTGAAATTATACATTACTATTCTTGAATTATTATTTGGTTATGTAGGTTGATTGTGACTTTATGCTTAGGATGAAGGCACTGGTTCATGCAAAGTAATCATAATTTAGTTTCTATCTTGATTCATCAACTAATCACTCTTAATTTACAAAATTTAATGGATACCATTGTAGTTGTTTTGTGTTGATGTCCCACCTTCTCATGGTCTAAGTATAAAACATTTCTAAATAAGCTACCAACTTATTTAATGTATTGGGATCTTAAGCAGTCTTATGAGAAGTATCTATTATTGGCAATGTATTCGATTATAATTGTATGAAGTCATAAACATACATTGTGGGATAACCCTCTCGAGTTTTATATTGACATAGGATTTTGTAGGTAGCAACAGTCTTATGTGAAACTTAGCTATTAGGGGACATAGTGTACTAGCTAAGTGACCTCTAGGGTTTTATCGAAGCCAACTCTTCATTTAGTGGGGGGAGGTAAAAGGTTAGAAAGACAGAAAAACATGAAAACTAAACTACAGGCAATGCACCAAAATCGTAGACAAATTCACTAGAGCACAGTGCTAGATGCAAAGGCCCAAACCACCAAAATATTGTTCATTAAGTAAATTTTCTCAAAATCACTTTAAAACATAACAAACACTCTCTAATTTGCATAGCATAATATGACATAATGTTGGCCAACACAGAGGAGTCGAAAAACATGATCTGTATTTATTAGCTGTGAAAGATCACAAAAGTTGAAGAACATGCATTCATACATTATAGGAAAATAATAGTACAGACTAACAGTTTTATCAAATACATGAAAAAAGAAAGGTCGAATTGATTGGCACAATCTGCAATATTCTAGTTTAATAAAAATATTACAGAGGCTTTTCCTAGTGCTCAGGATCTTTTAGCAACTTAAAAAAAAACCTAATAAAAGAGAAAAAGGGTTGCATATATAGGTCAGTACACCACCTGAATAACCACAGAGAAAGATCGCCGCCAACAAACATCGAAGCCTCAGATCATCTTGAGTCACCACCGAAGAGAATGATCACCCAGTAGCATGCCATCAATGTCGTTGCAAGGAACAAAAACCATGGGGTAGCAGAAACGAACACGCCGCACCGTAGAAGAAAACATGACAGCAAGCGAGTACAAACGGTGCATCAACAATTCCTAGATAACCGGTGCACAAGAAACTACCACGCGTTGAGCAGACAGGGCCTGGAAAAAATAATAAGGGATGCCGAACAAAAAGCTCTGAGAGGGAGCCATGTGGTACATGTGAACAATAGAAACTACATGGTGGGCCCAGTTTGGAAAGCAGCTAGAGGAAGCCACACATCACGTAGATGGAGCCTAAAAAAATAAAAGCGATATGGAAAAGAAAAAAGATTCAAGAGAAAGCCACGTGGCACATGCCAAAGGTTGTGAGTGATTAAAGATAAGGCACAACTACAAAGATAAAATAAAAATCGTGAAGGCTAACGATTTTTTGTGAAATAGTTTGGCAACTCATAGGGACATTTCACCTGCGGAATGAAGAACCCCAAAAACCTCGGTTCAATATCCCATAGTCTATCACAACTTTGGGAGGGAAGCTTGCAGACCAGTCCAGATTTCGTTTGATGGCATGGAGAGATGTGCCAACTTGAGATTGATAATCTCCTTGAAAGGCAATCCGCCATGTATTTTTGTCTCTAATTATAGCTGGAAGAAGAGTTGCACCAATTGATGCATGATCCCTTCAATCTTCTCGGCGGTCGGAGACTAATCAAAATATTGGAAAACAAAAAAGTCTTGCTTCTTCTCCTCGATCTTTGCAACAATGTGTTCAACACCTGCTACCATCTGATATGTGTGAAAGGCGAAGGGAGGCCTCTCTAAGTTAAGTAGGAAAATTTTGCTCGCATGTCACTGGTAACTTGGTCCAACTTGTCCCTGCATTCTACCACTTGCTGGACAACCTCATGCATATAAATGAGGATGCTTATGCCCATGGCCGCTATTGTTTGGTCCTCAATACGTACACCGCTCAGAGCCTCATCGGAAGCTGTATACAATTTTCCCAACAAAATCTTGGCCTCTGGAACCCTATTAGAAGTCATCTCTTGTATCTACTAGATTGTTTCACTGACTGTTTCGCATAGGCTGGCCACTTGCACCATAAATTTCAGGGTGGACTATAGAGTAAGGCATAATGCCTTGAACTTACCCCATTATGATGCATATAACTCCTTGGCAATCTCCAATGAGCTCATCTATGGTGCAAGAGGTTGGGTCTTCAAAATATCCAACTTCGCTACTCTGTTGTTCAAGTCTGCCTTTAGCTCTGATAAGCTTTTGTCCAATGCAGACACTTGTTCCCTTAAAGTGGAAATTTCCTTTTGTTTTCTTCTAGGGCCAATTCGGCCTGCTTTGTCTTTTGAATCTCTAACTCTAAATTGGCATTCATTTCATTTATCTCATCATTTGTGCTTTGTCGGAGCTCCTCCATACCTTCACTCCATTGTGCGGATTCAACGAAAATCCTTTCTTCATTCACTCAGCTTTGCTCAACCTCATGCTAGAGGGTTGGGACAATTTCCATGCTCATAACCTACAACTCCTTGATTTGGCTTTCAAAATAAATCCTCTCCTTTTCTAGGTGACTTGTCTCATTTTCTTGGGCTTTATACTTGTTCAGCCAGATATCAACCTTTCCCTTTAGCTCTGATATTTTCTCGTCCCTTTTCCTTGCCTAGCGATTGAGCTTGAGGTAATCAATGGTTACTATCTTTTGAGTCTCCTCCATCAGCTTGACCTTATCCTGTGGATGAGCCTGCGACAAGTCTAGCCCAATGGCGTTGACAGATTAATCACTTGGTAGCATTTCTCCTACCAGTTTAATCATGTTAGGAGTGATCTTTGCAAACATCAATGAATTCTGGCTCTCATTGAACATAGTTTGCAAGAGAGGCTATGCTTGCCTACCCACATCCTTTTGTCTCCTCTTTTGAATTTGGCTAGCTCAGGCACTCTTATTTGCCTCCACCTATGAGAAATATTCTTGGGAAGGGATACCTAGTCCACCAGCAAAAGGAAACTCTCGAGGGACTACTAGCAGGAAAGATAGCATACTCAGTGCATCAAGGGTTTTGCTAGGCCTTGTAATAATGGCCAGGGAGAATGGTGGATTGAATTGGCTGCTCGGAGAGGATGATAATGTTGTATAAGGAAAGGTCGAGGAAGCACCAACTGAAGGGCTAGACCTCTAGGATAAGAATTATTGGCTCATGAGCCCAGCGCTAATGCCAAATTATGCTCCGGGTAAGGGATGAAAAGAAGAGGATGAAAGTTGGAAACCAGGAGGGGAAGGACTCGACTACCCAGGATATCTAGCGACAAAGAAAGTTGGTGCAGATGAAAAAGTTGAGGTAGATGAAGAAGAGACTAGAGACATAATAGAAAGAGAAGAGGGAAGAAATGATACCCGAGGCTTGTAAGGAGCTGTAGATGATAAAACCACTTCCTCTAGGTGCTGCTCTTCCTCTCTGTTGGATTCTCTTATTCATGGCCACTTTTCATCCAGAGATTCCTCAAGGTCTATAATGACCTGCCTTCTACTACTAGTAGTCCTTGGCCTCTTTCTAGTTGATTTAGAGGAGTTGGATGGCTTCGATGCTTGTGTGTTTGATGAATCCTCATGCAGTGTAGGTTGTTTACCAACATCTTCTTTATTCATTGGATCCTCCTCAGTGGCAGGGGGATTCTGAGTTACCTCTTCTCTGGGCTTCGTGGCAGTCCTTCCCTTCTCATAGTGTTGCTCTGACATTGAAGGGTTTGAAGAAATTTTTGTATCTGGATGCGTGTTCTCCCAGATGTCGTTAAAATTTTCATCGAGAGCCACCTCTTTGTAAAGCTTGTTGGTTTCCTTAATCTCCTGTTGGTATATCTAGAAGTCTCAAATTTTATTAGGCTTCCATTCAAGCTTATTCAATTGGCTGCATAGGGACTAGTTGAATTTTTGATTTGGGTTGGGCTTCCCTGCTATGTAGTAAAAGTTCAGCCACGATGGTCACTTGTCCTCAATAGGAAAATATTCAAGTCCTACATATAACCTTAAATTACCCTCTTCAACATTTCTCCGAGGGTCCCAGAATAACCGGGGCTGATGTGGGATTCTTATGCCAACCTCTGATAAATTATTTTTGGGGTTGTATTGCCAAGTGTCATTTATCACCACCAACCCAAGATGACCCAACTTTGAGTATAAAATCTCTGAAGTATTAATCTTTGAAGTCCTTTTCTTAACTAGCGATAAAAAACCAAACATGACCGGTAGTATTAAATAAGAGATTAAATGCTTTCCTCCCCAATAATCATTATCAATATTACATAGCTGCCTCAACGCTACTAGGGCCAACACTCTATTAGAAAGAAAGCATGGGAGCCGGAAAGGTTCTCGGGTGAAACCTCACATGCAGAGGATAGTGAAATTTGTGCCAAAGAACCAATTGCAGGGTGGCACGAGATTTCCCAACAAGGATTTTTGTCTTGGCAACAGGCATGCAGACATGATGATCCCATATCTACCCAAATCCCACAAAGTTGGGGCTAAGAAGGAATCTGAAAATGCATAGTAATTAAAATTTTTTGACAAGACAAGAGTCAATGTCGAAGCTGGCCTCTTTTAGCTAGTCTCGTCGAAAATAGCCAAAGACATAAATGTCTTGAAATAGTCTAGATTCTAATGTAATATTAAGTAGGCCAAGAAAGAGGGATACCTGAACCTAGAATCGACTTGGAAGTACTATAGCTATTGCAAAGTCTAGAAGCAGAGCTACATTGTTCCTTTTCAACATAAAGCCGAGACACATCTGAAACTTAAAGACCTTCTTGTCTATATCCAGACCACACACCAGCACCAACATAGAATAGATAGAAGAATACATAGCTTTTAAAGCACCCAGATTAAATGGAAATTTGGGTGGTGTTGAGATATTTGTCAGCTGAGCAGTTTCAGTGTGGTAAAACTATGGCACCATTTTGAGTACTCCCCACTTATCATGCATCCTTTTTACGTTGAAAATTTCAACATTCTGGGTCAAGGGGAGCGGGATGCATAACATATCCTGAATAGCTTCGAGGCTGATGACTACCCTGAAATTAGGGCCACTTATCACTCTGGTCTCCGAGTCGAAGCCTGCCATGCATGCTGCCACAATTTTTGGGCAATGATGTACCAGGGGAACCATATACTGGGGAAGCCCATAGTCCCATAGATGTTTGTAGAAAGGGTCCATTAATTTCTTCATTATCTCACATGCAGCTTCCCTAAGGCTCTTGGGATTTTGGGATAACTCAGGATCCAAGACATTATCCCAATCCTCTAATACCAAAGCCTAGTTTCTATGAGGAACCGCGCTTAGTGTTCTCTGGTCCACTTGACTGGTGAAGGGCCAACATGGATTTTTTGGGATGCTTGGGGTAGCATAAGACTCCTGACTATAGATATCTAAGCAGGGCACCTTTAATGTTTTATTGTGTATATTCACTGGGGCTAGGGCCTGTGTTGAAATTTTTGCAATCTCAACCATTTCTCTATATTCACAAGAACCTTTTGCAGACCTTCATAAATGACTTAGCTTCTGAAAAACTCTTTCTCTCTCACAAATGACAGCCATTTTATCTTTTGATAACTTTCACAATAAATGTGCTTTGCATGCTCAACCTGCTTTTTGATTTTCATGAAAAATGGCCAAGTGAGTGTATGTGCTAGCCTTTCACATTTAGCTGCTATATGCATCACTAGATTTTCATGTGTGCGAAGAGATTGCCAACTTGCCATATTGCTCTCCATATTTAAGAGACATGACTTCGCGTGAGGTGGCACCTAATTTTTCTTGGAGAGTGGACCAAGACAACCTTGCCATATCTTTCACAAACTCTTTTGCATTTACTAATTCTCCTGATTGTACTTGGGCACATCACCCAACATCCTGCTTAAAATATTTTCCTTGATTTAGATGGGACGATAGCTCCTTATGCTGACACCTAGCCAATCTTTATTGAATTCGACAACTTGAACATAGCAAGTTGCAATTATACCTAATTATTCCCATCACTTCACATGTCACAACATTGAAAATTGAGGCTTGGCAACACCCTTTGCCTCTATCGTAATTATGGCTTACCTCATCAGGTGAACCCTCGCTAGTCTACAAATAGGCCCATTAGTAGTATTGCAAATCACAATTATTTCTAGCTTTCTCTGCTTAGCAAGCTTTATTTATTTTAGCAATTTTCATTTTCTAGCTAGAGTAGCAAGCAACATGGAGATGCCAATTAGACTAGTCTGTAAAAAGACTCAAGCCGCTTGAAGCGCATGACAGGCATAATAATCCAATTATATGTGAAAGTGATTAAATGGGTTCTTCGTAAGGACTATGTGGAATATGAGGAACAATACCGGGTCAACACCAGCATATGTTCTCATTTCATCACCTCACTGTTGCATATTAGTGTGTCAAAATGCAAGATCCTAAAGCTGACAAAGTGAGTGTTCCCTCGGTGCTACCTTAGAGGACTAGAGAAAATAGTGCATGCTGCTAAATTTGATTGTGGGGTCCCCTCAGTTTGCTACCTAAAGTTGGCTGCTACTGCATGGAGGACCCATGCCAACCAGGCCCTTCATGTTCAAATTTGAGTTAGAGACTCATGAAGAGCATCGCACCAAGGTCCATGCCGGCTACTTTTTCCTCATGTGGGTACATTATATTGAACCATTCCAAAACCTCCAGTGGTATGAGGACTTCAAAAGAATGGTGTTCCCTCATCTTGTGCGAAGGGTTGCTGCCATTTCTGGTCCATCTAATGCTTGAGAATTTGAGGATTAAGATAGTCCCCAATTTTTCTTTTTCCCTTTTTCTAGCCCTCACTCCATAGCGGATATATGTATATATTTTGATACAAGGCCATTGGCCCCTATCTTAAGTAATGTAAATGTTTTTGCCATAATATATAATACTTATGTTTTTCATATCCTGGCTCATTTACAATGTTTTTTTTATTTCTTGGACTACTGTTGTTATTTCAAAAAGCACTGGGAAAACACAAAACTTAAAACAAGGAAAAATATTTACATATTTATAATTTACATAGCCATCACATAGGCATAACTAATTAAATTTCTTAAGATGTACTCCATTAACTGGAATACTTAAGGCATTACCTTCCATCTCTTCCAACTCAAAAGAGTTGAACTGTTTACACTGGATGATTTTGAAAGGCCCTTCATAGAGACTGTCGAATTTTCCATGCTAGCTGGGCTTTGCTCCATGCTCATTGAACTTGAGCACCAAGTCCCAGTGTTGTAGCTCTTGATTTGATGCCTTTTTATCAAATCATTTCTTTACCACCTACTGGCGGTTGTTCATCACCTCAAGGGCATGCTCTCTCTTCTCTTGAAATTTGAGTAGCTCGGAAAAATGTAGATCCATTGCTTTGTTTTGTTCAATCTCTAGAGATTTGAGCAACTGTAGGGCAGACATTTCCATGGTGATAGGTAGAAATTACTCCTTCTTGTACACCATCTCATAAGGAGATGTCTTTAGTATCTATTTGGGCATGATTCAGTCTACCCACAATGCTGTCTGAAGGTTCTTATGCCATTCTCTCTAGTGTTCTGAGCCTATCCTCTTGATTAACCTGATGAGGTTTTTATTTGTAGACTTTGCGAGGCCATTCCCTTAGGGATAATAGTTGGAAGAGGTTTTCAATAAAACTCCATACTTTAATGCAAACTAGCTCATCTTCGAGCCGAAGAAATCTTTGGCATTTTCAGAGATGATTGTTTTTGGTGGGCCAAATCAAGCTACCAACTCCTCCAGGAAGTTAACAATCTCCACTTTCATTGCATTCTTCAATGGAAATGCTTCTACCCATCTAGTGAAGTAGTTGGTTGTTGTTAATATCCACTTGTGTCCATCTGAAGAGAAAGGCTTAATCATTCCAATGAAGTCTAGACCCCATTAAGCAAAGGGTTCCTCTACTACTATAGGCCTTAATGGCATAGCAACATTCTTTCTCTTTCTGACATAAAACTAACATTCTTTGCAAGACTTTATTAATGAAAATGTATCATTGAAAAGTGTTGGCCAAAAGTAACCAGCACATATAATTTTAATTGTTGTAGTCCTTGCAGAAAAATGTTCTCCAACTGGGCCATTGTGGTATTGATCCAATATTCTCTTGGCTTATTCTTCATTTACACACCTTAGTAGGATGCCATTAAAATTTCTTTTGAACAAGACACCCTCCAAGAGAACATAATTGTTATTTTGTAAATGATAGAAACACCTCTTAAAAGAAGGGAGATTGATTGGATAAATTCCCGTTTGCATGAAGTTCATTCTATCCTCTAGCCAGTCACCCTGAGAGCTTTCTTCATTCAATAACACAAGTTTCGGAGCTTCAAAATTTGTCACTGGTTCACTATTTTCAGTGAGGTACTCGCACAGTCCCTTTCCTTTGATAGTCTTGACAAGCCTAACTTAAATATCATACTCTAGGATCTTAGTGATCCAATTATGTCTTTTCTCTATGATTTCTCCTTCCATGATATACTCCCGCACACTAGGATGTGGTACACAAACAATCACCTTATTATATGATATTAGGTACCAAAACTTCTTATGCCCTTTCACAATGGCAAAGGCCTACTTTTCTACAAAATTGTACTTTACATCATACTCTTTTAAGGTTCATGAGTAGAAAGCAATAGGATACTCCCTTTTATCTTCATCATGCTTTTGCATAAGAGTAGTGGCAATAATATTGCTACCACCAAAAACATACATGATAAAATGCTTTGATAAGTCTGGGTTGAGTAATACAGGGGCAAAAGAAATAGCCTCCTTTATAAGCTCAAAAGCTTTTCTGAACTCCACCATCCATTTGAAAGTCTGGTCTTTTTTAACCACCAAGGTAATAGGCCAAACGATCCCTGTAAAATCTACAATGAATCGGCTAATGAAGTTGACCTTACCTAGAAATGATTGCACTCCCTTCTTGTTTATGGGTAACAGAAGCTCCCAGATTGCATCAACTCTTTCAGGATCAATGGAAATGCCCTCCTTTGAGACAACATACCCCAATAGCTTCCCCTGGGGAAATATTAACACACATTTCTTTGGGTTTAAAGAAATCCCAAATTCCTAGCACTTCTGGAAGACAAGCTCTAAATGATCAAAGTGATCATCGATAGATTTTGAAAATACTGTCAAATCATCTAGATAGATAAGTATAATTTTATGGATTAAATCCTTAAAGGAAATATCCATGGCTCTATGAAAGGTGGCTCTAGCATTTGAGAGTCCAAAAGGCATCTTGGAATGTGCATATGTTCCTCACTTTGTGGTGAACACTATTTTTTGTTGGTCTTCTTCTTTTACCCGAATCTGATTGTAGCCCAAAAAGCCATCCAACATTGAAAACATTTCGGAACTAGCTACGGTCTGTAGAATTACCTCCACTGAAGGTAGGGGGTAATGATCCTTTAAGGACACTCTATTCAAGTCTCAAAAGTCTACATACAATCTATGTCTCCATTCTTCTTTTGGACTGGCACCAGGTTTGACACCCAAGGGATGTGTTTGAATGGAAACACTATTTGGGATGCAATCAATTTATTTATTTCCTGTTAAATAAGAGATTCAATCTTTGAGTTCATAGGCCTCAATCTTTGATGAACTAGCTTTTCTCCTTCTACTAGCTCAATTGTATGCTCAATAATCCCAGGATCATATCCCTTCAGATCATCATATGACTAGGCTACTACACTCAGATATTCCTCACAGAAGTGCCTTAGTTTATCTTTATTCTTCTGAGATACTTCCTTCCCAACCTTGAGCTTTCTGTCTTCTCTGATATACAAATCGGTGTAGTCACCCTTGTCAGTTACAAGCTTCCTTTTGTCTCTTGTTGCATCATCAAAATCAAATAGGCTCTCCAGAGTGACTAAGCCTCTCAAAAGCTTGTTGGATTTCAACTAGACAACTTGATCCCCATATGCTTTGGCGATCTTTGGTTGCAGCTGATCAATGAATTCCCAGATGACTAGAGAAATGATGCAATATGAGCATTGCTATTGAACACTTTCCAATATTGATTGTTGTTTGGAACAATGAGCCTTACAATTACTCTCACCGGATGCTTATTTTTGAATAACTCAGAGGCAGGCTCAAACTAAGCTCCAATAGTCACCATCCAATCAACTTCAAAGTTATTTTCTCTTTGTATAGCCTGAATATTAAATGCCTCAAAGTTGTCAATAAGATCCTAGACTCTATGTCGGTAGGATCGCATACAGACGTTCTTTGCAGCACAAAATTCCTCGGATTTGGTTGACCAACAACTCTAAATCTTTGAACACACTTATTTGCTTTAAACCCATTTGATCTACAAGGCTCAAACTGTGGACAAGAACTTCATACTCTGCTTCGTTGTTTGAGCATGTGAACTAGAAGTGATAAGACCTCAAGGCATTTTCCTTAGACGGAGATGTCAAACATATTCCTGCTCTAGCTCCGACTCTGCATCTCACTCCATCAAAGTGCAAATTCCATAACTTTGAAGGTGTTTCTCCTCTGAAATCCTTAGTAACTCTAGGCATAGACTGCCCTTCCTCATGTATGACATAGGTCCCGAGTCTAGTTGCCCTTTAATTCCCAAAAGGGTCTGTATCAATAAACTCATTCAACAAATTTTTTCCATCCTTCGTCTGAGAGCTAGTAGCCTCTTCTTCTTCTAGAAATTCCACATTGAACCTCTCTTCTTGAGTAATTGAAGTATGTTACACTTCAAAGTTCAGCAAAACCTCATCAGTAACATGCTTGGAATGCAAAGTTTCCAATAGTCATTTGATCTTGGCTCCATGTTTGGTCCTCAAGATTAGGTGTGACCAGTCCAGTGTTAGATATCCTTCAACATTTTTTGTGAACTCTCGGGACAAACAAATCCCAAATAGAGGAGGAATATCAATGAGTATGGTATCCTAACTTATAGTGATATTGGGGCAAGCAAACAATGTCATAGGCAATCCCTTGATTACCCTGATGGTATCAACTTTATTTCTATCTAGCTGCATGACTCACTTATTAAGAGGCTCATATTTTAAACCCAAGGCAACAACTACTTTCTTAGGCATGACAGTGGTGCTAGCACCAAAGTTGATCATACAATTATGTAATAGCTTGTCACCAATTATAAGTGTTAGAAAGAAAGGCTTGGGTTTAGGTTTACTGTCTTTTCTGGCTTCTTTCTTTTCTTCCAATTGATTTGTTAGGACTTTATCTAGGTCCGACCTAGATATCTTTTCTTCATTGGACTGACTAGGAACCTTCACATCTTCCTCTCCCAATAATGCTTTTTGTAATAGAACCTTCTACTTCGGAATAGCGAGGACATCCCACAAAGAAGCATTGGTAGAATATTTATTCAATTGTTCCACCACATTGAACTGCGCTCACAACTAATGAGTCACGGTTGCTTGATATTTAGGATTCGTAGTTGGTGTTGGGCTTGCAGCTGGTATGTCTAGTTGTTTGGCAATAGTTGGGACAGTCATAGGAGCCTTTTCCTTTGGAGGAGGCAGATTCGAAGGACTGGGAGGAACCACATTAGTCTATTGTGGGACTAATGATGGGCCTACCGGTGGACTAGGCATTGGCTAAGATGAAGAATTAGTTGGCGGAGATGTGAATTCTTCAGTGAGTCTCTGCTTTGAACATGTGTTGTAATCAAACTATACTCGTGGCATTTTAGTTACAAGAAAGTCATTTGGAAACACTGAATCCTCTCCTTCCATCCATGGAAAGAGTGCTTGGTTTGGAACTATATCTGACTCTTGCTGAATGGACATCCCTTGCATTTGAGTAGTGAGGACAACATTTGTCCATCTGTGGAGAGGTGTATGATTGGTTGTTAGGATCAAGTGTGGTGCCTTGGCTACATTGGTCCGCGATCTTTTGTTGCAAATTTCCCCACAAACAATTTGTCGGCATGTGAGTATCGCTACAAGGAAAACACCATGAATTGGAGTCTTTGGCTAAGTTGTTTTGTCCAACAACTAGCTCTTTATTTGAACTAGGATGGATGGTTTGTATCAGTAGGGTCACTGGAACAACCTAGTTATTTGACTGAGCCTGAGTATTTCCACGTGATCTATCTTGCCACTCATTTGATTGGTATGGAGCTTTTGTGTCTTGATAATTTTGGTATGATGGCTTCAGGTAGCTATATTGTTGCCACTTCATGGTAGTCAATTCATTAGTCATGGCCCACATCTGCTCTCTCATCTTGTTCATCTCAACAACGAAGGGATTAGGCACTGGAGCCACAATTGGAGTTGCACTTGGAGTTGTTCTGGGATATACGTACATAGATTATGGAGGAGTTGTAGGTGCGCTAGTTGAAGGAACTTCGGCTTCCGTGGAGTTGCACTCGGGAAACAATGGCATGATGGGTCTCGGTGCCAACTTTCCAATAGCAATCAAGTTATTTTCAGTAGTGATAGCCAAGGCATAAGCATCAAGAAGAGTCTCTCTTCCAAGAGCCTATAGCATCATGGAGATATCAGGGTTGATGGAGTTCAAGTAGAACTTGAATCCCAAATCCGGGGGTGGTCAACTACCAACAAGCACTCGTTGCCAAGTCAAATGGAACCATGTGTTGAAATCAGGTAGAGCTTCATGAGGAGCTCACTTTATGTTTTCCAGTTGATGATACAATGAAGACTTATCACCAGCATTTGAAAAATGCTTGTAAAACGGGGTTCCGAGCTGGTCCCAAGTAGCAATAGTATTAGCCTTAATAGTCCTATAATAGTTTAGCGCCTTTCTTCAGAAGGAAGCGAAAAGCAATCTGAGAGCTACATTTTCATTTGACACACTATGTACCAAACATACGTCTGCCACATCTTGCAGGTGTTCCATCAGTGTCTTCAACTCATCCCTGGAATAGTTAGGGATAGGTTTTAGAGTGAAAGTAGGGATAGGTACCCATACTGCAGGAGGCACAAGTGCTACTAAAGGACTGCCAATGTCCTAGGGTACGTAGTTTCTAATGGCCATAGGTGTAGGAGAAGCAGGCGACTGAGGAGAAGGAGGAGATGGAGGAGGTGAAGGAATACCTCAGCGACCTCTCGGGTGCACAAAAACTAAGGGTGGTATGAGATGGCTAGGGAATCTTGAAGTCTGCGACCTAGTTATAGGTCGATGGCTCATACACACTTATAAGATCAGGTGAACGTGCTAGTTCGCATTACATTGAGGATGCCAGAAAAAGAACTATTGATGCAGGATTTTGTAGGTAGTAGCAGTCTTATGGGAAACTTAGCTATTGGGGGACATAGTGTGCTAGCTAAGTGACCTTTGGGGCTTTATCGAAACCATCTCTTTGTTTAGTGGGGCGAGGTAAAAGGTTAGAAAGACAAAAAAATATGAAAACTAAACTACAAGAAATGTGCCAAAATCATAGAAAAATTTACAAGAGAACAATGCTGGATGCAAAGGCCCGAACCACCAAAATGTTGTTTATTAAGTAAATTTTCTCAAAAGCACTTTAAAACATAAAAAATACTCTTTAATTTTCATAGCATAATCTGACATCACTTTGGCCAACACAGAGGATTCAAAAAACATGATTTGTATTTATTAGCTATGAAAGATCACAAAAGCTGAAGAACAAGCATTCATACATTATAGGAAAATAATAGCACAGACTATCAGTCTTATCAAATACATGAAAACAGAAAGGCCAAATTGCTGGGCACAATCTGCAATCTTCAAGTTTAATAAAAATATTACATAGGCTTTTCCCAGTGCTTGGGAGCTTTTAGCAACTTAACAACAACCTAATAAAAGAGAAAAAGGGCCACATGTATAGGCCAATCGACCACCTGAACAACCATAGAGAAATAAAGCTGCCAGCAAACATTGACACCTTAGATCATCTTGAGTCACCACCAAAAAGAATGATCACCTAGCAACGCGTTAGCAATGTCGTTGGAGGGAAAAAAAACCCATGTGGCAGCAAAAACGAACACATGGCACCACAAAAGAAAATGTGGCAGCAAGCAGGTACAAACAACACAACAATAAATCCCAGATAAATGGTGCACAATAAAATTCCATGAATCGAGTAGATGTGGCCTAGCAAAAAGAATAAGGGATGCCCACTGAAAAGCTCTGAGAGGGAGCCACATGGCACATGTCAAACGATAGAAACTGCATGGTGGGCCCAGTTTGGAAAGTGACTAGATTAAGCCATGCGTCATGTAGGCAGAGCTTGACAAAAGCAAAGTGATATGGAAAAGAAAAAATCTTCGAGAGGAAGCCATGTGGCACATGCCGAAGGTTGTGAGCGATTAAAGATAAGGCATAGCCATAAAGCTAAAACAAAAAACTGTGAAGGCTAACGGTTTTTTGTGAAACATTTTATAGAGCCCAAAGTGTAGGAGTAGAATTTTTACAGCTTCCACTCATTCGTTGGCCAATCCCTTTAGAGTATTGATTATTGGAAATGGTAAAATCCATAGGTATTTATGGAGATAAGTTAAGTTCATAAAAAATAACCAACAGATTGGTGACTCTATTGGGGACAACTAAGTCCAAAGTCTCTAGTTTAGATTAGGTACAGTCAGAGTCAAGTGTTCTTTTGTAATACTCCTCACCATGTGAAGAATAATTGGTTTAAATTTTTTTGCATCTATCATATCACTCTCAATCTTATGTGTCAAATCTTGTCTGATTCTGTCACCTTGTGTTGGGTTATGTTTAAATTTCTCTCTAAAGTCACAAGTACAAAGTCGAGGACCAATCACTTGATATTTCCCAGAATCTTAGGTGGTCACTCTGAATTCTCTAACACTAGTGTAAAGTTAAGTTCTCAAAAGGAACATAAGAAAATGGATTCTGACATATCTAACATCATGAATAAGACAAGAAGTTATGCCAAGAAACATCCTGAGCAAAAGGCAGAATCTGAACCTACTAAAGAGAAACAAATCACTTGGGTAAAGAAGGGTTCTAAATCAAGTAAGTTTGTTGACTCTCCTACTAAGGCTTCTCCTACTTTTAATTTTGAAATGAGTAGTTATAGTACACATGAAAAGGCATGTGAAGTTGAAGGGTCAAACATATACCAAGGAAGTTTCCCTATTGAGCAAGTGTTTGATATTGAGCTTAATATTTCAAGAGAGAAGGATAGGTGGGAGTTTTGCGCAAAGGATAAGGATTTTTCTGAGCCTTTGACCTTCAGATTTAGTTCTATTTTATTAAGAATAATTTCAAGCCAAGAGGTGAATCTCCTAGTGTACAAGCACAACTTTCTCTTGAGGAAGATCCTATTGACCAGCCTTACTATACTCCTACCCAAGTGAGCATGAAGATATCCTAGAAAATGAGGAATACATAGATAGAGACATGAAAGCTATGGAAGATGAAGAGCTGAGACTATGAGAAGAAGAGAATAGAATAAGAGAGTTAAAGGAGAGGGGATATAGGATTAGAACTAAGAAAATTGAGAGAGATGCTAGAAATAAAAAATTGGAGAAAATGAGAGAAGATGCGGCAAGGCGCAAAACCTTTGAGGAGAATTTTTTTTAGTTCACCTCCAAAATAACCAATGACATTTCTGAAGTAACAATCCCAATGGGAACATGTACTACTAATACTTATACAACATCTGTCTCAACTAATAGATCCTTAGAGCCTCATGTTACAGTTAATAAGACATCATTTGTGGATCATCGGAATACACCCATTGATCAACCTAAGAAAACCACCTTCAATACCAATACCAATACTAGTACCAATACCTCATCTGCTGAAATCCCTACACAAAAGGCCAAAATCAATCCAACTACATCTACTGCACCTCCAAATCATGAGATGTTGAGGTTACAATTGGAGAATGAAATTTTACAAGAAGATCTAAAAAAGGATGAGATGGAAGCTTCAAATGTAGAGATGGCTAGGAAGATTGCCTTCCTTAAAATTTCCACATCTACTCCATAGTCGTCAAGCTCTAGACATATCAGTACTGAGTTAGAAAATAATAAGTTTGTTGGGCATACTCTTGGTGGAGGAGGTGGTGGTAACCAAGGTGGTGGAGGTGGAGGAAAGGATAAGAATAGAAATTCTTATTTTGAGGATGATGATGAGGGAAGTAAGAAGAGAAATGGTGATGGTGAAAATGGGAAGGGTAAAGATAGCAGCCACTTTAATAATAAGAAATATGGTGAGAAAAAAGAGGGTCATAGGGATCAACATAATAGGAGGCCACTCCAAGTAGATAGATACCAACATTTATGTTTCACTCAAATACCTGGTTACCGTAATCCATTCCCTATGGTTTTTAGACTTGCTTTAGTCAAATTCTCTGGTAATAATTACTTGAGTGGTGAATACCATCTCAAATCATTTGAAAATGTTATAGATGATTTTGAGGTAGAGACAAAAGATGTCATGATGAATTTTTTCATGCAATCTCTCATTAACGATGCTCAAGAGTGGTATAGAAGCTTTCCTACTGAGAGTATTGGCTCTTGGGAAGAATTCAAAATAATTTTTAGAGAACAATATGGTGACAAGAATGATTCAAGTTTCTTATTGAATCAATTTAATAATATTTCTAAAGGTTCTAATGAATTTGTTGCTAAGTTTAATACAAGATTCCAAAAGGCCCAAAAGAGATTGCCTCCTAATTTATAGTTGAATGATCATGTATGTACGATAAAATACTGCAATTCTTTTGATGAATAAATGAGTTACCACTTTCTAGATAAGAAACCCCATACATTGAGGGAAGCTTTCAAGATGGTGGAGCATATTGAGAATATTAGTAGAGCAACTAGTAAAGTTGACAGGAGATATGATCCAAAACTCTTCAGAGGGTCAAAAAAGGAAGATAAAATTTCAAGTACTAAAGGAGGAACTATTGAGGACAAGCTTGATAGATTTATGAAAACCATAAATGATAAGATTGTGAAACAAGAAAAGATACAACCAAAAAATTATCAAAGAAATGAAAGAATTCCTTGATTACAAGATCACCCATACAATACCAATTGGTATAATGGAAATAATGTTCCCAATAATCAAAGAAATGCTCAGAATAAAGTCCCTTAAGATCCTTTATAGAAGAATTCTAGAAATTTTGTCGAAGATACCCCTTGGTGTATGACTTGTCAAATGCCACATTCTTCTCAACAATGTGCGGTTGTACAGATGGTTGAGGTAAATGAAGATATGCCTATAGATTTTGATCAGTAGAATGAGGAGGATATTAATGTACTTATGGCTATGGATGACTGATATTTCCAACAATGAATTCTCTTCTGATGAATATTTTTGTGAAATGGATGTGGACAATCAAAGGCAAGTAGCTAGTACATATCATCAACAAGTCTTTTCTGATGAGGATGTTGACAATGAAGTTGAGGTTTACAATTTGGAAGCAATCAAAGGAATTTCATTAAGAATACCCTCAAAGGAGGATATTACAATATATACTATAGCTCTAGCCACTCAGGCTAGAAGTTCCTATCATTTGAGGAATAGAACAATCAAAGTTGAGTAGGGTAATCCTACTAGTATTTTCATCAAAGAGCAGAATTTCAAGAGTAACGATCACAAGACTGATGGAAAAATGGAAACAACCAAAGCTAAAGAGAGTAAAGGAGATAAAATTTGGGCTAAGAGAGCGGAGAAGCCAAAGGCCACTCAATAATTCAAATCTCCAGCTGCATAAGTATACACAAAAAAGAAGACTCCTAATGTCACAAAGAAGGATGCTAAGCATAGGGTTGAGACAATGGGAAATTAGCAAAAGGTGAGAAATAGTGAACAAGGTATGCTCCCAATTGAATTACCTAAATATACTCCTATTGATATGTTTCAATTACTTAGCCAAGTAAAATTCTCTATACCTTTTCTTGAAATGATGAGAATAGATGAACATAAGCATAAAGAAGTATCCCTTATCAATGGTTTTGCTATATCTTGTAATGATTTGGTGGAGCCCACTCCACCTAAACTGAATGAAAAAGACAAGAAATACAACATAGTTGAGGGAGTTATTACTAAAATTCCCCACATCTTCCTAGTAAGTTGTGTAACTACTTGTCCTAACAAGATAGATCCATTCTTCCCCACCTTAATGGTTAGGGGAAGCTTCATAAAAAACTATATTATTGATTATGGAGCATCCAAAAATATCATGCTAACTAAAATCATGGATGCACTAGGATTGAAAGTTGATAGCACACATGGCAAGTTCTATGCTATGGATGAAAGAGAGGTCCTTGCGATTGGTGTGATAAATAAACTTCCTTATAAACTAGCAGCCTACCTGGACAAATAATTCAAAATGAGTATGGTAGTGGTGGATATCCCACCTAATTATGGAATGGTGCTATCTCAAAAATGGAGTGAATCTATGGGAGGTAGTATGCAGTGCAATATGTCTTATGCCACTTTTCCCATTGATGGTAAGGATGTTCAAGTGATGAGACAACCAAGGGTGCCACATATGTTGGAGCATGCTCCTAAGGATGGCATATTTCTTTTCATAGACACTGATATCAATGATTTCAAAATAGAACAAGCACCAAGAGAGGTTGAAAGGTGTTCTACACCAATAGAAAATGAAATGTCAAGGTTTTCTGACAAAGAATGACTTTGGAAAAAGTATTTTGATGGTGCAAGTTCCAAAGAAGGGTCAGGTGTAGGGATATTGTTGGTAGCACCGAGTGGCAGTACTTACAATTTTTCCTTCACAATATCTTTTGTCTGTACCAATAATGTGGCAGAATATGAAGCTCTGTTACTAGGACTGAGACTGGCTGAGAAGCACAAAATAAAATGTTGATGGTAATTGGTGATTTTGAGATGGTGATTTCCCAGGTAAGATCCAAATATTCCTACAAAAATAACAGGTTGAAGCAATACATAAATGTTGTATGGGATTCCATTGAGCAATTTGATGCTTTTATAATTGACTGGATGGAAAGAGGACATAATAGAGTAGCTAACTTACTCGCTAACATTGAATTGAGACCTGATGACATAAATTTCATATGAATTTCTAAGGTGGAGGTAGAGGCAATGCCTTCTATTCTTGATAATGTTTACAACTGATAGATATTCAATGATGATGAAGATATTCTTAGATTCTTGAATTGTCCAGATAAATATGAAAGTCAGGAGATTAGATTTGGTGGATTTACTAAGAATATTGATGTGAAGGACATGGTATTTGGAAAAGAGATCATCCAATTAAAAATGAATTAAATCCTTAAAGGCCTTGTAGCTCTTGAAAGGGTTTTTGATAGTCAGGATATAAGTAAGGTCAAAACAATTGTTGCTGACTCGGAGGATCTGGAGGAAATAAATTTGGGGATGAAAAATGCTCCCAAGAAATTTTACTTAGGAAAGAAGATGAAGCCAAAGGTAAAATCAATGCTAATTTCCTTGGTCATGCGATGACCTAAAAGCCTACAAGGAGGAATTATTTCAGCATGAGATTCCTTTGAAAGAAAATGTTAAACCTTTTAGGAAAAAGAAAAGATTGATTAATCCTACTATAGCTCCCAAGATGCAAGAGGATTTGGTAAATTTAAGATATGTGGGCATCATAAAACCCATCATACATTCTTTGTGGATATCTAATTTGGTGCCAGTAAGGAAAAATAATGGTTACATAAGACTGTGTGTTGATTTTAGAAACCTGAATATATCTTCATGAAAGAACAATTATCCACTGCCAAATATGGAAACCATGTTACAAAAGGTAACTAGGTGTGAATTAATGTCAATGATGGATGGTTTTTCAAGTTACAATCAAGTAAAGGTAAAGGAGTCTAAGCAATATAAGACTGCATTTACCACTCCTTAGGACATTTATGTTTATGTCAGAATGCCTTTTGGCTTGAAAAATGTAGGTGCCACTTTTCAGAGAGCTATGGATGTAGCTATCTCATATTTTATTGATTTATTTATGGTTGTGTATCAAGATGATTTGACTGCTTACTCTAAAAAGGAAGAAGACCATTGTATGAATTTATAAAAGATTTTTTCCAGGTCCCTAGAGTATGGGATATCTCTAAATCCAAAGAAGTGTGTCTTTGGGGTAATTGAAGGAAAAAATTTGGGACATATTGTTTCAAAATATGGAGTGAGGATAGACCTCGAGAGAGTAGCATTCATAGAAAAAATCCCTCAGCCAAAAAATATCAAGAGCATTCAGCCAGTTTTTGGACAAATAATTTTTTTAAGAAGGTTTGTGAGTAACTTTGTAGAGATCACAAGACCTATTTACAAAATCCTTAAGAAAAGAGAAGGTTCTTTGGAGTGAGGAACCTAGTCAAGCATTCAAAAGGATTAAAAGAAATATCAAAGAGGCTCCAGTTTTAAAGTTCCTACACTTCTCTAAACCAATGCACATTTTCTCTTTTGCTTCCTTTCATACTATTGCTGCCGTATTGTTATAAAAAAATGAATAAGGATTTGAACAACCTATTGCATTTTTTAGTAAGTCTTTGCAAGCTACAGAGCTAAAATATGACATGACTGAGAAACAAGCATATTCTCCAGTTAAGGTGGTGAAGAACTTCAAGACTCACCTATAGGGAGCCACTATCATTGCATTTGTACCAAGTGTTGCTGAGAAAGATATTTTCACTCGATCGGAAACTATAGGCAGAAGGTATAGATGGATCAACAGGATCCAAGAATTTAATATTGATGTTCAAATCATAAAATTAGTAAGAGGTTAGGGTCTTGCTAAATTAATGACAAAAGATAATTTGGATGCAAATCAAATCAATGGAATATAGGTAATTGATTTTTCACCTAGCTATGATATGCAAATATGCTGGTGGTAGAAAATAATTTTCCAATAGTTACAGACTCTACAATTTCTTGTAGACATGACTAATAATGACAAAAGGACATTGAAATTACATGCCATTAAATATGTAATTATTGACAATGAGCTATAATGGAGGAACTTGGATGTTGTACTTCTTAAATGTGTGGATGGGAAGCAGGCACTAGAACTCTTACAATAAATGCACAATGGGGTGTGTTGGGGTCATTAGATGGAAAAGACCACTACTCACAAGGTTTTGAGGGAAGGATTCTAGTGGCCTACTATTTTCAAAGATTCTCACAAGTTTTTTAGAACTTGTGATGCCTGCCAAAGATTTTATGGAAAGTTGAAGTTTTTAGGAAATTTACCACTTAGGCTTGTGACAGTTCAAGCCCCTTTGCAACAATGGAGGATCGATTTCATTGGAGAGATACTAGAAAAGTCAAGTGGATGCCACTCTTGGATCCTTGTTGCCACTGATTATTTCATGAAATGGGTAGAAGAAATACCCACAAACAAGGCAACAAGAAAGGTGGTGGATTTCCTATTGAATAAAATTCTCATCAAATTTGGAGTTCTTGAGAGGATTGTCTTAAATAATGCTATGTGTTTCAAATCTGATGATTTCAAAGAATTTTGTGACAAACATGGAATACAAGTTTCTTATTCTTCACCTTACCATCCTCAAGGAAATGGTCAAGTTGAGTCTAGCAATAAGAGCTTAATGAAAATCATCAAGAGAGTGATGGAGAAGAACAAGAAGGCTTGGGACTCCAAACTAAAGTTGGCACTCTCAGTAGATAGAGTGACTGTGAAAAAAGCTATGGTTTATTCACCATCTGGCTTAGTTTATGGCCTAGATGCTAGGTTACCACATAATAACCTACTGAAGATGTATAAGTTCATTCAGGAATATGATGAAGAGATATGTGATGATATGTAGCACAAGATAAACAATATGGTGAAATTGGATTAGACAAAGCGAGAAGCTTAGGGTAAAAATATGAATATGTAGTTACAAGTTAAGCATCTACATGACAAGAGAGCTTCTCCCAAATTTTTTGAGGTGAATAGTATGCTATTGGCCTAGAATGCGAGAGCTTAGGACAAGGGTAAACATGGAAATTTTGAAGCATTATGGATGGGCCCTTATATGATAGCTAGTGCACATGGGGAGGATTCCTATTTCCTCCAGAGCTTGACATGAGAACTTTTCTAACTGCCAATTGATGGATAGTTCTTAAAGCCATAATTCTCCTAAGTATGTTGTTATTTCATATAAACTATAGATTTTGTACTTTTTGTGTATAAGTGTGTTTGTTTTTTGTTGTCTGGTTTGATTTTACTGCCTTGTCTAGGTAGTTCTTGTGTTTTTTGATCCCTTGTGTTTTGATTGGTCTGTTTCAACCATAGATTTTAGGATCTCACTATGCCTGCAAGAGACATACAAGTTGGAGCCACTAATGGAACCCCTAAAAATTATGTTCCATCTCCAAAGTCTTGATGAGTTTAGGGAGATGTGGGTTTTTTATCTCCTATTAATATAAAGGGTTTTAGGGTTACTTCGGTCTTATTTGAAAAACCCTTGAATTATATATCTTCACCTTTTTTTATTTCTCAATTGAATCCTTCTACCGGTTATCTATCCTTTAAGTCATGAATTTTGACGTCCAAACCTATGGGTAACCAACCCCTTGGTCTTGTTTTACTGGTTAATCCTATTGGATTATTATTCTGAGGTTATCCTAAGTCGAACTAAAAATTTACCACTAATAAAAATCTTAAGTCCTATGTATTGTTACTGTGGCCTCATCACCCTAGTTGGGTCCCTTTTAGGGTTAACATTTTTTGACATGTGCAAGTGCAGGAGCCATTGAATGTCATATGATTAATGAAGAGAATCTGAGCCATTTCCTACTTGCCCATTCCATTTTGTCTTGAATTATTTTATTCATTCAGTCTCACGGGAAAAGGACATGTGTCCCTGATGATTGGTGGACTAGACATCATTCAAAAGATGTGTAGATGGTTGGTAAAGATAGATCAATAGTGGGAGATAATTGAGGTGGTTGCATCTGGATAGTTCCCCACTAACCCATTTTCTTCTCTCGATTACTAAAATAACACGGACTAGCAGGTTATTTCCACCTATCTTCATTATGATGGTTAGAGGATTAGTATTGCTGAATTTCATCTTGGTTAGCGGTTGATTGCGGTTGACATGGAATAATCTGGATCACCCCCCGCCATCCTGTGTGGGCCCCATCCTCCTTGACAGTTTTGCAAGAGGGAAGCAGGTGTCTTCTGTGTGGTTTAACCTTGAGGATGTGGGAAGTAACATGTGTGTTACTAATGTGTATACATTACACGTGCCTAAAGATCTTTCGATCTAAACCATTGATTTTGTATGAAGAAAAAAATTGAGGCTAGCAAAACAGTGTGCACGATGAGGCCACAAGATCTAATCTTAGTTGCTTCCCATCTTCCCATTCATAAAAGTTGCATCAGATTTATGGATCATGGGGGAAAGGGAAGATAGACACGTGGATCATGGCTAAAAAAATAAAGAGATGGTGGAGCCCGCATAATATGATCAATTCATTCCATGTGGCCTCCTATCATTTGGAAAATATTGCGACTATGCACAATCAAATATTTCATAAACAAGCTGATCAAATTTGGATCATGGATCAATGAAATCACTAAAGAATCAATAGTTGGTATTAAAAAATTAGTTGATGGAAAGCAATTCATTTTGGTTCGCATGAGTGAGCCTTATTAACTGAAAGGACATTGAGCTACCAAAGTAAGGAATTTCATGATTATTAATATTTATCTCAAAAGAATAATTCAGAATTAGGAGTACACTTAATACACTCCAGGAGCTCATGTTGTGGTTGCTCAAAATTTTCTCACGTCGGAACAAGGGTTGTCAACTTGTGAGACAATACTAAGTTAATTACTGCTTTTCTTCTGGCATTATTGATAAGTTGTGTTTTCTCAAGCTTAAGTCTATTAGGGTTTTTTCTTAGTTCATCTATTAAAGGTTTGGTGTTCATAAAAAGGGATTATGATAATTTTTCATTTGTATAATTCATGCCAAACCCTCAAAAAATCTGTAGGCCTTCCTAAGTTAGACCAAAAAACCTTGCCTTGTACTTCTTGCATTATGGCCCCTAAAGCAAAAGCATCTTCATCTAAAGGGGAGGCTTCCGCTCCCAAGAGACCTCTGAATAAAGATATTATGGATCATTTACCATCTTTCACTAGCAACAAACCTACAGGCCAATTGATATCCAGAGGACCAAAAATAGCATAGGGTCTATTCAACAAAAGAGGTTCTATCAAAGATGCTAAATTACCCTATACTGGATGGGAATTGTTCTATGGTTGGTTCAAGAAAAGCATTATGGGTGTCCTAGTGGGAAACCCTTGGAACTGTGATAAGGGAAAGTTAGTTGTGTCAAATTTTTATATGGATTCTGACTTGCTAAAGGAAATAGTTGCTAACTATGACCCAGTCATGAGGACTATTAGAACCTATGATGGAAAAGAAATGTTGAAAATCACTAAGGAGGAATTGAGTCTTGTTTTCAAGCTCACCAAGTGGAATGATGAAATGTATAAGATAAATGAATATGCTCTTAGATAGGAGTATGAAAAAACCAACATTTCATTTAGAGTCCACATTTTACTAGGATTTCTAGCAAAAATTGTAAGACAGAAGATTGTGATAGGATCACATGATAAGGAACCCTACCCTGTCAGTTACTTTGTTCCTTATTTCAAAAGGACTTTCTATTCCATTTGCCAAATAATTAATTATGATCCTGTCTTTGGAATTCCAATGGCCTAGATGTATATGGCTGCCCATATCCATCACCCCCAATATTGTGTAGTATATGATTATGTAGGAATTCTTTCTAAAAGAATGCATGAGGGGCTGGTAAGATTAAAGAAAGGTGAATCTGGGGTAGGATGTAGCTGGTACTCACTGCTGATGCATATGTTCTTATACAAGGGTGAAATGTATTTTAGATAGAATATTGATTTGGAAAGAAAATTGGGTGACTTGGATCTAGTCATGCAATGTTGGACCACAATCTTGGACAGGGATGACAGGACATATGATTATGTCACTTTCTAGAATTTATTTGCTTTTGAATTGAAGAGAGATTTGATTATGAATATACCCATAGTTCCTTTTGCTTTACATGATTTCTTGAGACCAAAGGAAAGAAGACCTGAGATAGGCATTTATCATAATTGGGGAGATGTTATCTCACTCCCTGATTTCACTATTTTAAGAGTATATGGTTCTAAACTAGTACCTCATTTTTTGTCGAGGTTTGTGCTAGAAAGAATTGGATTCCTTGAGGTTATGTGGCAACTAGGAAATGTTGATAATGAAAATTTGTTGAATTAGGGAAAGGGAACTTTCTTTCCTTTATACAGATGTTTCTCTAATTTTGTAATGACCAAAGTAGGTTGGAACAATATCATTGAAGTTCTCAAAACATATCACATGCAGAGGACAATTGAGAGGGTTAGATATGATCTTGAAGGTTTTATGGCTTGGTTGAATGAGAGAAACAAGAGCTACAAATATGTCCACATTTATTATCCAGAAGATGTAATAAGTAATGTCTCAAACAACGTGGAAAAAGAAAAGAGGTTGTCAAGGTCGATTTCATTTAATAAAATACAAAGGAAAATAAAGTAGGAGGAACCTAATTTTAGGGTCCTCCCTAAGGTTGTCGATATAATTCAAAAAGAGGAGCATGTAACAAGAAATTTTGACTCAATAGTAGGCCACCTCAAAAATAAAGGGGTGGTTAGTAAAGATAAAGGGAAAGCTTCAACATGGAAAAAGAAAAGAGGTTGTCAAGGTCGATTGCATTTAATAAAATACAAAGGAAAATAATGAACATTTGTTGAATCAGGGAAAGGGAACTTTTTTTCCTTTATAAAAAAATTTCTCTAATTTTGTAATGACCAAAGTAGGTTGGAACAATATCATTGATTTCACTATTTTAAGAGTATGGTTCTAAAATAGCACCTCATTTTTTGTCGAGGTTTGTGCCAGAAAGAATTGGATTCCTTGAGGTTATGTGGCAACTAGGAAATGTTCATAATGAACATTTGTTGAATCAGGGAAAGGGAAATTTCTTTCCTTTATACACATGTGTCTCTAATTTTGACTCAATAGTAGGCCACCTCAAAACTAAAGGGATGGTTAGTAAAGATAAAGGGAAAGCTTTAATGTGGAAAAAGAAAAGAGGTTGTCAAGGTCGATTGCATTTAATAAAATACAAAGGAAAATAAAGTAGGAGGAACCTAATTTCAAGGTCCTCCCTAAGGTTGATGATATAATTCAAAAGGAGGAGCATGTAACAAGAAATTTTGACTCAATAGTAGGCCACCTCAAAACTAAAGGGGTGGTTAGTAAATATAAATGGAAAGCTTCAATATGGTTCTAAACTAGCAACTCATTTTTTGTCAAGGTTTGTGCCATAAAGAATTGGATTCCTTGAGGTTATGTGGCAACTAGGAAATGTTCATAATGAACATTTGTTGAATCAGGGAAAGGGAAATTTCTTTCCTTTATACACATGTGTCTCTAATTTTGACTCAATAGTAGGCCACCTCAAAACTAAAGGGATGGTTAGTAAAGATAAAGGGAAAGCTTTAATGTGGAAAAAGAAAAGAGGTTGTCAAGGTTGATTGCATTTAATAAAATACAAAGGAAAATAAAGTAGGAGGAACCTAATTTCAAGGTCCTCCCTAAGGTTGATGATATAATTCAAAAGGAGGAGCATGTAACAAGAAATTTTGACTCAATAGTAGGCCACCTCAAAACTAAAGGGGTGGTTAGTAAATATAAATGGAAAGCTTCAATATGGTTCTAAACTAGCAACTCATTTTTTGTCAAGGTTTGTGCCATAAAGAATTGGATTCCTTGAGGTTATGTGGCAACTAGGAAATGTTGATAATGAACATTTGTTGAATCAAGGAAAGGGAACTTTCTTTCCTTTATACACATGTTTCTCTAATTTTGTAATGACCAAAGTAGGTCGGAACAATATCATTGAAGTTCTCAAAACATATCACATGCAGAGGAAAATTGAGAGGGTCGGATATGATCTTGAAGGTTTTATGGCTTGGTTGAATGAGAGAAACAAGAGCTACAAATATGTCCACATTTTCCATTATCCAGAAGATGTAATAAATAATGTATCAAAAAATGTGGAAAAAGAAAAGAGGTTGTCAAGGTCGATTGCATTTAATAAAATAAAAAGGAAAATAAAGTAGGAAGAACCTAATTTCAGGGTTCTCCCTAAGGTTGTCGATATAATTCAAAAGGAGGAGCATGTAACAAGAAATTTTGACTCAATAGTAGGCCACCTCAAAACTATAATTCATGCCAAACCCTCAAAAAATCCGTAGGCCTTCCTAAGTTAGACCAAAAAACCTTGCCTTGTACTTCTTGCATTATGGCCCCTAAAGCAAAAGCATCTTCATCTAAAGGGGAGGCTTCCGCTCCCAAGAGACCTCTGAATAAAGATCTTATGGATCAATTACCGTCTTTCACTAGCAACAAACCTAGAGGCCAATTGATTCCCAGAGGACCAAAAATAGCAGAGGGTCTATTCAACAAAAGAGGCTCTATCAAAGATGCTAAATTACCCTATACTGGATGGGAATCGTTCTATGGTTGGTTCAAGAAAAGCAATATGGGTGTCCCAGTGGGAAACCCTTGGAACTGTGATAAGGGAAAGTTAGTTGTGTCAAATTTTTATATGGATTTTGACTTGCTAAAGGAAATAGTTGCTAACTATGACCCAGTCATGAGGACTATCAGAACCTATGATGGAAAATAAATGGTTAAAATCACTAAGGAGGAATTGAGTCTTGTTTTCAAGCTCACCAAATGGAATGATGAAATGTATAAGATAAATGAATATGCTCTTAGATAGGAGTATGAGAAAACCAACATTTCATTTAGAGTCCACATTTTACTAGGATTTCTAGCAAAAATTGTAAGACAGAAGATTGTGATAGGATCACATGATAAGGAACCCTGCCCTATCAATTACTTTGTTCCTTATTTCAAAAGGACTTTCTATTCCATTTTCCAAATAATTAGTTATGATCCTATCTTTAGAATTCCAATGGCCTAGATGTATATGGCTGCCCATATCCATCATCCCCAATATTGTGTAGTATATGATTATGTAGGAATTCTTTCTAAAAGAATGCATGAGGGGCTGGTAAGATTAAAGAAAGGTTAATCTAGGGTAGGATGTAGCTGGTACTCACTGCTGATGCATATGTTCTTATACAAGGGTGAAATGTATTTTGCATAGAATATTAATTTGGAAAGAAAATTGGGTGACTTGGATCTAGTCGTGCAATGTTGGACCACAGTCTTGAACAGGGATGATAGGACATATGATTATGTCACTTTCCAGAATTTATTTTCTATTGAATTAAAGAGAGCTTTGATTATGAATATACCCGTAGTTCCTTTTGCTTTACATTATTTCTTGAGACCAAAGGAAAGAAGAATTGAGATAGGCATTTATCATAATTGGGGAGATGTTATCTCACTCACTGATTTCACTATTTTAAGAGTATATGGTTCTAAACTAGCACCTCATTTTTTGTCAAGGTTTGTGCCAAAAAGAATTGGATTCCTTGAGGTTATGTGGCAACTAGGAAATGTTGATAATGAATATTTGTTGAATCAGGGAAAGGGAACTTTCGTTCCTTACACACATGTTTCTCTAATTTTGTAATGACCAAAGTAGGTTGGAACAATATCATTGAAGTTCTTAAAACATATCACATGCAGAGGACAATTGAGAGGGTCAGATATGATCCTGAAGGTTTTATGGCTTGGTTGAATGAGAGAAACAAGAGCTATAAATATGTCCACATTTTCCATTATCCAGAAGATGTAATAAGTAATGTATCAAACAACATGGAAAAAGAAAAGAGGTTGTCAAGGTCGAATGCATTTAATAAAATACAAAGGAAAATAAAGTAGGAGGAACCTAATTTCAGGGTCCTCCCTAAGGTTGATGATATAATTCAAAAGGAGGAGCATGTAACAAGAAATTTTGACTCAATAGTAGGTCACCTCAAAACTAAAGGGGTGGTTATTAAAGATAAAGGGAAAGCTTCAATTGTTGAAGAACAAAGTGGAGGAGGAATCTCTACTATTGGAGAGGAGTCTACATTAGAAGCCCCTAAGGAACCAAAAACATTTTTTTCTATAAGGAAAAAGAGTAAGGCAAGGAAATCTAATGAAGCTTGTACTCACCCTCAACATGAGAAACATACACCTCCTTCTCCTATGCCACAAGTATCTCCCCCATCTCCACCTGCACTGGTAGATTCTAAAATTGTGGATGTTGATTCTCCATCACCAAGTGAAATACCACTTGGGGAGCCACCATTGGAAAGGAGAAATATTGATGCCACTATTTTAGTGGATTATGATGATGAAAGCTCTGATGATGAAATTTGTGTATCAGAGCAAGAAATATAGGAAGGAGTGCCAACTACATCTATAGTGAGGGTAACCAATAAATTGGGAAAAAGATTGAGTAATGTCGATCTTAGAGGGATAAATAGAAGTGATGACAAGGAGATTGAGGCATGTACCAGTTCTTGTATGATGACTCATTTGTGAAGAGTCAAGATTTTTCAGAATTTGGATATAAGTCTAAAAGAGATGAGTATCCAAAAAGTGTTGCTATAGAAAGGAGCCTTCATCAATAGTTGCCTGATGTTGTCATTCAGAAAAAAGTTGTTAAATGAGATGAGAGCCAAGTTTCAAAACATGACAAAAAAAGAAGGTCGGGAACTGGTGAGAACAAGTGGTATCTTGTTGCTACTAGAGTGGGATCTAGCTTCAACCATATCTTTTGATACAATCATGAAATGTGACAGACCACTCTATGATACAGAAGAAGAAGTTGCACTTGCATTACAAGGTTCTTTTAGTGAAGAGTGAGAAGCCTTGGATATTCAGTCTTTAAACACAAGCACAAGAAAGCTAGACATTGTTGAGCCTGCACTTGATTATAGGGGAGGCCTAATAATAAAGAGAGTGTCAAAAACATCAGCCTTAGAAGTTGCAAATTTTCATGTTCATGTTGCACAATTCACCAGGGACAGTGTGGAGTCTATTACTACTGAGAAGGATAAACTCAAAATAGAATCAAACAATAGTTTGGTTAAGTATGGAGATCTTGAGACAGACAATATAAAATTACATATAAAGATGGCATTATTGGAAGATGTGTTGCAAAATTTACAACCTGGAAAGCTCAAACAAAATTATGTTGATTCCCCCACTATTGCACAAGAGGACATATACCCCGATTTTACAACTGATGTAAGTATTTCATGGGAAATTGTGCCATATAATATGGGAAGTGCTTCCATTTCAATAGTAGAACCCAATATATCAGATGGGCCACAAGCAGAAGGGGATGTCAAAAGGCAAGAGTTTCTTAGGAAAATAAGTGAATACAAAGAAATATGTCAAAGTCATTATGAAGATGCTTTTAAGAGAAACATGAGGATTTTCATAGTGGTACTAGAGCATTTGAACGGAAAAGTGAATAACAAACTAAATAGTATTCACTATAGATATTCGTCCATGGTTGATGCCATAAATATGTTTGATATTGATAGAGAAAGAGCCATTCCACTCATGGAGGTCTGGATCCCTAGAAAACAAGAATCGACATTGATAGGGATTAGGGTTAAGTAGGATCCCAATCCACCAGAAAGGTTTAAGCCTACTATTCTTCTAGTAAATAATTTTGAGGGATACAGAGGGAATGTCAAAACATTAGAGAACAGGATAAAGGAATTAGGGAAATCCTTTCATGAATCCCATCATGGTCTTCTTCCATCCATCTTAAGGGATTATGGCAGCATTAAGACTTTATAGGAATGGAGAAGTGAAGTAAACAATGTTATTTTAGATCAAGCTATAAAAATCTATCAAAAATTTGATATTGTACATTAATAATGAATATGGATATGCTAGTCCATGTTGAGATTGTTCTACTTGAATTTGATAAAGAAGCTAACTAGATTGTCACCAAGTATGCACCTTATAGGCAAAGGGTTGATGAAGTAATGAATTTTGATTGGCCTACTGAAGAAGAATTCCTAGCATGGAAGGGAAGGTATTTGGAAGGAGTGGGGGTTTTGCACTAGGGGTGGATGGTTAGTGATTTGAAATTTTGAGGTCTAAAAAAATAATGAATAATGGACAGATGCGAATGCACTACATAGCCCAGATTTACTATAGATTGGGATTTTGAGAAAGAATGGAGAAATATAGTGCATCTTATTCAAAGTTTATTTGATGACAAGGCTGAAAATGTGGTCTTACCTTTTGTCTTTTTCTACTTTCTTCATGCCTTTCCTTCTTTTCACTTTTGTGTGTGGGCACAAGTTTTGAGGTAACTGTTCGGTAGAACCCATTTTGAAAATTGGACCTGATCTCTAGCAACAAATGAGGACTACACTCATTTATTCACATGTTTCCCACCTCTTGGGGGTGCATTGTAACTAAATTGGAGAATCTTTGATGTAGCGGTCCAATAGGGTTTTGACATGTGTACTTTCTGGCCTAAGGCTTGTTTTTGCTCCTTCGTTTATATAAGAAAGAATTCAAGGATAGTAAGTAGGGGTTCATTTTTTTATGCAATTGGCATCGTGAATTGTAAGAATGTTTTAGATTTTTGGATTTTAAGCTTCAGGGCTCATAATTATGTATGTAGTTTTGATAACAACATACCAAAATATATACAGAGAAATACCAAGTTCATGGCTATTGTCTCTCCTTGTACACATTTTATGTTATGAATGAAAGTAATCCAGGATGTCTTTTATTTGTCTCCATTGTTCACTAGTGGATGTTTTATTTAATTCTTGCTTATTGATTCAATGAATTAATGTAAATGCTTGGATGAGATTACTGACTCATAAAAATAAAGTGCTAGGATATTGATAAGTAGTACTAGTCATGAATGTGATAGGGTAATGTTGTAATGCAGTATATTTTGAAATTATACATTGCTATTATTGAATTGTTATTTGGTTATGTAGGTTGATTGTGACTCTGTGCTTAGGATGAAGGCACTGGTTCATGCAAAGTACTCATAATTTAGTTTCTGTGTTGATTCATCAACTAATCACTCTTAATTTACAAAAATTATGGATACCATCATAGTTGTTTTGTGTTGATGTCCCACCTTCTCATGTTATAAGTACAAAACATTGATAAATAAGCTACGAACTTATTTAATGTATTGGGATCTTGAGAAGTCTTATGAGAAGTATATATTATTGGCAATGTATTCAATTATAATTGTATAAATTTATAAGCATACATTATGGGATAACCCTCCCAGGTTTTACAGAGCCCAAGGTGTAGGAGTAGAAGTTTTGCAGCTTCCACTCATTCATTGGCCAATACCTCTAGAGTATTGATTATTGGAAGTGGTAAAATCCATAGGCATTTATGGAGATAAGTTTGGTTCATAAAAAATAACCAACACTTTCCTTCGGTCCTATATCAATTGTTGCCTTGGAAAGATTCAATCCTTGTGATTTGTGGATTTTTAGTGCCCAAGCTAATCACAATGGTAATTGATGTTTGTGTCCCCTATCTATCAGTGCAATTGGAATTATATTGGGAGTTGCATCTTCAAATGGAATTCTTGAGAAATTATCAAATTCAATCATGACATATGTTGGTGGATCTGGTGGGGCACGTCCAGGTTTGTATATAATATTTAAAATGTATCCTAAAGCTCCTTTTATAAGGCCTGCTTCTATCCATAGATTAAATGTTAGCATGACTTGCATCCTTTTCAATTAATAATTCAACATCTAATTCATCATTTTGACCTCCTATTAGATTAATACTTCCTTTAGTTGCAATGCTATGGGAAATCAACCTTCTTAATGATTTTTTTTTCTTGTTATGGTTATGTACATTATCATTTGTTGCAAATAGATGGATACTATTATCAAACTCTTCTTGAGTTTTTTGATGCAATGAATCATCTATCCTTGTCATCAATAATTTCTAGTCATCGATTGTTGGATGTGCATCTCTAATATTTGTAATCAATTGGCGAAACCTTTGTTGATCTACATCTTCACCTTCTTGTCTAAATACCTTATCCAAAGTAACAACTATCTTAAATTCCTCCCATAATAATTTTTCATGTACATTACTATCAATCAGGTGATTTGTCACTAACATGAGGTAGTTAACCCAAATCTCCTACCAAAATGTTTCATCTTCCTCCAAATCTCAAGTTTGATTTGTTTGGAAAAGCCTAGCATAGGCTTGAATCAATATTTTTAAGAAAAAATTTTCCAACAAAACTCATTTCATCAATCAATATGTATTTTATATGTTGCATCTCTTCTTGAAAGGTTGTGAGCCTTGTGCCTTCTAACTCAACAAAATCTATAAGTTGAATTCTCAATGTTGAACAAATAGTCAATGCATCAATGTTAAAAGCTGCAACTCCAATTGGTGCTAGTAATAATAGGGGAGAGCGTTGTGGTGTTGAGGGATCTTGAAGATCTTGAAAAATTGCATGAATTAGATATGATTTTCTTATTCCATCTATTCCTTGAATTATCATGCACAATGGCATGACACTTTCATCTTGATAATAGTGTGATATAATAATACCAAGTGCTCTTTTTTCTTAGTTCCTAAGTTTCCATAAGAGATACTTGACATCATATTGTATAGGCATGAATTTGCACTCCTTACATAAATGATCCTTTTACACCTCCACACCTTAGAAAACCAAATCTAAAGGTGAAATTCTGCATCAACAAGCTACCTTCGTTCCACTTGGCATTCATCTTTTTCGTCGATAAAAGAATAACTATTGAGGATGGCCAAGCAGCATGTAGACGTCTGCACAACACACTTACATTTGTGATAGATTCTCATGTATGAAGTTGGTAGAGGTGTTACACTTCTTATTGGGAATGAATTGTAATGTCCCTCTTCAACCAACCGACCCGAAAATGCCTTATTCTCCTCATCTCACCTTCAAGAACATTCATTCTTCATGAAATTCATCTCTTGGGAATCTCTTTTGGAAATCTCTAAGCATTCACTTCACTTCCATCACTTAAAGCAACACTTTGGCACTTCATAGTAGTAGGAACAACACTCCATAAACTCCATAGAGAAAGTATGGAACAAGCCATTGTAGTAGGGGCTTGAGATTTTGCAACACATCCTATCACCATAGTTGAAGATGTGGTGATTGTTCAAGCTCTCTTTCTCCATCATTGGCTAGTGAGATCTTGGTGGAGGTGGTAACATTTTCACTCCTCTCCTTTATGATTTGGTTAAGTAGCACTTCAGTTTTTGGTAGTGTTTATTGTGTTCTCTACTTTCTTTTCTCATTCATCATATATTTATCTATTGTTTCTATCTTGGCTGTTCATGGAGGTAGAAACATTGAAATGAGGGCCTGACTGAGCTAGACCCCTATACAACCCCAACAATTTTTCCTCTTCCTATGTGTAGGTGGATGTGCATTTGGAGCTAGCTAGCATATAGGCTCTTTTATGAGATTACCTTTGTAACCTTAGCTTTAATATATCTATTTTATCAGATTCATTTGTATCTCTCTTATTTCATAGTTCCATTTTGTTCCCTTAGAAATCACTAGTTAGGCCATCAGCTTGCTTTCTGGCAGTTCTTACTATGTTTTTTATCCTTTGGTTGTACCATTTCTAGTAAACCTGAGAGACACTAGCGCAATTCACTATTGTCCCAAAACCACACTTCTATCCATGGGCAAAGAGCTACCTAAGGTGTAGTGTTGAACCAAAAAACTGACTCGCCTAGCCTTGTTCTAAAATTCAAGTCTACAGAGTGATTGAAGGACCTTATAGTCCTCATCATTCTTGTTGCTCATTTGAAACATTCCTTTAGAGTGAGGTAAGTTAGGGTAGCCTTTCACTCTTGGCTCTCCATGACTTGGGGCCTTGAACATGGTTGGTCCCCCTCTCTTACATTTTTGGTGAACTTGACATGAACCTGCATCTGTTAATTTGTTGGTGTTGAAACTTATCATGTGTGCCTTGTGATCATCATATCCCTAAGATTTGTGAAGGTTTATGAGCATTACAACCTAGTCCACAACCTTCGAGTATGTTGTCAAGAGAAGTAAATGACACCTTCCAATGGATAAGATGAGAGTCACCTCTAGTTTCTCTACAAGCCTTTTCTCCGACCTACGATGGGTCTTTTGACTTAGGAGTAGTTGTTGAGGGACGAGGTAGGAATCTTTGATGAAACTGATCATGTCCCCACTCCTCTTGCATCTCCCACACCTTCGTCAATAGATGAGCATGAGGTTGTTCATATTCCTTCAGAATATGTCTCCACCCTTAGCAAAGGGTTGGGTGACTTAGAGAATCACTTGGAAAGAAACCAAAAGCTATCTAGGGCCACTCGAGTTATTAGCGAATTGAAATATATGGTGGGAAAAGAATGAACAAGCATAGAACTCCTGGCTAGCCTCTCTAGTCTGACTAAAGCGTGTGACCTTTCCAATAATGCTAACATTATAAAAGGGGCCACTTTTGAAAGAGACAATTAGGAGTATTGATGCCTCCCATGTATGTATACATGACTGATGTAGTCCCTTTGATCAACATCCCTTCTACCTCTTAAAGGTCTAAAACTATCAAAGTGAATAGGATCCCCTTGGGTTTTAGCTTCACCCCTCCTATCACCTCTAGCAATGAAGGTTTTGGCAAGATGAGTGGTGGAGGCTTTGGTAGTGGTTGTGGCTTCAGTGGCAGGGTGGCACTGGTGGAATTGGTTTTGGTGGAGGTCATGATGGATCTGATAATGGTTATAGTGGTGGCCATGGTAGAAGTTATGAAGGTGGCTCTAGTGGTGGTTCTAGAGGAGGTCCCACTGGTCCTATGCCATCCAATGACCCTATTCTGAATACTCTCCTTCAAAATATGGGTAAGATGTAGAGCCAACTGGTGAGTCTCTACCAAGCCTCTACCCAACCTATCTTCCAACCCTTCTTTCAACATAGCCCACTGTCGGTAGAGATTTTAAACACTCCCTTCCCACAAGGAATGAAGATCCCAACGTTTGAAAAGTATGCCAAAAAAGGGGATCCATGGACACATGTGTCTTCCTTTAATGCCCTGCGCATATATTTTTCCATCACAACATGCTGATGATAAAACTATTTCCCCAATCCCTCAAGGATACAACGCTTGAATGATACTATTCCTTACCCGATAATTCAATTTTCCCATTTGATCAACTAGTGAACCAATTTCTTCGATAGTTTCAAGCCAACATCAGACTGAAGATGGCCTTTTCAGATCTCGTCCACTGTAAATAAGGAGATAATGAAAAGATTATTGAATTCATCACATGATATCAAGCTCTCTTCTCACAAATATCATACACACTACCCAATTCAAACGTGTAGAAGGTATTCATAGGGAGCCTACAAAGGCCTTGACAAGGAAATTTTTCCCTTATGAAGTACCCTTCTTTCACGCATTTTTCTGCAGTACTACGAGAGTATCAAAAAATGGTAGTCTAGTTCGAGGGATCCTCCTCATGCCCCCATTCTGAAGGAAGATCCATCATATCAATCTTTGAGAAAGGTAAGGCTATTGTTAATGTAGTATCCATTATGGATGACAATGACCTCAAATGCAACCGAAAGTTTACAAAGTTTGCAGAATCCTATACTTCCATCTTGCAAAATTTGGTGAAGGATAAGATCATAACCTTGTAGAATCCTAAGCCTCTTAAAGAACCTTACCCTAGTTGGTACGATGCAAGTACCTAATGTCAATACCATCGGGTCAATGAACATGATACCAAATTCTATATGCACCTACACCATGAGATATAGGATCACATCAAGTATGGTACTATTCATCTTGATGGAAGAAAATAAAATACAAATAAATTGGTGGTGAAAGTGAATAGTGAGTTGCAGATATACACGAATCTATTTATGTCGCATTCTACCAACATGATTGTTGATCCCTTTGATTCTATCACTCAACCCAAGGCCTATGTCAACATGGTCATGGTTACTCCCACTATAAAACCTATGACTAGCTTGCCAATGTGACATTCACCTCATAGGATATGCCTGTGAATAATAAGCCTTCTCCCCTCTACATTCCTACTCACCTCAATGGAAACATTGTGATGGGGGTTTGGTCAACCCTGTGAGTTGTGTGAATTTTATTATAGAAGAAACATTGTTATTGAATTCACTACAGAGGGAGGAGTACAAAGAAACAAAATCCACCATCCGTATGCATGATGGTCTTTGTCTCAAAGCATATGGCTCGATAGCTTTGTCTATCCTAGTTGGACCTAGGGTTGTTGACATAGTTTTTGATGTTATTCTAGAGTTGAATTTGTTCAGGTTGAAGCTAGGCATACCTTGGTTATCTTCCATTAATAGGATCACCTCCATAATTCATAAATGTTTAAATTTTTCCCATGAAGGTTCTATTCATGTAGTGCATGACACTAGATACTAGCCTCTGGTGTCCTATGGGGGATATTCATTGGATCACTTTTGTCTCACCCTGGTTGGTTTGCTTCCTCCAAGAATGGACCTACTTTACAAAAACTATGTAAAGTATAAAATTGGGGGCAAGGGACAGCCAAAATTGACCCTTCATGTAGCACAATATCCAGTTGCTTCCTTTTCCTGAAAGGGAAAGGAGAAGCTTGCCCCTTTTCAGATTGCCTCCTTCACTCCCCTTTCTTGGGAGGAGTATTGGATGAGTAAGCCTGGCCTTTACCCACTGATTCCTATGGTTCCTACTTGGTGTAGACCCAAGATTAAGATATCGGATCTCCCTATTGAGCCCCTTAGGCCTTGGTACTATTTTTACAGTAGAAAGAAAGGCTCTTGAAGAGAATTTTCTATGTGGCCTCCCACTGCCTTTACTCCTAAATTAGTAAATAGGAAGAGGCTCGTTGCCGAAGCACTTGAGATGACTCCCCTTGTTGCTTCTCAAATTATCCATCTTGGTCCCATTCATGAGTTTGTTCCTCCGTTGGAAATGGCTATAGTGGACACTCCCATAGCTAATTAGGAGCCTCTTGTTCCTTCACATCCTTCATCCTCTAGCTTGAAGAGTCAAAGAAACCACATTGCACATGAGTGTAAGCATTGGTGAAAGGCTCTCGTGGCTAAGAAAACCGATATGCAAAAGTATTAGGAGATGGTCACCCCTATGTCAAGGCTTCTTGTTCTGTCTTCCCCTCTCCTTTATCCTACTTCCATTCAACCAAGTTCAGTCTCACCTTCAACTCCCACTGTGAGTGTGCCTGACCCCAAAAATGTGTAGGTATTTATCGTTCCTTCAGCGGAGCCACCCTTGTTGATGTCCCTTTCAGACATTCCATCATTTCCAAAGCCCATGAATATATTGAACACTTAAATGGTATCAGCTACTTCTTTCTCATCCTCTTCTTCCCTTGCATCTCTCATTTCGTCTGTGGGGAGTTCACATCCCATGACAAAGCCAAAGGTAGAAGATGGACCCGCTAGTAATGGAGGGAATAAGAGGATCCCACCTTCTCTGAAAGGTGGTCCTTCATTGGCTTGTTCTATCTAAGTGACAAAGAAAGCCTCGGCTTCCCCTAAGTTTTTCACTGCTCCCAAATCATTCAGTGAGCCTAGTGATGAATCTTGGGTGCAGTCTTCCCCGTTCGTTGAGGCAAAACATGGAACTCTAGTAAAGTGCATATTTAACTCTCTAGATGAATTTTTTTCCTTGTCAACGATCTTCACAAAGTTGTTTCCCCTAGCTCCATAAGAGCTTAGTGGAGGGGACCTTGTGGGGCCCTCTTCCTTAGCCTTTGTTATGAGAGGGTTGAAATCTCCTCCCCTTAACATTCTACCACTACAAGCTCATCCTCCTCCCTCCTATGATGATCTAGAGTGGGAACAAGATGATCTCTTGGTCGATCATTCTTAGTGGGAGGCCCCTTCTTTATCTTTATATTAGACATGTGTGTGTTGTGATGTGTTCCTAGATGACCCTAGTCACCCTTGTCGGTTCTTTGATACAAGAGTGATTTTTGTGTCGTAAACCTTCTTCTATCTGTTTGATCATTCTTCCATGTTTGTGACTTGACTTTTGGCAAATTGGGGATGATACAAAGTGTTGGGGGAATTTAGGCTTCCCTTCCATGTTGACCCAATATTTTATTTTTACTTTGTATTCTCATGCATTATTCACATGGTCTAATATAGTAGGGGGTTGACAATAGCTCGTTTATATACTATCACTATACTTATATATATATATATTTATGAGCAGTTCTGACCATGAAATATTAGATCACCCCTATGCATTTTATTTTTGTTTGTCTCTTTTTCTCTCTTTTTTTCCTTCATTTTTCTCTTCTTTTCTTGAATTTTTCCTCTCATGTGTGACAATGCCATCTCTATAATGCTTCGATTTTCAGAAAATGCATTCATTGCCAACAAATCTTTTCTCAAAAGTCCTCTTGAGCATTTATTTTCAAAATAGTATTCACGACTTGGACCCCTTATGGAACATGTTTCCTTCATTATGGGTTTGTAAAGAAATAAATTGAGAACCTTCCTCTAAGGTGGGAACTGCTTTGACCTTCCCCTTGTGATGGGGCATTTTTCTTCCTTTCAAATTCCTTGATGAAGTGAACATCTTTCAAAATGATTCCTTGATGATGATTCAATTTGAGAAAGAAAGTCCTTCCTATACTTTCATATAGCAAATCCCTTGATTGGACCTCCTCTTAACACTGGGTTCCTAAGGGGCTCCTTTGAAATTTTTCCAACTTGTTAACAGTCTGCATGACTAGCCACTTACTTGCTTGCATGGCCAATTTTTGACATGTTCTATTTGTGGGTAAACATGTTGCTTTACAAGTGCACCTGTGAAGTCGCTTCTTGATTATACGAAGTCCCCTTCCTTTGGTTTCCTCCATGTGAGAGATCTTGTTGGATACGTCCTTGAATTTTTGCGAGCCTATAGGGTGCTTCCTTTGAGCTTCCTCCATGTGAGAGATCTCGGTGGTCGCTCCCCTACAGGTTTGTGAGTCTATAGGGAACTTTTCTTGGTTTCCTTCATGTGAGAGATCTTGGAGGATACCTTCCTTGAAAGTTTGTGGGTCTGTAGGGTGCTTTTCTCGATTTCCTTTATGTGAGAGATCTTAGAGGATACCTTCCTTGTAGGTCTATGGGTCTGTAAGGTACTTTTCTCAGTTTCCATCATGTGAGAGATCTTAGAGTATACCTTCCTTGCAAGTCTACGAGATTTTGAGGTGCTTACTTCTCATGGATTCCTTCATGTGAGAGATCTTGGGGTGACCTCCTTGTAGGTTCGTGGGCCTGTAAGACACTTTTATTCTACAGCTTCATGGTTCTGTGAGACTATGGAGTATTTTGTTCCATCCTATACTTTCGAGCTTTCCAGATCATGGTTTTCTTCCTCTATGGTTTAGGTATACATTTCTAACCCTACTACCTTTCGGATCTACTTTACCAAAGCACTCATCAGCATTCATTCTTGCTAAAGTGGGGGAAAAATATATAGGCACAAATTTGCACCCCTTACACAAATTCCCCTTTAACACTTCCTCACCTTAGAGTACCAAATGTGAAGGTAAAATTCCACATCAGCAAGCTTCCTTTGTTCCACTTGGAATTCATCTCTTACATCAGTAGAATAATAACTATTGGGGATGCCCACATGACATGTAGACATCCATGCAATGCATTTACGTCCCTGACGGATTCCCATATCAAAAGTTAGAAAAGGCATTAAACTTCCTATTGGGAATGAATTGTAACATCCCTCTTCAACCAACCAACTTCAAAATACCTCATTCTCCTCAGGTAACCTTCAAAAAAATTCATTCTTCATGTAACTTATCTCTTAGGAATCTCTTTTGGAAATCTCTAAGCATTGACTTCACTTCCATAACTTCAAGTAGCACTTTAGCACTTCATAGTCGCAGCAACAATAGTCCACCAACTCCATAGAGAAAGTTTGGAACAAGCCATTATAGTAGGAGCTTGAAGATTTGCAACACCTCCCTTCACCACAGTTGAAGCTATGGTGATTTTTCAAGCTCTCTTTCTTCATCATTGGATAGTGAGCTCTTGGTGGAGGTGGTAACTTTTTCACTCTCCTTTACAATTTTGTTGAGTATCTCTTCACTATTTTGTAGCATTTATTGTGTTCTCTACATTCATTTCTCCTTCATCATATATTTCTCTATCATTTCTATCTTGGTTGTTTGTGGAGGTGGAAACATTGAAATGGGGATCTGACTGAGGATGGCCCTATAAAACCCCTAACAATTCTCCTTCTTTATGTGTGTAGGTGGATGTGCCTTTGGAGCTAGCCAACATACATGCTCTTTTGTGAGATTATCTTTGTCACGTTAGCTTTAATATATCTGCTTTATCATATTCATTTGTATCTCTCTTATTTTATAGTTCTATTTTGTTCCCTTAGAAATCACTAGCTAGGTCATCAGCTTATTTTTGGGCGGTTCTTATTGTGTTTCTGGTCCTCTAGTTGTTTTGATGCTAGTGCACCTGAGAGACACTAGTGTGTCATGTTGTCATCCCAAAATTGCAATTTTTTCCTTGGTCAGAGAGCTACCTTAGGTGTAGTGTTGAACCTAAAAACTGGCTTGCCTAGCCCCATTCTAAATTTTGGGTCTACAGAGTGATTGAAGGACGATATAGTCCTCATCATTCTCATCCCTTATTTCAAGCATTCCTTTAGAGTGAGGTAAGTTAGGGAATTTTTTTTCTCTTGGATCTCTGTGACCTAGGGCCTTGAACATGGTTGGTCCCCCTCTCTTACACATATCTTCTGGTAATAATAATCCATTCTCCTTCATGATAGTGATAAACTTTATTGTTTTATTCATGTAATCTTCTCCTTGATATTTAGTAGTCCATAGATTTTTTCTATCAAAATCTCTTCTACCCAGCATATCTATCTCTATTACATCCATAATTTTTCCATGGTGTAGTCTTGAGATGATCTCCCACTCATGTTCAATTTTATTTTGATCATTAGGTATCACGTCGTCATCTTTAGAATCATTATAATGTTTAGTTTCATCTATAATATTCATTTTTTCTAAATACCAGGGATTGTAGTTGAGTGGCTCCCAATTTTGTATAATTATAGTCTCATCAAGTCTTATATATCTTTGTATATTAAAAAATGGTTTGTACAATAATAATTTTGACCAAAACAATTCAACCCATTTTTTGATTGACATATAGATATGGTGGTAAATCTTGGAAACACTCTCAAAATAGCTTTTGTATTTCCTGCTTCCCATTTATTATCTCTTCTCCACTTGGGATTATAAGACCAAGATCTAGCTACATCTATAAGTGTAACACCTTCCATTATATATGATCTATCCAAATATCCTTTGATAAAAAATTTTAGATGGCTTTCATCTTCATTTTCTTCATCTTTTGTCACTAGCTTGAACACCTCTCTTGAAACATTTAATGAGACAAATACTTTTCTACTTTCTACTGATGGAAACTCCAATAACATATGAAATGTTTCTTATGCTCCAATGTCTCTTTTAATGATAATTTCTATTAGAAGTCTTATGTATGCTCCTGATGTTGCTATATCTAGGTTTTTAATATTTACAAGTTACATTAACATTTGGTGATACATTTATGAACTCTTTTCAGCTTTTGTTGCATACTTTGCAATATAATTCATTACATGTTTTGAAAGAATAGGTTGTAAATCTACATATGATACCCATAATTGAAGCATGTTATGAATATTTTTATTCACTCAGTCATCATTTCTTGTAGGTTTATATATTTTATCACCTATGGTTGGGTCTTCAAATAATTTTGATCTATCTAGGTGTAATGGCCATGGTGTACCTACAAATAAGGGGTTTTTTTTATCATAGGTAAAATAGGTTTTGAAGGGACCTCAAAACCCTTTACAAAAAGAGACATTTCTTCAACATATAATCAAAAGTAGAGCAAGCAACCAAAAATAAGCCAAAAAATAGCAAGGCAACAACCATAAAGAGTTACAAAAAATAACATGTGACTATAGATTCATCAGGATGTTAGCCACTTCCAAATAACTATTGATGATATTTTGATGCTTATTAATGACTTCAACAACCTCTTTAGTAGGAATTATAGCCTTCATCTTAATTTTCTTTTGGGTTCTAGTATAAGGACTCGTATCACATGCCACTTTTTGTTTGACTCTAGAAATATCACCAACCCCAACCATAACATCTTTCACAACAGAATCGTTCCCCAACCACTTCCTGGATTTCTTATTCAAAAGACACAAACCTTCAACTTTATTACATATAGAATGCTTGCTCACCTCAAGAACCTTCTCCAAATTTTGATAATCATGGTCCATTTTTTCTTTGGGAACAACAATTCTTGGTTCTAAATAATTTTTCATCTTCACCATCTCATCAACAATCATTTTCAAAGTCTTAAGAAGTTGACTAGTCTCAGTTTGGACCTTATTAACTTGAGCCTAAAAATTAGGTTCCCTCGAGGTAGATGGCTCTTTAGAATTATTAAACATTTTCTAACCCTGACATTGGTGAAATTAATTTCATGGAAGACCCAATTAAAGAGCTTGAATAGGGTTAATGAACCCTCTTTCACCATGCCAAGAAAATTAAGAAAATATTCCCTCTTGAAAGTGATACCATCCATATCAACCACCCACTCCTCCCGAGAGTCTCTTCTAATATTGTCTTTACCAAGGGTATCATCCCCTTTATGACAAGACATAGACACATTGTGAATGGTAACCTTGGGGCTAATACCACCAAAACAACCTTTATCCAGATCCTTCTCCACCTCAACAACCTAAGAATTCCTAGCAATAGGCGATAAAGCACTCTCCTCTTGATATTTCCCCTCTTTCCTCTTAGAATTATTTTGAATATTCCCTTTCTTCGGCCCCTCCTTCCTATTTGAACTAGTAACAAGGGGAACATAAATCTTATCCCTAGAAATAATGTCCTTTTTTCGCTTTACCTAAATTTGCACCCTTTAGGTTGTTACCTCCCATCACCTTCACAGGTTTAATATTCTAAATTTCATAGGTGCGGTCCTCCTTCTCCTCATTACTTGTATCATACTCATTAGACCTAAGGGTTTTAGGGGAGTTCCCCTTCTTTATTATCTTTCCCTCAAAGAGGGGTGGAGGTTCTGAATAGACTTCCATGGAAGCCTCCAATCCTAGCACATATTCATCATCATCAGACCCATCTTCTGACCTTGTATCATACTCAAAATATTTCTTCTTCTTCCAACCTTTGGAGACCTTCTTCAGTTGATCAAGAATGATAAAAGACTTGAAAAAATTGGATATTAAAAGGGTTAAACTCTCATGAAGAACATGGTTCTTGGTATTATGATTATGATTATGATCTTTGATACCATGTTCCAAAGACACCAGTAAATAAAAAGGAAAGGACACCTTTCTATGCCTAAAATGATTAAGAAAAGTGATACCTAGACATTATAGAGAAATTCCCATCGATGGTGAAGTACCTCATAATTTTGTGTGAAACATATCCCCATATAACCTTTATAGAGGAGTGATAATATCCACCACATTTAGACCACTCTAACTTTATCCTCTCATCTTCCTTGAAACAAATTTCCAAGGCCACGCTAGACTCATTTTTATCTCTATAAAATTTTCTACCATTAGTGGGAAAACCAGTAATCTTTGCAATAAGATCCTTAGTAATGTTGAACTCATTGCCACCAATCTTCAAAAATCTATTCTACCAACCTTCAAGGAAGCCCTTAGATGTCTTAGGATCATAACCGTGCAATTTCTATTATGCCCCTACCCCTATAGTGTGTATTGGGTTATTAGTAGTTGGATTGTGGATACCTTAACTCTTAATTAAGTTTTATTATCATTATTATATTTTTATTTAGTTAGCTAGGTCATCCTAGGGCTTATATAGGGTTATCTAAGTCATCATGGGTGATATCCTAAGCATATATAGGTATACATAGGAGGTTATGAGTCTTATTTTATCATCATGTTGAGTATTGTGTTCTTATTGAAGAATATTGGAGGTGTCCCCTTGAAGTGGCATATTATTATCAAGTAATTTCAACATATTTAATATTATATTATTCTTATGCAAGTTTTTTCATTACAAGTGGTATTTGTTTGTCTCCCAAATCAATAGATCCAATGAGTCCTAAAGAATAGCCACTTTCTAATGTTTACACTCAAAGATGGATTTGGCCAACTAACAAGATTTAGTCAAAGATCGAAATATCCTACACTTCTATCTTTGTAGGACCAATGTGGGTCTCCCTTCAGAATTCCTAAAGACTTAATTCAATTATGCACAAACATTGCATTTTATAGTAGATAATTCGTAATTAAAATATACCAAGGAAAGTCTTAACAACTTCAAATCTGGCTATATTTTTGGTATCTCCACACTCACTCAGCAATTGGGAAGCAAAACTCAACACTAAAACTAAACCCAACAACACAAATTAAAATGATTTTCAATTAATAATTTTCTCCTGAAAATGTATATAGTTGAACGATAAATCAATGCCTAATTCTGGGCCATGGAGTCAAATATAGAATCATAAAGAAAATATCATCAGCAAATAAAATTCAACTAGTAGATTTAAAATTCTAATGCCTTGCACTAACAGATCCACTCTTTTTGTCATCAAAATTCTTCTTATAGATCCATCTTGCACACTTGAAATCATGATTATCTACTCAAAGTGATTTAATTATTTTCTTGAAATAGAACTATGAACAAACAACACAATCTTAAGGAAATTGAGATGATAAACTCAAAAATACCTTGTATATTAATTTCATATGATTTAAAGTATACAAATATAGAAAGAATTTGATTACAATCATGCTCTGTTTGCACAAACTAATTAATATTTACCTATGAAATCAAAAAATTACAATCACATATTCTATTTGTGACTTAGATTCAACATTTTTTCTATCTACCTAGCCCCATAAAAAAATATAGAACCCTTACAAATGAGAAGGAATGAGAAGATATAGAAGGAAGAAGAGCCCTAAAATTAATGCATTGAACACTTGAAATCTTCATCCTTCGTTGATCAATAACTGCCTTCTCCTGAAGAAAAAACCTATTTAGTAATTGTTCTCCTGCTTCATCACTCACTTGTCTTGCAACACAAAAATATTGTCCACCTTGAAGAGCCATCATTCTTCTTTATTTCATAATTTTATCTTTTCATCAAACTATAAAAACCCACTTACCTTTGCCTTACATATTTCAATTATTCACATTTAAGTTTTTACACTTTAAAAGTGAAAGGGTTTAATCTATTATATCATGGTGCAATTTACTCTTAAGACTTTTACCCTACTAGTAGAAACATTTTACCCATGGGCTTGTACATTTTCTTGCCTAGCAAAGAATATTTTTTATCTATTCATATTTTAAAGTTTTTCTTTTAAACAATGAATTAATTTATTTCACTGAGCAACAAATATTTTCTCTTGTGCCCTTTTACTTCACTTTACATATTAAAATAAAGCATCAGGAAACCTTATTTTACCCGCACCCCCTTTTCACCTTTCATATAAAATTTTTCATTTAAAAAAAAATGAAAACACCAAATTCTCATCGAGCACATTGGAAAACATTTTATTACTTTAATGTTTAGCCTTAAAAAAATTGTAGGGCCCACCAAGGCTTCCTCATGCACCCCACTAGTCTTTCTCATGATGTAATCACCATCCCATGGGGCTAGCAGGGTGTGGTCAAGTTCAGTCCACATCACCTCCTTCTTCCTCACCATTGATTTGCTTGTTTTCCCTAACTCTTCATCTTCTAGTTCATGCTCTATTGCTCAGGATCATGGCAGAAAGGCATTCCTTGTGTGCTACACCAAAGTAGATATTCCACAAAAAAATTTGATACATTTCACTGTAATCACATACCACCCTATGCAAAGAAAACACTTGTGAGTTTTACCCACAGTCCAAGGAGTGGAATGAAGGGGTTCTATGCAACAACTTATTCTATCCATACCATCCCTTTCCAAAATATCATCTTCTAATCTTGAAAGGGTTGTTGGTGAATCTTCCCAATCTTTTTTCAATGGACCATCCTCAGCCTCAAACATTTATGTACCTTTTGTTGCACAAAATGAAGGTGTTCTTGAGTTTTAGATAGTTGTAGTAGTTGTGGAAAATACTATGATGATGTGGAATATTCCAATATTTTTATGTGGTCTACAATATGTTTTTGGACCTTGAGAGGTGTGCTTGGAGTCACTTATTATTATTAGTGCATGTTTGGCTAACCTAGTGTGCTAGTGCTAATTGTAGTGGATAATTATTGTTTGAGGAAGTGTTCAAAAGCACATTTGTGTAGATTTGAGTCCTATTTAATTATTTCCATGGTTTGGATTCATTTCTTTAGATTATGGAAGTGTTTGGTGCTGACCTATTTGATGTTGCATAGTTGAGGTGCATTGTTTCCTTAAGGTCAACCTTATTGAGATTGCTTTACATTGCAAATGGTATAAATGCAAGGAGATTTATTGTGTGGATCAAAGTAGAGTGTGTGATGTAACATATGTGAACTTAATCAATTTTTATGAATTGAGTGCGAGCCTTAATACTTATGACTTCCTGATGCAATGAGAAGAAGGTGTCTACATTTTTGTTTCGTTTGATGAGTTGTTTATGCTTCAATGGAACTATACCTTTGTTATATGAGAGATGCATTGCTAGTAGTTAAAATTTTTAGTGATCCATCCCTTCTTCTATTCTTCTTCCTTTTGGAAAGTGAGTCCTTTGGTAGTGAACCACCAATAGTGAGCCTTTATCTTTTTGGGTAGTGAGCCTTATTATATTTGGTATTGTAATTCATATATTAGTGTAAACACTTAAATACGTATTGATCGGTATTACGCATTTGAATCTAATTAATTAACATCATTTCCCCCTAAATCACTTCTAACTAAACATTTAATTAATCTATATTGTTTAATTAAATTCATCACTTTCTCTTGTTAGTCAAATAATTAAATTTATCAAATTAATTCATCCTCTTCTCACTAATTTTCATCTCATTCAACTAAATAAATCCAACTAATTAATAAAATTTCATAAACCCCTAACCCACCTAAGTTAATTAATTCTAAATTAATTAACCCTAAGCTACTTGCTAATCCTCATTGTAAAATCCTCTAGCTTTTAACTTCATCTTGGTCAAATAAACCCATGGTTTATTAACCAAGTTGCACACAAAATTAATTTCTTTGAATTAATAATTAGCCTATTTTTTCCTCCAAAAGGTATACTCTTTGAGAATATTTCCTCAACAACCCATTTATTGACTTTCCCTCCAAAATATTGAAAAACCTCTTACAAATGCCTTTAATTCCTCTTAAAAAGACATTTAATTCCTCTTACAGCCATCTTGTCTCTTACATTCCCACCAAAAGTCTCTTACACCATCAACCATATTCCTAAAATTCTCTTAAAGTCCCTTACATTCTCACCTACATGCCTTAACTCATCCCTTCTCCCAAAATGCGCTCACACATGTGTGAGAACATATCCCCATGGCTTTTGTTAGCTTTGTGACACTTGTCACTTGGCTATTGATTCCCATCTTAGTCCCACATTTCCCAAATTTTCCCATTCATCCAAAAATTCATGCACAATTACTATATCCTTTTTCATCTCACATCTACTTGCATCTTCATCATCACTTTGGAGGAATTTCATCACATTCCATCAACAATCTTGGAGCTTATCAAATTGGGATTGGGAAAGGGATACTTTCCATGTCAAAGTGACACCAATTCCCCTATGGGATGGGGTTTGACTATCTTAGATTAGGATTTCATGTTCATTTACTTGATATTTCATGTTATTTTGCTCATGTTTTCTTATTCTTAGCATGCTTAAGAATCTCATATGGAATGTTATTTTTTCTCGTTTGAATGACTAATGCTCTTGTGTTTGTTCATTTTTAGGTAGGTATAGTTAGGCATTCACATTTTGACACTAGCAGGAGGGAAACCAGTAAAAAAATTGACATTTTTGGGAGTTTTTCCATGAATTATAGGTTTCTAGAATGGAACAACACCACATGATTTGGAAGAATGACACATATGTTTTACAATGACACTTTTGTTATTTATAGCAATGCTTTTGTGAATTTGAATCTATTTTTTGAATTTGGATATATTGACACTTTTGTTTATAGTGACCCCTTTGTGAATTTAAAACTATTTTTTTACTTTGGATATAGTGACACTTTTGTTATTTATAGAAACACTTTTGTTTATAATGACACTTTCATGAATTTTAAATTGCTTCTGTAGTTTTTAAATATAATGATACCTTTGATTATATTGATTCTATTATACTCCCTATTTCTGCGCAAAGTGACACTTCTTCTCACTAGAGTGATGCCTTTGTGATTAGCGAAACCTTTGTTAGAAGGGAATAAAGCATTGACTTGAAAGTTGAAAATAATTTTGATGATTGTTGTAATAGTTTAGGACATATTGTTGCCTTTCATTTTTTTAGGACCAACTAGTTCATTTTGGGCTTAAAAATATTAACCATTACTTTGGATTTTTCAAGTTCATCAAATTGAACCTAAAAAATCACCATTCATTGTGATGTTGGGCTAAAATTGAACAAGATAAACTCAAACTTAGATCTGGTTCTTAAAAAGAACTCATTTTTGTTTGAATGATAAAATGAAAAAGTGTTTTGTGTGAGTCATCTTGTTTCCATACACTTTAAGTGTGTATCCTCTCCCCTTGCACTTCGTGTGATCTTGGGTGAAGAGAAACAATCAAAAGTGTATTTTATTTCTTTGATTCACCCTTAAGAGAGGGACTACTATGAGAAACACCCCACAATGGGAAACTTATTGTCAAGATCTTGAAGCACATTACCGACGGGCTATATCAAAGCATGGGAAATAATAAGAAAGTACCTTCAATCCTAAGGTGCCAAAATATCACACCTAATCTCACATATTAAGTGGAATAGGAATGGTTAAAGATCCTTAAGTGGTTAGTGAATAGTAGTGAAATGACAGGCGTTCACAGTTTATTTTCCTTAAAAGAATTTGTTTGTAATGCAGACCAAAGTAGGAGGGTCTGGTGAGGGATTGTCCAACCTCACAGCTTTAAAGACTAACACCTAGATCTTATGGATAAACAATGGAAGATAATAGGTAATAAACATAAAGATAACATGTATGCAATAACACATGACAAAATAATTATCCTGGGAGAACCTTCAAGGGGAAAAACCCAACCTTCAAAGTGCAATCATCATTATATTAGATCTCATAAACTTATTACATAGGCCTCTAGGGCTTTACAAATGCTAGGCCACAACCCAGGAATTACAAACAATTCATATAATAACAATCTTCCATCACTTCTTCCTTCTACTTCAATATTTCTCTGCTCTACTCATCTTACCGGATCAAAACACCTCATCACTGTGCTTTAGGACTACTGCTCTTCAAACTTCATCTCTTCCTTCAAAATATTAGAATATTGTTCACACGCATAACTTCACACATCTCACACATCTCACACATATGCCTTCCTTCTTCACTTTTCGTTATCAATCTCCTAAAAAAAAAGGATCTTATATATTTGCATCCAAGGATAACATCAACTACATGTCGGCCCAACAATATATAAAAATTGTACAAACTATCAGCCCAAATCCATAGGCAACTATCAATGCACATCAACCAAGGTCAGCCCAAACATAGTAGGGACCCAAAACAACATGCCTTGAACACAAAAAACCTTAAAAAATTAGCCTCGAAGATCCACAACACGTAAAATCTCCATGTCAGCCAAGAAAAGGAAAACATGAATTCCCAAAAGGAAAAACACCAATCGTGAGAACAACAAACAATGTGAACTAACAACACAACTAGATCATGATATAGAAACATCCATGAATCACCATTGAAGATCCACAACAACTGAAATCATAAGAATCACATCATCTTCCTTTAGGAACACCAACTAAAGGAACTGAACAACTATTAGAACACAAAAACTCATAACTTGATCAAATCTTCATGCAAACCTCTGAAACTTTATGTGGATAAACTAGACATGCTCATCCACAAACCCTTTAATCCATGATTTCTCATCCTCAATATACTGAGCTAGCCATCATACTAAAATTCACTACATTATCTACAACCTTTGTAACTGAATGTTCTTTGAATCTTCCAGATGCCCCTACATCAGACTCTCGGGGTTATTTGAAAAGTGAGCCTCTTCACTTTGGGATAACTTATGTCAAACTAAATGTTTTTTGTTTTAATTGGTTCAACAATATGTTCACAAGTACTTGCAACTACCTCACGGTTGGTGGGCTTCTCAAGTCCACCCTCCAAAACTACCTCAAGTGTAATTTGGATTCGGTGATCTACCTACAAGCCTTGCACTGCCTCAATGGTTAGCTGTCTAAGTAGTCCATCTCCAAAATATTTCCTCAAGATCAATGTCTGCCTCAATGAATTAAAAGTTAGTAGGTACTTGCAACTGCCTCAAGGTCAATGGTCTTTTCAAGTCCACCCTACAAAATTGTCTCAAATGTAATCTCGATTTAGCGATCTACTGGCAGGCCTTGTACTACCTCACTAATTGGTGATCTGAGAAGCCCACCCTTCAATTTGCCTTAGGATCAATGTCTTCCTCAATCAATTAAAATTTAGCAAGTACTTGCAACTGCCTCAAGGTCGGTGGTCTATTCAAGTCCACCCTATAAAACTGCCTCAAATGTAATATGGATTCAATGATCTACTTGCAAGCCCTACACTACCTCACTGGTTGACGATGTGAGCAAGCCCACTCTACAAGTTGCCTTAGGTCCTTCATTGTCTACTTCAATCAAATAAAATTTAACACCGAAACAATCATATGAATTCCTTGACTCATCAATATCATTTCCAAATTTCCTCTGCAACACTTTATGATCTCTACATTTCCTTTACACACCTCAAAATGTTATATACTATTCCTATAATATTCTCTATCTCTATAATGTAGAATCTTATTTTTTGTTTATGCTTCACATTGGTTCACTACTTTCACAAGTCTCCTTAATATTGTTGCTTCTTCTTCTAGTTCCACTATCCAATCTGATTCCTCCAAAGGTTCCCCTTCCTTTGGATAAACTAATTTTGTATCAATGGGTTCTTCTTCATCTACACAAACTATCTCTGCATCCTTTTATGCTGCTCTTTCATTAGCTTCTCTGGTATTAGGTTTTTGATGACATTTAGTTCTTGATTCTTTCTTCCTCCAAACCTGATAACAGGTTCCTTCTCTAGAAAATCCTCTTTCACTCCTTTGGTACCCTTCATTGTGATGAGTATTACGACTCGTATCACTTCTCCCTCTATAGTTTGAATAAGTATCCTTGTTCTAATCTTTATAAGGTCTTCTTTCCCTGCATCCTGATCCTTCCTTTCCCTCAACATGTGAATGCTTCAATCTATAAAAAAATTCTGAACTTATGAGCAACATGCTTTCATTTTGATCCATCAATCCATCCATAATTCATCTATATACAATCTATCCTAGGATTTCTCCCTCTAATTTTATTCCAACACATCTACTCAGAATGATTCCTTAATCCATAAAACTTACAAGGGTGTAAATCCCAACACAATTCCTTTTCATGTCCATGCCTATTACAATGTGAACAATACATACTTTTTCTTCCCTGATCTGAATTGTTTGAACTTGTAACAACATCCTTACCTCTTTCATATCCAAGGCCTTCAATTTTGGGTCTCATTACTGGTTCAATAGGTTCTATAATTCCTTATTGATACTTTCCTAGTCCTTTTCCTCTATATCCCATTCTCTGCATGATTTTGAAACCAATACCATCTCCTACAGTTACAGGCTTACTTACATTGTTATCTTCAACTTCACCTTCTGCAACATCACACAAATCATTAGTATCACAAGAAACATCACAAAGTTCAGGGTTCAATCTCAGATTCTCATTCTCCTTCTAGCATGCTATAAGTGATTGCTCCAACTGATTAACATGTTCCTTTAAGCCAGAAATTTCCTTCTTCCACAAACTGTTCTCCCTGTTAAGCTCTTTCAAAATTTCCTCCAGATCTCTGCTCTTCCTATCCAACTGCTTAAACAACATGAATCCTTCTTCAAAACTATCCAGTTCTGCTTCCAGTTCTTCATTTCTCCTTCTCTCAATTTCCAGTTCTTCTTCAAGAGCATCATACTTATATTTTACTAGTTCTTTCATCCTCTCCATCAATTTTGAATTACACTTCCTGATTTCACACAATTCTTCCTCCAAGATATCCCTTTCACATATCAGGTACTCTTTTTCCTTCTTTGTTCTTTTCCCAATCTTCCCCATCTTGCAACTGATTCACAACCAACTCTTCAACCTTCTCTACAACCAAATTTGATAAACCAAATCTTCAAACTACTCTACAACCTTCTCTGAAATATATTTGCAACCAACCAATAGATTCACAACCTGCTCACAGATTCACAACCAGATCTTCAACCAACTCTAATACCAATTGACACAAACCAAGGTAGGAGGGTCCAATGAGGGACTGTCCAACCTTGTAGCTTAAACAACACTCAGATCTTATGGATAAAAAATGGAAGCTAATAGGTAATCAACATAAAGATAATAGATATGCAAGAACACATGACACAAGAATTATCCTCGGAAAACCCTCAAAGGGAAAAACCCAACCTTCAAAGTGCATTCATCATTATATTAGATCTCATAAACCCATTACATAGACCTCTAGGGCTTTACAGATGTTAGGTCATAGCCCAAGAATTATCTTTGGCAATCACTTTGGATACTTATCCTAAACAAAACACATCCCTTTGGCTAGCGATATGAAGAAATTGACTTGTTTGTTCACTTGATCTTTTCTTTTGATTTATTTTATTGCACCATTCCAATTACCTCTTTATGATGTCTATCAAAATGATTTATATAGAAATGAATGGGGCATTGATCATTATATTTCATTTTCTATGCTTGTGGGATGTTCTTGTAATATAACCTTAGCAAATACTTGCTCTGTTAGATGTGTATGGAAGGTGTTTTCGATAACTTGTTGACTATTGCATTGGGAGGTTATGCCTTCTATGTTTTGGTTTGAGATGTTTGAAGCTTTTGAAGTACAACCTAGCAAGGTTTCCATATGTTAGGTGTGAATGGGGATACTCCTATTTTTTTACTGAGTCAAATTCCATCACACTAGATATCACGCCATCCTAATTATCTATACCTTGATGCATCGTATCTATGTGTTTTATCAAGCATAAGGAAAATTGTATCATTCATGTCCCAATCCCTAGACAAGAAAAATCATCATCACTCATCACCATATCTAATAAATTCTCAATGACTCATAGACCTATTGGAATTCTAAATCTTCTCACCATTAAGGGTTACTCCACCTTATTCTTCTTATTTTTCTATCTTTACTAACAGTTCTATCCAAGTGTTGAATATGTGTGGTATATCAAAATATACATGAGGCTACCCATGGCCGATGACTATCTATACATCATAAAATTTGTCTACATCAGACATCTGAGCTTTCTAAACCTCTTTGAGTTGAACTAATCTTAAATATTTATCACTATCTTGACCTGAAAAATTTGGAATTTCCACCCGATCTCTTGAGGGAGTAGTGTAGTAGCACAATTCCTTCCATTGGGGCAATAATGGGGCATCCAAAAAATCGATAATCTTTTGAATTTTAATCTTGGAAGTAGTGCCAATTTTGAAAAGTTTCTGTCTTTGAACCAACATAGTAGGTAGCTCGCTTCAAAGAGGGGGAAAATGTAGACACTTAAATAAGTCTTGATCGGTATTATGCATTTGAATCTGATTAATTAACATCATTTTTCCATAAATCACTTATAACTAACCATTTAATTAAATAATCTATATTGTTTAATTAGATTCATAACTTCCTCCTATTAATCAAATAATTAAATTTATTAGATTAATCCATCCTCTTCTCACTAATTTTCAATTCATTCAATTAAATATATCAAACTATTTAATTGAAACCCTTGTGTCTTCTCATTTAATTAAATAAATCCAACTATTTAATTAAATTTCATAAACCCCTAACCCACCTAAGTTAATTAATTCTAAATTAATTATCCCTAAGCTACTTACTAATCCTCATTAGAAAATCCTCTAGCTTTTAACTTCATGTTGGTCAAATCAAACCATGGTTTATTAACCAAGTTGCACATGAAATTAATTTTTTTTAAATTACTAATTACCCTATTTTTCCCTCAAAAAAGTATATTCTTTGAGAATATTCCCTCAACAACCTATTTATTGACTTTCCCTCCAAATTCTTTAAAAGCCTCTTACATGCCATATTGTCTCTTACAAGAGAATTTACCTCTCTTACATCCCCACCAACATTCCCTTACACCCTCAGCCATATTCCTTAAATTCTCTTGCATTCCCTTACATTGTTACCTACATGCCTTAACTCATCCCTTCTCCAAAAATGTGCTCACACATTTGTGAGCACATATCCCCATGGATTTCATTAGCCTTGTGACACTTGTCACTTGGCTATTGATTCCCATCGTAGTCTCACATTGCCCAAATTTTCCTTTTCTTCAACCCTTCTTTCCTATAAATAGAGGCTTCCTCTATTGAATATGGATCCATCATTTTATGCAGTGTTACGCTATTAATTTTTCATTCATCCACAACTTCATTCACAATTACTATATCCATTTTCATCTCACATATACTTGTATATTCATCTTTTGGTTTGAATTCAATATTACTTTGGAGGAACTTCATCACATTGCATCAACAATCTTGGAGCTTATCAAATTGGGGTTGGGAAAGGGCCACTTTCCACATCAAAGTGACACTAATCCCCCTACAGTATGGGGTTTGAGTAGCTTAGATTCGTATTTCATGTTCATTCACTTGTTATTTTATGTTATTTTGATCATGTTTTCATCTTCTTATCATTCTTAAGAATCTCATAGGGAATGTTATTTGTGTTTGTTGATGTTTAGGTAGGTATAGATTGGAATTCACATTCTAGTGCTAGAAGGAGGGGAAAATAGCTATGTAATTCCTTTCACTAAGGTAATAGTGGGGCATCCAAAAAATTAAGAAACTTTTGAATTTTGATCTTGTAAGTAGCATTGATTTTGAAAAAATTTAGTCTTTGAACCAAAATAGAAATTACCTTGCTTCAAAGAGGGAAAAAATGTAGACACTTAAATAAGTCTTGATCGGTATTACACATCTAAATCTGATTAATTAACATCATTTCCCCCTAAATCACTTCTTACTAACCATTTAATTAAATAATCTATATTATTTAATTAAATTCATCACTTTCTCTTGTTAATCAAATAATTGAATTTATTAGATTAATTCATCCTCTTCTCACTAATTTTCATCTCATTCAATTAAATCAATCAAAATATTCAATTGAACCCCTATGTCTTCTTGTTTAATTAAACAAATCCAACTATATAATCAAATGTCATAAACCCCTAACCCACCTAAGTTAATTAATTAACCCTAAGCTACTTGCTAATCCTCATTAGCAAATCCTCTAGCTTTTAACTTCACCTTGGTCAAATAAACCCATGCTTTATTAACCAAGTTGCACATAAAATTCATTTCTTTTAATTACTAATTAGCCTATTTTTCCCTCACAAAGGCATAGTCTTTGAGAATATTCCTTCAACAACCCATTTATTGGCTTTCTCTTCAAAGGCCTTAAAAGCCTCTTACAAATGTCTTTAATGCCTCTTATAAAGACATTTGATTCCTCTTACATGACATATTGTCTCTTACAAGGGCATTTACCTCTCTTACATCCCTACCAACATTCCCTTACTGATGCAGTGCAGTGGTAGAAATTACACAATTGATACTATATTTCACAATAGATGGAATCATTACTCTCTCAAAATTCAAAGGAAATCATATTAGGGAAAACTTCTTCACAAGGGTAGACATTTTGTCTTCAAAGAAACAAACCATTCAAGTATATTCACAACTCAACATCATCCAAAATTACCCTTTAGTCACCAACCTATCAAACTCACTCAAAAAACCACTCATAAGATCCCTCACACATCAGCTAGTGACCTTTCCTTCACAAACTGCCCCTTTACGTAGTAGCCTTCCAGAACTAGGTTTGTAGACATAACTAACAGTAAAAACATGAAATTCCCAATTTGTTTACATGTACAAATATCCTTTTGGACACTTTTTAACATATCAAGAATGCAGGTATGGTTACTTTGGAAATAAGCCTTCAAATTTGGACCGTCCTAGTTCAAATTAGGCCTAATTACTTGAACAAGCTAGGTAGCAGTAGGGTATTTAAAATCCAAGCTCTAAATCTCCACTCCAACACCCCACAAATGTGATATAGGGTTTGAATCATCAATTCCCACTAGATAGAACAATCTCCCAAAAGCTTTTCAACAAAACCCTAAGCCTCTAGGGTTTTTAGGCCTAATACCTGAAGATTTTAGGCTAGGTCAGCAATCTTGCACATGCCAAACACCTTCCCTTGCATTTGAAACTTTATGAAAACAAATAACAACCCTACCTCTTCCATTCCACTAAGTTTCAAGAGTTTCCACTGGTGGAATGGAGAGATTTACATTTTTCTTCCCTTCAAGCTACCCTATCTAGGGTTTTAACCAATCTAAGAAGAATTGGCTCTAAATTACTCAAATCTTAATGAAAATGAATGAAACCAAGTGAAATGGAGAGTAGACTCAGTTATCCATCAACTCCAATCGAATTTAAACCATGGGAAAATTGTACATAAATTTACAATTCACTATAGCCGAAAATTATGTTTAGAAAATGTAGAAAATAGAGTTTTTTATTTGATTCAATCTTAAAAACTTCAAAAATAACCTCATGGTTGATGATACAAATACTTTTAAGGTGTTTCCCATCAATTCTCACAATTTAATTACCATATTTCAATTTCCAATGGTTCAACTTCCACTTGACACTAAAAATTGCAAAAGTTTCTTTGTGCAACTTGACAACATTGACACTTTTTGTATTGATATAGTACCTTAACAACTAATGATCCAAAATACACTCCAATACATTTAAAATGGTATTATTAAACCTTATTACATTTTTTTAACCCAAATGAAACAAAACATTAAATTTTGACCCCTCTTGGAGGCATCAAGACCTATGGTGCCTCGGTACCATACTCCCAGGGAAGAAAAGATTCAAGCTCCTCTTGAATAGAAGGTAGAAAAATGAGAACGAAACCTAAAATATCTTGTTTGATATCTTTAAATCCCTGCATATAGTCTTATTTTTAATAGTTCCATGCTTGCTTCATCTTCACTTTAGGTTTCTTGAACACTTGGTGAAGGTAGTTGAACTTGTCAATATAAGACTATCCTCCATATGCACTTCTACCTTGTAATTGATCCATTTATCCTTGATAGATGTCATGTATGCCAATAATACCTTGCTCTCCTTCAATGGGTTTTTCCATTTTCACCTTATCTTTCTTGTCTCTCAAGTTTGCAATCTCATCAAGAGCACTTTTTCTTCTCTCTTGGTCTCTAACCATCATGCCATCAAGCTTGGGTTCTTGATCAATGTTACTACCATCTTATAAAAGAAATGAATCATAACTAGCCTTTGTACCTTCAACATTACAGTCATTAACATCTACAACTCTCTTTTTCTGCTCCACTTGTAGTGGATGCTTGTCTAACTGTCCATCTTCCATTTGAAACTCAGTTTGATCAATATGATGCTCCATATTTCCTTTCCCCCCCAAACATTACTTTCTCAAATTTTTCATCTCCTTCACAACAGTCCTCTTTCCTTTAGCTTCAAAATTCCCTTCATTTTCCACCTTCCAAACAAGTCCATAATTTGTGTTGACACCAACTCTTCCTTTGGACACATCACATTCTTCATTTTGTTTGTCATAGGTTCTAGTATATGATAGACCATCCCCTATTACAAAAGCCATATAGTGATTAGCATGTCTCCTTGGAAGAAAAAAGTCAAAAAAATTATCAACCACTATGTCTACATGATCCTTCAATACCTCTTGAACTTCCCAAGGCAACTCTTCAATTCTTGTTGATGTTAGAAAAGTTCTAGGTTTTCTCACAATTGTAGTACCTATTTCTTCCTCTTTTATCAGTTTTAAAAACTCCTTTGTACCCATTGAAATCACCCTAGACTCCACTTGTGCATTTTGGATTTCATCTTGTAGTGGTGTAAGGGTGTAGGAAACTCCATCTTTTTCTATAACATGTGTTTTTTTTTTTCCATCATATTTGGCACTCCTATCATACTTCCAAGGCCTCCCCAAAAGAAAATGGAAAACATCCATTGCTATTATGTCATATAAAACTCTATCCTTGTATCTCTTGAATTTCACAAGACAACTAAAAGGGGGGTGAATCAGTTATATTTGATTACTTTCACTTATGATCTTAATCAATTAAACATTCACTTTAATTTGTTATTAAGTATAAACATGAAATTCAGATAATAGAAAGAAAATACTAGAGACACCAGATTTACGTGGAAAACCCAATGAGGGAAAAACCACAATGAGGATTAACTCACAATATAATAGTAATGCAATACCGGATACAAAGGCTCACTACCCAGAAAAGAGTCACTGTTTGGATACAAAGGCTCACTTCCTATTTTATAGGACTCGCTATCTAGAAGGAGGCTCACTACCTACATACAAATAAAGATAATAGAAAATCCACCACAAGTTTCACAAATTCATAGCCTTGATCAAAGAATTGTAGACACCATCAGCTCATTGCTTTTAGGAATCTAACACATTAAAGTGCTACTACCTTGACTCACTTTCACACACTCTTATTTTCACACTTGTCTCATACTTGTCACACTTCACACTTGTAACTCACAATATCTTGACTTGTATTTATACCATCTTCAATCTTAGAAACTTTATCTAAGGTTGGTTACACATTATTTATTTTATAAATTCAAATTAGGTCGGTGAACCAACATTCCTACGATGGATAAGAATGAGAGTGGACCAAATACATACTTAATCAAGACCTAAAAAAAAGCTTGGACCAATCACACACTTCCTCAATTGATGCTTATTCTTCATTTAACATGTAGACACTTGGTTGACCAAACCTAATGAAAACACCAATGAAATTTGAAGTGTGTGCATCCACAACAAGATGATCACCCATGGATCACATAACATACTTCGCCAGACACTAGGAACCCTCTTAGAAGTCTTCAGATACATCCATGACAACTACAAAAATCTTCGTACACATAAACACATTCTATCAGTCACACTGGACTATGCAGACACATATAGTAGCTCTAGAACAAGCCTTTTGGAGCACCAAACCATGAGCACATTTTCTAGAACACAAATAACATCATTATCAACCTTCTTCCAAATACACAAGATCTGAAACAAACCACTAGAGGAATGTAGAGTAGAAACATTTCTCCTAGTCTACAAACAGACAACTTTGCCAAACCCGTTCATAAACCAGTGAACACAACTTTCACTCTTCAACAAACCAAAAGCTACAACTCAAGGTATACCATCCAATTATTCCCATAAGAAACACTAAAAATATGCACAAGCATAGGATCAACACAAAATAAATGTAGAGCACATTATCGAAGATAATTCAAGACACACACACAAATCTGTTTTCATTATTGATTAATTTTCTCAAAAGTACTTGATATCAACACACTCGCAACACTGTAAAGATAGATCCATGTACTCTCAACACGTCTTACATTATCTCAACTATACATGTACCACCTGCAACACTTGATTCCTTTCTCTACAACAACCTGAACTATGTTGACATCAATGACAGCATTAATGACAACACCATCAAACACATTCATACTTGCAACAATCGCCCCCTTTGTCATTGATAAAAATACATTATGTGAAAAACCATCAAAGAAAGAATACAAACTATCCTACTTCTTCTTCCTCTTTTTTTAGATTAGACAACCTACACAACATTTTTGCACTCACTTCTCCTTGCAAGATTCTCTCTTCCTTTAATATTTTGTAGATGGATAGGCTTTTTCACATTACTCTCTCTCCCCCTTTGAAATTAGTGGCAAAGAATTTTTTTGCATCAATCGTTAGACATATGAAACTATGATCACTCCCCCTTAGGGGTGCACCCGCATCTCATACTACAAAAATGATACTCTCTACTCCCCTTGAGGAGTAGACCCCAATCACTAGTCAAGACAAATGATGAATCTATAGATCCATTGGACTAATGAACCTCCATGTGCACCTAGTTCAAGGAAGGAGGGGTATTAACCCCTAACTTCTCCCTGAGATACTCAAAAGTATCCTTTGGAAGAGCCTTAGTAAATATGTCTGCAATCTGATTCTTAGCAGACACAAATTTAATTCTGACTTCATTTTCCAATACCTTCTCCCTTAAGAAATGATATCTAATAGATATATGCTTTGTCCTAGAATGCATTACCAGATTCTTTGAAATATTTATTGCACTTTTATTATCATAGAAAATAGGGATAGGCTAATCACACATCATAGACATATCCTTCAATTTTTGTTTCATCCAAAGTACCTATGTATAGCAAGATGTTTCTGAAATATACTCAGCTTATGCAATGGATACAAAAACTAAATATTGTATCTTTCTTAGCCATGAAACTAATATTCCTCCAAGAAAGAATGCACCACCACTTGTACTCTTCTATTAATCTACACAACCAACCCAATCTTCATCAGTGTAGTCATTCAACATGAAATCAGTATCCTTAGAATACCACAAGCCATAATTTGGAGTGCCCTTAAATATCTAAATATCCTCTTCACAACTATAACATGTGTTTCTTTAGGTTTTTATTGAAATATGGCAACCAAAAATATTGCATGCATTGTATATGGTCTAGTAGCAGTAAGATAACAGTCCACCAATCATAGATTTGTACATGCTTTGATAAATTTTAGGAGAATCATCATCCTTACTCAGTTTGCATCTAGTCACCATAGGAGTATAGACCAGTTTGGAATAATCCATTCTAAAATTTTTCAACAATTCTTTAACATACTTAGATTGTGAAATGAATATTCCCTTATCAGTTTGATTCACTTGGATTCCAAGAAATAAATTCAACTCACCAATCATAGACATCTCAAACTCTTTTTGCATTTCATCTACAAATTTCTTGTGCATACCCTCATTTCCTCTAGAGATAATACTATCAACATACACAACAACTATCAAAATTTTGTTTCCTTCAACTTTGAAATAGAGATTGCTATCTATAGATCCTTTGGTGAACCCTTTTCATGTCAAATATTTGTCCAACCTTACATACCATGATCTAGGAGCCTGTTTAAGTCCATATAGTTCCTTTTTCAACTTGTAGACCATGTTTGGTTTATCTAATAGCTAAAATCCTTCCAGTTGTTCCATGTACACCTCTTCTTATAATTCTCCATTCAAGAAGGAAAATTTGACTTCCATCTACTATACCTTGAAATATTTATGAGAAAAAAATTCCAAAAACATCTGAATGGCCTCCATTCTTTGTATTGGGGAAAATGTCTCCTCAAAGTCTATTCCTTCAACCTATGAATAACCTTTGCATAAAAGCCTCACTTTGTTTCTTACTTCTTCACCATCTTCATTTAGATTATTCTTGAACACCCATTTTGTATCAATTACATTCTTGTTTACCAGTCTAGGAACTATTTCCATATCTAATTGTTATCTATCTGCTATAACTCTTCTTTCATTTCTCTAGCCCAAATCTCATCTTTGCATGCTTCAAAAACTATTTTAGGTTCTATCTTAGAAACTAAACACAAATTTACCTCAACTTCTATGACTTTACTTATTGTCTTTACACCTTCACTTTTATCTCCAATTATTTATTCTTTCAGATGATTCTTCTGTACATACTTAGGGGTTTTAGGAGTAGGTTTCAAAGTCTCTTCTTCTTCAATCTATTCTTTTTATTCCTTATCCTCTTCTTTTACTTTTCCACAAATAGTTTCATTTGGTTCAACTTCACTTATTTCAACTAGTTTGTACATATCTTCATCAAATTTTATATTTTCACTTTCAACTATCTTCCTCAGTCTTTTATTGAAGCATCTATATGCTTTTCTATTAGTTGAGTACCCAATGAAAATACCTTCATCACATATTGCATTAAACTTTTCAAGGTTCTCATCATCTCTTTTAATGTAACATATGCTTCCAAACACCTTAAATTACTTAATGATAGGAGTCTTACCAGTCCATAGTTCATAAGGGGTCTTTGTGTTGTTACCTCTGATCTAAACTCTATTAGGAATATAAATAGTAGTGTGGATTTCTTATCTCCAATATACATAAAAAACATTTTCCTCTTTCATCATAGTCCTTGCAGCCTCTTGAATAGTTTGGTTCTTCCTCTCTATAAGTCTATTCTATTGAGGAGTTATAGGAGTAGAAAAATGTCTTATACCATGTTCTTCAAAAAATGCATTAAACTCACTAGAAGTGAATTCCCCAGCTCTATCAAACCTTAAACATTTTATTCTTAGGTTCACTCCATTCTCTACCCTTGCCTTAAACACTTCGAATCTATCTATAGCTTGAGCTTTCTCCCTAATAAAAGCAACCCATGTAATTCTAGAGTAATCATCAATCACAAGCATAAAATATTTTTAACCATTAAGACTTCCTATTCTTGTGGGACCACGAAGGTTTGTATGAATCAATTCCAATATTTTGGTAGATGATTGTTCTTTTTCTTTAAAGATACATCTTGTTTGTTTTCCCAAATGACAAATTCTACAAACAACATTGGTAGGCTTTGTAATTCTAGGCATATCCCTAACAACTTCTCTTGAACTAATTCTGATCAGATTGTCAAAGTTTACATGTCCCATCATCTAGTGCCATAGCCAACTTTCGTTAACCTGAGAAAAAAAACACAGACCATCATCACTCTTAAGCTGATAGATGTTTCCATATGTTATGTTTCCTATAGCTACAACAATTTCAGACCCTTTTTTGATCTCAGGGATATTATCTTGAAACACAAGCTCGAATCATTTGCTACATATTTGTCCAATAGTTAAGAGATTATGCCTTAATCCCTTAACATAATAGACATCATCAATACTGTGTTTTCCATCAAGACTAATTGTTTTTTTTCCAAAAATATTTGCACCAAAATCATCTCCAAACATGACTAATCCTCCATCATAATTTTCAAGTTTAGTGAACTTACTTTTGTCTCCGGACATATGATTTGAACAACCACTTTCAATTACCCAATAATCTTCATCCTATCTAGCATGAAAGGAAATAACAAGAGTACCTTCCATCTCATCCTTCTTGTTTTCTAGACTACATTCCCTTGCACATATCCCATGGTTCATAAACATAGATTTATTCTCCAAGGCTAGAACAAGCATTCATCTTTATCATCCTCAAAGTTAGACTCATCATCAGAAATTCTAGCATCTTCTCTAACATAATATAATTTCTTGAACTTTCTATCCTTTTTATCTTTATTATCTCTGTTATTTTTGTGTACGGCTCTTGTTGGACATCTTGAATCATAGTGACCAATATTTTCACAGCTAAAACATTTAAAAGGTAACATACCTTTGTACTTATTGGTACCTTTCTTCAATTTCCTTGTAAATTTTGCTTCCAACTCTTCTAAACCATCACTATTCAGATCATCTTCTATCTTAGTTTCTTTGAAGGCTATTTTTGTTTTCTCCTTTTATTTTACAAACTTCCTCATCTCAAATGTAGTCAAGGTGCCAAATAGCTATTCTTTAGTGAATTTTTTTGGATCATATATTTCTTCAATAGTAGAGACCTTGTCACTATAATTCTCCGGTAGGGTCATCAAGATCTTATTTATTATATCTTGATCTGCTAGAGTACCACCTTGATTTTTGAGTTCATTAGCTAAAATCTCAACCCTCTGAAAGTAGCTTGCAATGTATTCACCTTCTTTCATTTTCAAGTTCTCATACCTTTGATTTGTTGTTAGCTTGTTTGATAATTTGACTCTATCATTTCCTTCATAGATATCTTTCAACTTTTCCCATATTTCATAACCAGTGCCTAAAGAAATAATTTTTTTCCCCTCAGTCTTAAATAAAGCACTAAAAATAGCATACCTTTCTTTTTCATTTTCCTCATAGGAAAAAATATCATCTATAGAAGGACCACTTGTTGGCTCAACATATTTTGTCTCAACAACTTTCCAAGTCTTGAAACCAAGGGAGATCAGGTAACCTCTCATCTTCACTTTCTGGTCACTACAATTAGCAACATCAAACATAGGGATTTGCAAATTGTGCACCATTAGATCTACCTCAAGTGGTTAAGCTCTTATTTAAGGAACCAAGGCTCTGATAAAAATTGTTAAATTGCACAAGATAATTGAGAGGGGGTTGAATCAATTGTATCTAATTACTTTCCCTTCTGATCTTAATCAATTACACATTCACTTTAATTTTTTATTAAGTATAAACATGAAATGTAGATAACAGAAAGAAAATACCAGAGACACCAGATTTATATGGAAAACCCAATGAGGTAAAAAACATGGCGAGGATTAACTCACAATATAATAGTAATGCAATACTTGAAACTATCTAGAAGGAGGCTCATTGCCCATAGAAAAAGAAAGATAATATAAAATCCAACACAACAAGTTTCACACATTCCCAACCTTGATCAAAGAATTGTAGACACCATTATCTCACTTCTTTTAGGAATCTAACACATTACAATACTAATGCCTTGACTCACTTTTTCACACTCTACTTTTCACACTTGCTTCAAACTTGTCATACTTCACACTTGTAATTCACAACATATTTACTTTTATTTATACCATCTTCGATCTTAGAAACTTTCTCCAAGGTGAGCTACACATTCTTTATTTTACAAATTCAAATTAGGTCGGTGACCCAACATTCTTGAAATGGATAAAAATGAGAGTGGACCAAATACATACTCAAACAAGACCCAAACAACATCTTGGATCAATCACATGCTTCCTTAATTGATTTTTATTCTTCATGTAACATGTAGAAACTAGGTCGTCCAAACCTAATGAAAACAACAATGAACTTTGAAGTGCACCCATCAACAACAAGATGATCATACGTGGATCACATAAAATGATTCACTAGAAACTGGAACACCTCTTAGAATTATTTAGATACATCTGCAACAACTCCAAAAATCTTCGTACACAAAACACATTCCATCAGTCCAACCAGACTATGCAGGAACATATAGTAGCTCTAGAACAAGCCTTTCAGAGCACCAAACCATGAGTGTGTTTACTAGAACACATATATCATTATTATCAGCCTTCTTCTAGATCCACAAGATCTTAAACAAACCACAAAATGACTATAGAGTAGAATCATTTCTCCCATTCCACAGATAAATAACTCTACCAAACTAGTTCACAAACCGGTGAACACAACTTTCACTCTTCAACAAACCAGAAGCTACAACTTAGGATATACCATCCAAGGATTCCCATAAGCAACACTATAGATCCACACAAGCATAGGATCAACAAAAAATAAATGTTGAGCACATTACTAGAACACATTTAGGACACACACACAACATTGTCTTCACTGTTTATTAACTTTCTCAAAAGCACTTGATATCAACACACCTGCAACACCATAAAGATAGCTTCATGTACTCTCAACACTTCTTACCGTATCTCAACTATACATGTACCACCTTCAACACTTGATTCCTTTCTCTATAACAACCAAAACTATGTTGACATCAATGATAGCATTAATGACAACACCATCAAACACATTCATACTTGCAACAGTATCCCCCTATATGAAAATCAACCCAACATTGTTCATATACAACTATGTGTTTCCCTTTATTAAGACAAGAAATGTTATATGGAGTGATATGATGGATTATATTCAACTTAAGCTTTTCAACCATCTCAACTGAAACCAAATTATTAGTGCTACCTAAATCAATTACAACTTTACAACATTTACCTAGGAAATTACATGTAGTTCTGAAAAGCAACTTCCTCTATGGTGGCTCTTTCTCCATAGGTAATTTTATTAGAGTTCTTCTCACCATGATAGACTCACCAACTTCTAGATCAACATTGTTGGATGGAGATTTCACACTTTCATTATTCTCTACTTGTGCAAATTGATTTCTTCTTTCTCCTCCAAATGAAGTAGTGGTTTGATTTTCAGTGCATTGTCATGCTTCATGGCCTACAAATTTGTTGCATGCATAACATTTCCTTGTAAATCCACTTGAACCTCATCTTTGGCTTCCAAATCTACCCCTTAATCTGATCTACCTCCTCTAAATCCACTTCTAGAATCTACAACTTGATCTTGGGTATTGTTTGTCTCTCCTTGGCTCTCATATGACTATCCTGAATCAGAAAATACCCCTCTTCCTCTAGAATTCTTTCCTCTACACATGATTTTCTTTTCTTTCCTTCTCATCAATTTATCTTTAGCCTTGATGGCCAATTGATAACACTCCTCTACTATTCTTGGATTGGTGAGGCTCAATTCATCTTTAAGGTTATATCTTATCCTCATCATCTTCTACATTACCCGGCCTTATGCTCAATTTGTAGAACTCCTCGGTATAGGAACTCACATCCATATCCTTCTAATTAAGGTTTTGAAGACTTTTGAACAACTGTATGGTGTAGTCACTAGGAAGAAAATTTCCCTTGAGTTTAGCAACCATCCTATCCAAAGAGGTGATTTTAGACTTTCCCTTCTTTCTCCTTTCACTTTGTAGATATACCACCAAAGCAAGGCATGGCTCTTCAAATTTGTCTTGGCCGACTTCACCCTTTGATCTTTTGGCACATCTTTATAATCAAAGTAGTTATCCAATTCTTCTATTCAATCTACAAGTTCTTCACTATCCAACTTTCCTCCATACATGGGTAAATCCATCTTAATCTTATGACAATATCCCTTGATTTCTTTCAAGACATTTTCCATCCTCAAGTCATCAGGATCCATCTCTTCCTCGGACCCTTGGGAACTTTTCTCTTCCCTTTCTTCTTCTTGGTCACTCAAATCTCCTATGACCTTTCCTCTTTTTTGAATTTTTTCCAGGGTAGCAAGCCTCTTCTTCAATTCACTCATCTCTCTAGAATGATTTTCCTTTGACTCATTCACTTCTCTAGCAATGGTATTCCCTTTTGGAGACATTTTGTTCCTTCTTCACTTTAACTTTTCCCTCTTTATATGAAACATATAATCTGATACCAATTTGATGTAGAGAAAGGGGAATAAATTAGATAATTGATACCATATTTCACAACAAATGGAATCATTCCTCTCTCAAAATTCAAATACAAACATATTAGGGTGGACTTCTTCACAAGGGTAGATATTTGGTCTTCACAGAAAAAAACCATTGAAGTATATTCACAACTCACAATCATCCACAAGAACCCCTTGGTCACCAACATATCAAACTCAATCAAAAAACACTCATAAGATCCCTCACACATCAACCAATGACCTTTCCTTCACAAACTACCCCTTTACCTAGTAGCCTTCCAAAATTGGGTTTTCAGACATAACTAATAAGGAAGACATGACATTCCCAATTTGAGCACATTTACAAATACCCTTTTGGACACTTGTTAATATATAAACAATGTAGGTGTGGTTACTTTGGAAAGAAGCCTTCAAATTTGGATTTTCCCAATTCAAATTAGGCCTAATTACTTGAACATGTTGGGTAGTAGTAGGGTATCTAAACTCCAAGCTCTAAATATCCACTCCAACACCCCACACATGTCATATAGGGTCTGAATCATCAATTCCCATCAGATAGAACAATCTCCCAAAATCTTTTCAACAAAAGCCTAAGCCTCTAGGGTTCCTAGGCCTAATACATGAAGATATTAGGCTAGGGAAGCAATCTTGCATGTGCCAAAAACCTTCCCATACATCTACAACCTTATGAAAATAAATAACAACCCCACATCTTCCATTCCACCAAGTTTCAAGAGTTTCCACCAGCGGAATGGAGAGATTTACATTTTTATTCCCTTCAAGCTACCCTATCTAGGGTTTTAACTAGTTTGAGAAGAATTGGCTCTAAACTACTCAAATATTAATGAAAATTAATGAGAAAAAGTGCAATGGAGAGTATTATTATTTCTCCATCAACTCTAATTGAATTTATACCATGGGAAAACCACACAGAACCATACAATGCAATGTAGTAGAAAACAAAGTTTTTTTATTTGATTCAATCTTCAAAACTTCAACAATAACCTCATGGTTGATGATACAAATAATTTTAAGTCATTTCCCATCAATTCTCAGGGTAATTGCAGGATCATCATGGAAAAAATAGGCCCTTAAGTGGCAATGAAAATTCAAAAAATTAGAGCTAGACAACTTGACATAAAAATTTCAATAAGTTATCTAATATATTTTAAAAATATGTAAGAATAGAATCTATAGAAAATTGAATGTAGTTTCTAAACTACTAGGTTTATTAAAAAAAATAAAAATCTATTTGGTGAAAATTTGAAATTTCAATGTAGCAGTACTTAAATTTCATGGAAAAATAAGAAGTAGGTGTCTGTCTGACCACCCTAACCACAATAAAATGATAATATTTTTTTATAATATTTTGGATATAAGTAGAGGACTCATGTCTCAATGTGATGCATATTTTTTTGTAATTATTTTCCAAATAAATAATTAATTACGAATTCTTTATTACAACTTTAAAAAATATAAAACTCGTATGTCTAACCACCTTAACTTGGTCAAAACTTCATGAAATTAATTTTTTCTTTTTTTAATACTTTAGTATGTGAAGCATAGAATGTGATGCATGTTTCAGATTCAAAAAATGTGATACCGTTTGAAAGCTATAGATGTTTTTCAATCAACCTATCAATCAGGAATTTAGTCTTAATTCAAATAGAAAATTAATAACAATTATTTATTAAATTCAAAGTAAAGAATAATTTATATTGGTGGAAAGATGTGAATCTCCTTTAAAAACCCTTTTTGTTTCATTAATTTTGGGTAAAAAGAAAGTCGTCAGCCACATGGGCCATCATATCACTTACATATCGCCACTTTTTGGCCCATCATGATCCTGCACATACCCCTCAATAGTTAGTAACCATATTTAAACTTCCAGTGGTTCAACTTCCACTTGACACCAAACATTGCAAAAGTTGCTTTGTGCAACTTGACAACATTGACACTTTTAGCATTGACACACTACCTTAACACTTAATGATCCAAAATAGACTCCAACACATCTAAAATGGTCTTCTTAGACCTTATTATATGATATTAACCCAAACAAAACATAAAATTAACTTTTTACCCCACTTGGAGGCATGAAGACCTATGGTGCCCCTGCACCACTTACACCCTCAACCATGTTCCTTAAATCCTCTTACATTCCCTTACATTCTCACCTACATGCCTTAACTCATCCCTTATCCAAAAATGTGCTCAATCATGTGTGAGCACATATCCCTATGGATTTCATTAGCCTTATGAAACTTTTCACTTGGCTATTGATTCCCATCTTAGTCCCACATTGCTCAAATTTTCTCATTCTTCAACCCTTGTTTCTTATAAATAGAGGCTTCCTCTATTGAATATGGATCCATCATCTTATGTATTGTTACTATATTCATTTTTCATTCTTCCAAAACTTAATGCACAATTAATATATCCATTTTCATCTCACATCTACTTTCATATTAATCATTTTGGCTTGAATTCATCATCATTTTGGAGGAATTTCATCCCATTACATCAACAATGTTAGACCTTATCAAATTGGGATTAGGAAAGGGCCACTTTCCAAAAGAAAGTGACACCAATCCACCTATGGTATGGATTTTTAGTATCTTAGATTAGGATTTCATGTTATTTTGATCATGTTTTCTGGTGTAGGGGCACCAAGACATTTATGCAAATAGTGACAATTGAGGTCTTTTGGTTATTTAGGGGTATTTGAGTATTTTTGTTCAAACAATAAGGTCATTTAGACCATTTTATGATGTAATGAGTCCTTGTATAGGTATTTAGGTGGTTTGAAGGTCTAAGTTTCAAAATATTGCAAAATTTGCAAAATTGTGTAAGAGTTGTCAAAATAGCAACTTATTGTCAAATGGTGGAAGCTCAAGAGTCATATTGTTGTAGTTTGTGGTAAATAAGTTGGAATTTGTTTATTCATGTTTGGAATTCCTTTAAAATGCCTTGTGAACATTTGAAGAGATATTAGCTATTGATAATTTGAATCTTGAATACAAAAATCACTATTTTCTCATAATTTTTTGTGTTTTGCTTTATAATTTGTAGATTCAAGGCACTGTAATTACCTATACATTGTAATTTTTGATCCATGTTGAATATAATTTGATATAGGACCATGTTATATTCTATTTTAATCTATACTTGTGACATATCACTAAGTTTGAAGTGTTTTGTAGGCAATTTTTAGGAAACGGGTTGTTAGCCCTGTGTTGAACATTTTGAAGTCTCATAAAATGCACTAATGGCCCTATAACATAGATTAAATGATCTGCAAATAAGAGATAATCTACAACTAGAATAAATGATGTTAATCCTAATCTAAATCAAACAACAAAGAATGAATAAGTAAACATAATAAATAAACAAATTAATGGAAAGCTCTCACCGAATATGCATTCACTCCTTCGAATTATCTTGATTGCTCTTCTCCATTTTTCCTTTTCAGTATTCTTGCCCTTAGATTTTTGTGTTTGAATGCAAGCATAACTTCGTCGAATGTCTAAGCAAACTATCAAAGATAATTTTCTTCTCAAAAGTGTATGATTTTGGGAGGAGGAATAATGATAATGACAGGCCATTTTATAGATTTTGGGTTTTCGAACGATTGGCAGATGAGATTGATGAATTCCATGCGATGTGAGTTCTGTCTTAGATAGAACATGAGTCAGAACATGAGTCAAGAAATACTGCAAGATAAAGACTAAGTTAGAACGTGAATTAGAACACAAGTTCAAGATCTTAATCTTCAAAAATAGAAGAAATAGACTTTGTATGTCAAAGAAAAAGTTAGAACTAGAAGAATAATGTATTCAAATGCAAATAGGAGTTAGAACTAGTTAATCGACTAGTTGTGATAGAGAGCCTTCTCGCAGAGATAAACAGGTGTTGAATCCGGAGATAACTGGAGAACTAAAAATAGATCTTGAGTAAGAAGGTGAGTGAATGACTAGTCAATTGATTGATAGAAGAATGTGACATAAATAATTAATAAATGAATTAAATGCTAATTTAATTCAACATTCAAAAATAAGAGACTTTAATTAAATAAATAAAGATAATTTATTTAATTTGACTATTGAAAAGAATAAATTGAATAATTAAATAATAAATATTTAATTAAGAAGGAAAAGTATGATAAAGGGATAATTAAATAATAAATTATTTAATTGATAGATAAAGGGGGACGAATTAATTAGTTAGCAACATAATAAAATAATAATTATTTATTTAATTAATCAAGTTGAATAAATGAATTAATGAAATAATTAAAAAGGGGTATTTAATTAATAAAGGAAATATGTGTTAGAAAAGGTAATTAAATAATAAACATTATTTAATCAAGACCATAGACTATAGAAAATTATGTCGAATGTGTACTCGCAGGCCTAGACCAATTTTTGTTGTCTACAGTTTGCCCCTCTTTGATACAATGTTGGTACGGTGTTGTGTCAAAGAAAATATGCCTCGATCGTGCCCCAGCATGAAACATGTTAAGGTATGGCCCCTTGGGAAAATCAACAATGTTTTGAGAAATTCCAAAAAAATTAGGAAATATTCCCAATAAGTCAATTTGATAGCTAGAAATGCTATGGAGTTTACGGAATTGAATTTGGATATGATACAGATGAGTACAGGTCATTTGAAGTTGAAAGGTTAAGCGGCCAATAGACTAGGGCAGAACAAATGCCACCCAAACCCTAGCTATAAATAGGAATTAGGTTGAAACCTAATTCATTTGCACCTGGATGAGTTAGGAAAACTAAGAATTTGCTCTAACCAGTCGACGAAAATGGCACCCATTCCCTATGCTACGCATCGAGGATATCGGATTTGGATGTTCAGGTGGCCAGCCGACATAGGACCATCGGTATGTACCTGAAAATGAACCTTTGAAATTTATTTTTTCATGTATTTCTAGGTGTTTAAAATATATTTAGCATATGCGGTCATTCGTAAATGACACATATGCCATCGTATTCGTCGCATTTGACTGCGAAACGACGCATGTGCAAAAACACGTCTAGGCTAGGTTAGGCATTTTAGGGAATAATCACATTTGAATTAGAGTTCATTGCATATGTATATATGCAATGCATTTGCATTAGGATTAGATGCATGTGGGATAGTGAACAGCATATGCATTAGTGAAATACATATGTAGGAGATAGGTAGGCTGTAGAAATATGCACCGCATTTGTAGTAGGTAGAAATAGGTGTAGGAAATATGTGATGCATATGTAATATGCAATGCAAATGAGGTGTTATACAACACATTTGTAAAAATGCACCGCATCTGTGAAATGGACCGCATTTGGCTGGTAAATTTTTTCAAAAAGAGTATCTAAGAAAAACTTGAAAATTCTTCACATCATGGTTTAAATGCAGGTTGTATTAGATCCTATATATACACAGGAGACATGTCCTGACACATTCAATCTGAGAGATCGTTTGACTAGTGTAGAGATATGACTTCTATGGAGACTTGGTCTATGTCACTATTTGTCGATGCCCACTATTCGGGTGAACAGGGGGATGCTTACGAAATTGTGCGAGTGATGGCACTTTGAGACATCATCCTTTCATTTGCCGATTAGGGAGGCGACTGTCACATTGGAGGATGTGTACAAGATATTGAGACTGTCGATTAGAGCAGAGCGGGTGATATATGATACCCAGCGTGGATTAACCGAGTTAGAGAGATTATATCAGGTGGATGATATTAGTAGGCTCGACATCGAGCATTATGAGATCAGATGGCTAGTATTAGCGGATAGATATGATAGGATTGACTACATATTGTGTACACTGATAGGGGGATAGTTCTACCTGATCGACGGGGTCACGAATTTCTGGTTGGTTGGGGTGCAATGTTAGTTGGTATGTTGGAGAGAGAGACTATGTATGCTTGGGGTCCATTTCTACTAGGGATGTTATATTTCCACTTACACGATATTGCTTATAGAGACACACAGCCACTGAGTTGTGGGACCACTCTGCTGATGGTATGGGCTTGGGAGAGGATAGCTATTTTTTGTCCTCCAGTTACTGTAGAGCGATGGGAGAGATTCCCATATGTGTTCCGGTATACATGACACATCACTCAGACACATGTGGGAGACATTGGATTTTTGAGACATGCACTGGACATTCTAGATCAGTTTACTTGGAGACCGTACATGGATTGTGAGGAGTGGTCAGATGAGGAAATACATTTGGTGTTCTATAGATAGACATAGTACCTTATTGGGAGGACTATTTTGAGTGTGCATATTATTGAGAGACACTTGCCAGATAGAGTTCTGAGATAGTTCGGTGAGGTTCAGGATGAGCCTTGGAGTAGAGTAGAGTATGGTCATTCTTCCAGAGAGGTTCCATATTGTAGGCCCATGATTCCTATTGCCACTGCAGAGGTAGAGATATAGGATTTATAGCCAATACAGTGGGGATGGAGAGATGGAGCAGTAGACCCAGGGACGATAGTTGTGTATGACACATGGTGGGTAGAGCATTGGCCTGTGCCTTACACAGATCCAGATCAGCCAACACCCATTGAGAGATGAGGCACAAGACTGAGAGGATGGCGAAGAGGTGGAGGTGCTAGAGTTGGTAGAGTTGGAGGGAGAGGTGATGATGGAAAAGGAGGTAGGCGAGGATGGAGAGGACGAAGAGGGGCTCAGGTAGGTGGACTTTCACCTATTCAAGAGGTAGTGGTTGAGGATGTACGGATGTTGGACATCGGAAGTGGAGCTAATGTATAGGCTGGGGATGAGCATGTTGTAGAGGAGGCAGTTGTAGAGGAGCATGCAGAGGTGGATATTGGGGTAGAGGATGTTGTAGAGGATGTGGATATGGACATGGCTATAGACCCTCTAGGTTTTCTGCCAGGATATGGGGAGGATGATGTTGAGGAGGAGGAGGCACTAATGGAGGAGCAGGAGAGAGAGCTCAGGGATCAGATTGTGGAGGGGAGACAAGAGGATGATGCTCCTAGGGATGGTGATAAGGAGGATTTGGAGGAGAGACTGAGATTGATGACATCAAAGTTTGATTCTATGAGGATAGAGAGAGACAATTCCTATGCAGAGAGAGACAATGCTCGTACAGAGAGAGACAATGCTCATACAGAGAGAGATAGTGCACTCATGGAGAGGGATCAAGCCATAGCTCAGAGATAGGAGATAGAGCAATAGTTCACAAAGGTCAGACACCTTTGCAATGGGTCTTCATCTAATGGCATGGTACAGGAGTTAGTTAGATCAATTGAGAGAGCCACCCATTACAGGGACTTATATGAGACAGTGGTGCTAGTAGAGAGATGAGCTCCTAGCTTTTCAAAGGTGCGCAGTTAGAGATCATAAGGTAGGAGTCACACTAGGACACAGAGTACAGAGGGTTTGGTAGGACCACTGAGGGTAGGTCCGTATGAGAGGCTTTCCACCTCATAGAGAGCACCTTTGAGGCTTTTCCCACCACTGTCACCATGTGAGAGTAGTGGCAGTGGGACACGATGACAGTTATATATGTAGACATTGTATTTTGATCAGAGAGCCTATGAGCTCATGTTTTATTTATGGATACATTCTGACATTATATTGTGACACACTATTTTGAGCGATATATATATATATCTGATTTTAGCGGCTTCTATATGATATGCAGTTCTATTTTATGGATGATGCATTATTTCTACATGATTATGTTTCCTAGATGATGTATGTGCATGCGTTATGAATGAATATTTCTACATGTTATGAGTTATGCATTTTATGATGCTATGGATGTCTTAATTTACTTATGATAATGGATGCAAATGTTCTATATGATGCTTATTTATATGTGATGGTGATATGTACATGCAATATTTACATTATGTATCTTATGATGATGAAATGCCTATTATGTCATGATTTTGGATGTATGTAATGAAGATGTTAATGTTACTTATCTATATGTTTAAAATACAAGGAAACTATATGAAATGTTGATAGAATGTATGCGAATGCAAATAGCCTAATGTTTTGATCATGTCACAGGACTTTATCATTATGTCGAAGATGAGAAATGTTAGCATGAATGAATTCAAAATGTTAGCAAGAAACAATTAAGGTTGATTGATTGAGAAAAACATATAATCTTTGATATATTGCCAAATATGTTATGCTTGCTTGTTATCATCATTGGGCGGGACATGACACAAATGGATGGTACACATTATGATATGAGATAGACCATAGTGTACAAAGTCATCCATCTACGAAGAATAGATAGTCATAGACAAGGAGTGTCTTAACTCATACTAAGGACATAATTTCCCTAGCCATTTTATCGAGACAAACCACAGACAACAAACAAATAAAATCCAGGTCATGAGACGTCATTGCTCCTCTAAATCCTTGATAGGACATCCTTGAGGAAACTAGTAACATGACTCAAAAAACAATGTTAAAAGAGACAGTTGACATATAGCAGCCAAAGAAAAAGAGTCCTGAGACATCCTTGCTTCTCTAAATCCTTCAAGGGACATCCTTGAGAAAGCTAGTAACTAGACTAATTCACAAATCGATAAAAAGATAAGACAAAATAAGATGTAAATTCATAAAGCCAAATAAAAGTATTCGCCAAAACTTTATCTTGTAGGACTGTTTGATTGTTTGATGTTTGACATAGCATAATATGAGAGATGACACATACTGCAATAAGATGTTGAGTCTAGTTTCAACTTGATGACTTATGTATAAGGCATGACAAAGCTTGGTTTCAGAAAGACACCTGTCGTATAAGACGTTGGAGCATGATGACGTTGAAGTGACAAGTTTCATGAGATTATGAAAATTTGATATCTGTTGACAAGAAAGACATATCTTCCTTAAGACATAGGTTGATCGCTTTGACAATGTGTTTGATATTGACTTGATGACTTTAAGATGTTGCCTTGTTCATGCATGACTTGTTTTGATTCCTTGACTGATAAAAAGTGTGTGTAGAGAGTGTATGACTTGAGATGATACCATAAACTATGATATGCAGCTTGTGTGATAGTGATTGTGAATGAACCCTATTGGACTGACCTAGTGTGGTCGTAGGAGCTCATCAATTGATTAGCCTTTCCTACATTGTACACGTAGAGACCTCGTAGTTCGACACAACCAATGACTTTGAATATACAAAGATTCATGATTTAAATGTGTGTGATACATGACAAACCTAATGCCTCAGGGGCACATCGATTGATGGCCTTGCCTACGTCCCAATCATAGAGGAAATGTAGTTCAACTATGACTGACTGAACATGACTGACTTGACTTTTTTTTTGGCATTTTCTTAAATGTTTTTGATTTTTTAAAGATTTTTGAAGTTTTCTAATGTTTTTGGGATTTTTTAGGACTTTTTCGATGGTGTGACATTATGTACAAGGGGTTAGGGCATAGAACAAGGATTTTCCCCCCAATTCGGAATAAGATTTGTAAGATGGAGTGGAGAATGTGACAGAATGGATGTTAGATGTCAATCATTCCAAGCGATGGATAAGACAACCATTTATTATGAGAGATGGTCAAAAGGTCTAAATAGAATGATGGTAGATGGAAGAGCAAGCTTGAATACACATGGCGCCTATTTGCTAGGTTCTCACCATGGTACTTATCCATAGCGCCGCCAAAGTGGTTTTCACTATTGGACGAATTTATTTCTCTTTACTTTTTTAATTTTTTTAATTTTTTTGGTGTTACAAAGATGCCTGTTTGCCAGGTTTTCATCAAGGTAACCATTTTTTTTTGTTCCATTTTTTTTGTATTTTTTAGATTAAGACACGGATTCTCAGAAGCTAAGCATGGAACCTTTTTAGATGAATATTGTTGATAGGTGACAAAAGTGGCTCTCCTTCAGGAGTAGAGAGTTGGTACGCTCCTGATCCAAAAGTTTTTGTGACTATATAAGGCACTACTAGTTAGGTTCAAACTTACCTAGTTTTTCTCGTTCAGCTTGATTCTTAAGATTCTCCATTAATACCAGGCCACCAATGTCAAAGTGTCTATTGAGAAATTTCCTATTGTAGCTATGACAAAGACAATTATGATATGCTTACAAATGGTCTAGTGCAATCTATCTTCGTTCATCCAGTAATTCTAGCTCTTGTAACCTAGATACACTGTATTCTTCATCGTCAATGTGACCCTTCAAGGACACCCTCAAGGAAGGTATTTCAACCCCAATAGGTAAGATAGCTTCGGATCTAAATACTAGGGAGTATGGATGCTTGTGCGGTAGGCCCATAAGGCAGGATTAAGTTGTGGGTTCCAGTCACGACCAGCATCATTAATAGTCTTCTTCAGGATTCTAACAATGGTTTTATTAGATGCCTCGACTTGGCCATTACCTTGTGGGTAATATGGGGTGGAGAAATGATGTTTGATATGGAATTCTTCACATAAATGGAATACTTCTTGGTTCTTGAATGGGCAGCCATTATCTGTGATTATGGATTGGGGTAGACCATACCAACAAATGATATAGTTTAGGATAAACTTAGATATTTGCGTCCCAGTGATGTAGGTCATGGGAATAGCTTCAATCCATTTGGTGATGTATTCAATGGTGGTTATGATGAATTTATGGTTGTTGGATGATGGAGGGTGTATCTTACCTATGAGGTCAAGTCCCCATTGGGCAAAGGGCCATGGTGATGTAATTGGACGAAGCTCTTATGTTGGTGCTCTTATCAAATCTCCATGTATCTGACACTGTCTACATTTCCTTACAAAGATATATGAGTCTTTCTCCATGGTAGGCCAATAATAACCTAGTCTCATAATCTTATGGGCTAAAGTAGGACCACTCGAATGATATCTGCATATACCCTCATGCACCAATCGCAAAGTTGTTTTTGCTTCCTCAACATCAAGACATCTCATTAGGGCATTATCTAAGGTATGTCTATACAGGGTTTCTTCGATGCTGGTGTACTTAGCTAACTTTCAGATGAATGTTCAGTGTTGGTTATTGGAAAAATCTAGAGGTAAGGTTTGGTCAGTTAGATAGTCAAATATGTCTTTATACCAAGGAGATGTAGGACCAACAATGGTATACACCATTGCAGTATCGGGGACATCATAGGTGGGGACCAACAAATGTTCAACCATAAAATCAAACTTAGGCACGTTACTCAAAATATCCAACAAGGAACCCATGGTTGCCATAACATCTGTGGCTCTATTCTAGATACACGATATTTTTTGAAAGGTAATTTCATTGAAATACTGCTTGAAACTATCAAACATACGCTTGTAAGGGGAAAGATTCTCATCCTTAGTCTCATAATCATCATTTACCTACCAGATTACTAGTTGAGAATTGCCAAAAACATGTAGACTCTTAATCTTCCACTGAGCTGCCATTTTTAATCCTGTCACTAAGGCTTCATACTCTACTATGTTGTTGGTACAAGGGAAAGAAATTCTAAATGATTTAGGAATGGTATCACCTTGAGGTGTAACAAATAGGATACCTGCTCCTGAACCATGATTTGTATGTGACCCATAAAAGTATAGTTTCCATTCGGTTTTAATGTTAATGTTGAAGAGAAATTCATCAGGAAAATCTGCCACTAAAGGATGGTCTACCTTCATAGGTACATCAGCTAGCTAATCTACAATCACCTGCCCTTTTATAGCCTTCCTCTCTACATACTGGATGTCATACTCGCTAAGTATCATAACACCTTTAGCCAATCAACCTGTTAATGCTGCCTTACTTAGGAGGTATTTGAGGGGATCAATCTTTGCAACCAACATTGTTTGGTGATTGAGCATATAGTGTCAAAGTTTATGGGTAGCAAATACTACCACAAGATAGCCATTTTCTATGTTGCTATAATTAAATTCATATCCCAATAAGGTACGACTGATGTAATAGACTGCTCTCTCATGACCTTGATCATCATTTTGTGCGAGAAGAGCCCCTAATGCCGACTGAGTTGCTGAAATGTATAGTATCAATGGTTTTCCATCTATAGGTGGAATTAAAATAGGTGGAGTGAGAAAATAGTCCTTGATTTGTTGGAAGGATTCCTGACATTTAGGTGTCCACACAAATGGTACTCCTTTCTTGAGTAGATGTTGAAATGGGTGTATTTTATCTGCCAGTTGTACAATAAAACACCTGAAGGACTGTAATCTCCCCAGTAGGGTTCTTAGTTGACCAATGCTAACTAGATGAGGCATTTCTATGATGGCTCTTACCTTCTCTAGATCTACTTCAATGCCTCTTCTGGAGATGATATACCCTAATAGTTTCCCTGATTTATCTCCAAAGACAAACTTCTTCAGATTTACCTGGACATTGTAATTCTCTAGCCTCTGGAATATCTTATCTAAAACCTTCAAATGATCTTCCCTTGTTTATGACTTAGCTATAATTCCATCTACATAATCTTCCATGAGAGTGTGTACAAAGTCATGGAAACTTGTAGTCATTTCCCGTTGATAGGTAGCTCCTGCATTCTTAATGCCAAAAGGCATAACATTCCAACAGTATGTGCCCCATGGACATGCGAAAGTTGTCTTGTGTTGGTCTTCAGCTGCTATTATGATTTGGTTTTCAGGCACCCAAGGATAGAGGTTTTCACAAAGGGACTCATCATTTTTCTTTTCATTGTCTTTTTTCTTTCTATTCTCATTTTTGTGACTAGAGGTGTAAATAGACTCCCCAAAATATGCTTTGTCATCCAAGTCTATGGTAGAGCCAACTTTATGATCCCCTCTTGGTATGCCTTCTCTAAGTCCCATGAACTCAAAAATTGCTTCGTTTTTCTCAGATGTATCTATGATAGGTGTACCTTTTTGATCCCAGTCAATAAGTTTGGGATATATAAGGGGCATGTCATCATTGTAGTTTTTAAAGGTAGCTATTGACAAGGTAAGTAAAGAATGGTTGACATGGTCACATAAGTTTTGGACTAACTCCTTGTTCTTCTTCCTATGGGTAGGTAAACTCTAATGTGGGACTATTGTAAGGGCAGAATCATCAGAAGATGGTTTGTCAGGTGCCCACTGAGAGGTTTTCACCTAGGGACTCATCATTTTTCTTTTCATTGTCTTTTTTCTTTCTATTCTCATTTTTGCGACTAGAGGTGTAAATAGACTCCCCAAAATATGCTTTGTCATCCAGGTCTATGGTAAAACTGACTTTATGATCCCCTCTTGGTATGCCTTCTCTAAGTCCCATGAACTCATCAATTGCTTCGTTGTTCTCGAATGTATCTATGATAGGTGTACCTTGTTGATTCCAGTCAATAAGTTTAGGATATATAATGCGCATGTCATCATCGAAGTTTTTAAAGGTAGCTACTAACAAGGTAAGTATAGAATGGTTGACATGGTCACAAAATTTTTGGACTAACTCCTTGTTCTTCTTCCTATGGGTAGGTAAACTCTGATGTGGGACTATTGTAAGGGGTGAATCGTCAGAAGATGGTTTTTCAGGTGCCCAAGATTCATGATCAAGGGTTTCCCAATAATAGTTATTTTGCAATTCTTCTTTGGACAAGTGTTTCCTATGACGGGGACTAGATGGTTTTGGTACAGGTTTTATCTTTAGGTCCAATTCTCCAAATAGAGCATCTATGTTCATGGTACTGGTAGAGGAAAGGGAATCCCATTCACAATCACTTGAGTTAGGGGATTCATCATAAATTTGGGGTTTGTCATAAACTGGGGGAAGTGGTTCATGAGATACCTCGATGTCTGCACAAGCACTCACTTCCTCTTGAAATCGTGATGAAGTACTAGGAAACCCAATTCTAAGTGGTTGAAACCCTAGCCCTAGGTATTTTGGTCATGGTGAGACAGTGATCAGTTCCATCCTTCCATTTTTATCTAGTCCTAACCCATTGTGCTCATCATAGCCTTCATTTTGCATTATCTTAAAGCCTTTTCCATATTGGTCCTTAGCTATTTGAATAGATGGGAAGGGGTGTGCATTATCTTCTTGATACAACCAAGAGTTAATATCACCTTGATCCACAATTTCTTCACTTAACTCTCCCCATTTGGTCAATGTCATTGTAGGGGGAACATGAAATGTGACTACTAACTGTCTTCTATCTGCCATGGGTAAGCCATATGCCTTAGGTGAAATCAGTTGACTGACATAGTATGATGCCTTTATATGATATTCACCACAACCCTTGTCTTGGATCTCAATCCTAGGAGTGAATGATGGTGGTTTGAATGAAATGAACTTAGTAAGATGTGATGGGTCAACATATAGGGATAAAGTGGATGATGAAGCTTCTTGGTTAACTCGTACTTGTCATTGTGGAATTTCCCTTAGGCTTGTACAATACTGAAAAGGATCTGGATCACCATCAATCGTGATCTTTGTGCCATTATATGTGAACTTAAGACATTGGTGATATGTTGAAGGTATAGCTTTCATTGCGTTTATCCAAGGTCTACCTAACAACAAGCTATACGAAAGGGTGAGATCCAAGACTTGGAAGCTGGTGTTCATGATTGCTAGGCCAATTCTGATAGGGAGTGTGACAACTCCTTTGGATGATCTTTCCTCATCATTGTAAGCCTTGATGACTATACTCTTAGAGGTGTCTATGCAGTCTTTTGAGAATCCTAATGCCTTAACCAATTTTAGGGTACACAGGTTTATACCTGCTCCTCCATCTACCAAGACTCATTAGACTTTGGTTTGATGGACTAAGACTTCAAGATGTAAGGGGTCATTATGATCAGACTTTTCAGTTGAGTAATCTTGTTGGGAAAATGTGGCATGATGTGAGTTGGTCAAATATCCCACCATTTCTTCGAAATGATCGAAATCCAAGTTTGTAGGGACAATTGTGTTCTATAGAGCTTTTTCAAGAATGGCTCGATGCTCAGGTGATAAAGTCAACAATTCCAAGATAGATATTTGCGTGGGGGTTTTACTCAATTGATCAAGAAGGTTGTACTTAAACTTGGAAGTTTGCGTAGATGGCTTAGAAGAAAGACCTGGAATAGTAATCTTAGTTCTGCGTGTGTTCACATTACATTCCAAATTCTTCTTAATGATGATGGTATTCATGTTCTCATTTGTGGCTTGGAGGTGATTTATGATCATTCCTTTACCATAGTCATACTTGGTATTGGTATAATTGGCTGATGGATTATTCTTGGGTCCTGAACTAGAGGCTTTTCCTTTTGTGTGGTCATGTAACGGGTCCGTGAAGACCTTCTGATCACTATTCTTGGTATTTTTCTACCCACCAACCTCTATGGTTCCATTTTCAACAAAGTCTTGTATAATATTCTTCAGTTGGCGACATTGTTGTAGGTTGTGCCCTTTCATTCGATGATAGTCACAACAAAATTTATCGTCCCACCATGAAGGTTTGAATTGTCCAGGATCATATTCTCTTGGTTCCAAAGGTTTGATGAGATTATGCTTAATCAATTCTTTGAAAATCATCTCGATTGGTTGTCCTAAAGGTGTAAATTCATGTGTAGGAAATCTCCTTTGTGATCTTTGTTGTTGTGAATTTTGGACATAATTGGTTGTTTGATCTGGACTATTCATCATGTCTTGATTGGAGTTGTAACCTCTAAGTGTGATAACTAGTCTCACATGTATGTTTTTAGCATCAACAATGTTGTCATTTGTAACATTTTTATTTCTAGACAAAAATTTATTTCTATCGTTTGGTGCATTATGATGTTGGACAATCGGATTTCTGCCTGGTACCTTAATTTCTCCTTTGTCTATAAGGCCTTTTTCAAGGATGATGCCCTTATGTACCAATTCTAGGAATGAAGTACAACAGTGTACCCTTAAGTTAATTCATAGTTTTGGATTGATGTTTTCTAGGAATATCATGACCTTTTGCTTTTCTGGTATTTCAACTGGACATCTGCTAGCTAGACTTCTCCATCTCTACAAGAAAGTGGTAAAATTTTCACCATCTTCTTGTGTTGTGTGGCACAAGGTTTCTATTGTTACTTCATTGTCTATGTTAAAGGAAAAATGTTCAACAAACTTCTTAGCTAATTCTCACCAAGATCATATACCATATGGTAATTTAGAAAACCATTCTATTCCTATCCCGATAAGGGTTCATGGAAATAGTCTCATCAAGTATGTGGGGTCATACGATATGTCCATGCATGCCGTTGAGAATTCTCTAATGTGTTCCAAAGGATACTTCCTCCCATTATACTTAGGAAAAATTGGTATAATGTATCCATGGGGGAAAGTTGTCATATAAAGCGCTTTGTCAAATGGACATGGACATGGGTCTTGCGCTGAGATAGTTCATTTGCCTGACATAGACATGCTGTCCATCTGCTATTGAAGAGTTTGCATTTGGTTTTGAAGGACATCTACTTGTGTCAAGGACATGGTGTTTGTGTTGTTTGGATCAATGTAGGTGTTTTGATATGCCATGTTCTATGACAGGTTGTGATTTGGCGAGGGAATATATCTCGTTAGAATGTTCTGATTTGGTAGAGGAATATTGCCTATTTGGATGGTTTGATTTGGTATAGGAATGTTTCCTATCTGAATGTTTTGATTTGGTATAGGAATATTCCCACCAACTTTGGATCTCTTACCAGTCGTGTTGGTGCCAAAGGGGTTGGAGGAAGTTTCCCCTGTAGTAAATTGTAAACCTTGTGTTATGTTGAAAGGGGTTGTGTTTACAATTGATAATGTTTGAGTTGGTATGCCACTTGGTATCACTGCGGTAATTTGGGGAATAGAAACACTTGACGTCATAGTTTGCATTGGTTGAGTAGACTGTGTTTTCAAAGTATGAATATCAAATCTTGGTGGTAGTGTGGCACCTTCTACTAGCAACTTTGCTAGATAACGGTGGAGATCATTTGCCAAACACTCATCCATAAAATGTGCAAAATCAGGATCTTTTATAGCGGTGTCTATGTCTTCTATATAAATTTGTCCATGTGTATTCCTAGTGACATGTTTTTCAAGCAAAGGTTTGTGTGGTCTTTCACTTCCTGATGGTTGATTTCCAAATGGATTGATCAATTTGTTGGGGTCTGAAATTGCTTTATGTTTCTTTTTAGACCTTGTTTTGACCATGAAAAGTTTGCTTAAAAAAGGGGTAATGCAGACTACGTCTAAAAATTGATATGACCTATGTCTATGTTTTTGGATTTTTTTTTTTGACAATAAATGATATTGCTAAAATGATTTCTAAAAAGACATATACTAAAATAACGTATGATAAGACGAAAAATATACAAAATATCGAGTAGACTATGATGATACATGAGTCTAAGATGGGTATAACCTATCACCTATGGAATAAATGCATGCAATGATTTGTATTTGACCAAGGAACCTGATTGTATGACGAGGACAGTTGACAAGGTGAATTTTCCAAACTAGACTATTAAGATGAAAAGATCCACTAAATGGGACTAAAGTGACTAGGTTCAATGATTGTGACAAACTGAAACATGAACATTTCCAATGATGAGGAAAGTTATCTATTCTGTGATATGCAATTTCCTAAGAAGTATCGATATGCATGCAACTTAGGATGACTATGACTAAGACATTTATTATGAATAAGACGTATATGACACCTAATGATGCAAGGTTTTTGAGAAAAATTTAACACTTTTTGTCCAAGGTTGATCTTAAGAACTAGAAGCAAATAGTGACAGTGAAGTTTCAGACTTAGTTTGCAGTTTTCAAAGTTTTGTGTTGACAGTCAAATGTGGTTCACCTAATAGTTGCGGTTCAAATTTTGATAGATGCGGTTTATAATTGTGCATGTGGTGTTTTTGACAATTGTGGTTTTTATTATGACAAATGCAGTTTTTAATAGGCATGTGGTTCTAAATCTGGACTCTATAAACCTAAATTTTCTGTCAAACACTTGTGGCTCTAAAATTGACAGATGCGGTTTGCATGCACACATGTGACTCAAAATATGATAGTTGTGGCTCATAATATCTAGACTGTGAATGATGAGTTTTTTGATAGACACATGTGGTTTTTCCCCTAATAGATGCAACTCGTTAAGACAGATGTGACATTAAAACTAATAGTTGTGACTCACTTTTTGACAGTTGAATTTTTTTCTGAAAGTTGTTTTGACTGACCTCATTTGTTGATCAATATTTTGGTGAATACAACAGAAAAAAACACATCAATCAATGTATTTTCAGTTTGTGATGATAGAACTGTTAAGACTGGAAAAATATTTACAACCTAGGCTTTTTGGACAATACTTGTTGAGCTCTTACTTGGATTTCTCCAGCTATGCATATTTATGGTGAATGACTAGTAGCTTGACCCCACTAAATCCCCTCCATGACACTCACTTATATGGGGAAGCCAAGCTACTATACCCATGAAACTCCCATGGCATACATCTCATTTCCACACATAAATCATAAGAATGTAAGACAGCTTCACTGGGCCAACCCTGCTGCACCAACAAGTAGGTAGGATTTTGGTAAATCTACAAAAAGGTGTTTAATAAGGGCATTTTGTTCGTGGGGCACTATCCAAATTTGGTGAGAGTCCATTTTTATCCATCTCATCAGAATAGTGAGTGATTTTTGGGCTTTCCCCAAAAATCCATTTTTATATACCAAGTGGAAGTCGCTTGGCTTTAGCATGTTACTAGTCTAAGTTATCTTAGGGTGAGTACTTTTTCCCACCAAGACAGGCCCAAATTCTAGAGTTAGTAATCATTTCTCTTACACCCAGGATTGCATGACTGTGCAATGGGAGAGGATACTCCGATATATTGAATCGTAAGGGTGACAAATATGTGCAATGCACTAGACAAAGTAGATAGTGATTCTTTCTATTCCAAATGACAGTTATCTATCTACCAAACAAAATCCTTGCTAAATAAATAAAGGCAAAGACATTAGGTCCTGCATGCAAATTGATCAGTAGTTCATTGTTCTTGTCTTCGACTTTCATCTTGCAGAAAATATTGTCTTTGGTTTTTAATTGTCTGCTATGCTTCATCTTGTAGAAACTACGTTATTCCCTCTTAACACAACTGAAAAAAAACATCAGCAAGAAACGAAAATCACACAAAATCGATAAAAGAAAATGCGGATGTACGAAAATCAATAAAAAAAGTGAAAAAGATTTACCAGCCAGATGAGGCTTTTGGAGCCACAGATGTGATTTGATGTTGACAGGCGGATGTGGTTTGGGAATTTGTTGACAGGCGGATGTAGTTCAAAGTTTCATGGATGCGGTGCAGAATGACAGATGCATCGTTGTTTTTAGAAGATGTGGCTCATGGATATATATGTGTGGATGTGTTGAACAGATGTGGTGCGTCATACGAAAACCTGCAAAAAATGAAAAATGGAAAAACGGAAAGACGAAAAAATATGTGTGAATTTTGAAGCCTTTTCACGTCGGGTTCACCAAATGTAACATAGATTAAATGATCTGCGAATAAAAGATAATCTGCAACTAGAATAAATGATTTTAATCTTAATCTAAATCAAACAAAAAAGAATGAATAAGTAAACATAATAACTAAACAGATTAATGGAAAGATCTCACCGAATATGCTTTCACTCCTTCGAATTATCTTGATTTCTCTTCTCCATTTTTCCTTTTTAGTATTCTTGTCCTCAGATTTCTATGTTTGAATGCAAGGATAACTTCGTTGAATGTTTAAGAAAAATATTGAAGATAAGTTTCTTCTCAAAAGTGTATGATTTCAGGAGGAGGAATAATGATAATGACAAGCCATTTTATAGATTTTGGGTTTTTGAACGATCGGCTTAGATTGAAAGAGAGATCGACGGATGAGATTGATGAATGCCATGCGATGTGAGTTTTGTCTTAGATAGAATGTGAGTCAGAACATGAGTCAGGAAAGACTTCAGGATAAATACTAAGTTAGAACATGAGTTAAAACACGAGTTCAAGATCCTAATCTTCAAAAATAGAAGAAATAGACTTTGTATGTCAAAGACAAAGTTAGAACTCGAAGAATAATGCATTCAAATGCAAACAGGAGTTAGAACTAGTTAATCGACTAGTTGTGATAGAGAGTCTTCTTGCACAGATAAATAGGTGTTGAATCCAGAGATAACTGGAGAACTAAAAATAGATTTCGAGTCAAAAGGTGAGTGAATGACTAGTCAACTAATTGACAGAAGAATGTGACATAATTAATTAATAAATAAATTAAATGCTAATTTAATTCAACTTTCAAAAATAGGATACTTTAATTAAATAAATAATTGACTGTTGAAAAGAATAAATTGAATAATTAAATAATAAATATTTAATTAAGAAGGAAAGTATGATAAAGGGATAATTAAATAATTATGATTTATTTAATTAATCAGGTTGAATAAATGAATAAATGAATTGATTAAAAATGGGTATTTAATTAATAGAGGAAATATGTGTTAGAAAAGGTAATTAAATAATAAACATTATTTAATCAAGACCATGGACTATAGACCAATTTTCGGTGTCTACAGGCCCATTCCACCTTTTATAACTCATCTGCCTTGATGGAATGGGACCAACAGAGTAGGGATAGTGGTTTGGATGGTTTGGGAGAGTAGCGAAGGCCATTGGAGGATTTGGGCATGATGCCCTAGATACAAAAAGGTGCATTTTGAGTGAGATTAGGAGATTTTAGGTTGGAGAAAGGTGTCAAACTTGGGGGCATAAATTTTGAAGTGTTTTTGAGAATTTGTAAACATAATGGGTCATGTTTGAGGTGTTGGTAGATTTTTTAGATTTTTAGAAGGCTAACTTTTAAATAAACCCCTTGTAAATTGCTAAAATTGAGGGTTTCAGGAATAGTTGTGTTGAAGGCAATGACTCAGAGTAAAAGTTGTGGATTTCGAGGTTTTGTTTCCTAGTCAAGAGTAATAATATGGATAGGAAGATGTAAGAGATGGAAAAGAAGACTAAGAGGGAGATTAGAAAGTTGAAGGAGCTGCAAAACAGGTTGGTTGCAAGATTGGAAAGTGTAGAAATAGGTCAGAAGAGAGGAATGGTTGTAGGTAATGAAAGTGACATTGAAGATGAAGAGGATGAAGAGTATGAAGATGTGGAAGAAGAGTTGGACCCTGAAGAGAAAAAGATGGCAAGGCTACTGAAGGAAGTAAAAGGAAACAAATACAAAGTAAAATCTGATTTGCCTATGTATGATGGTAATCTTGATGATGAAGCATTGGTAGATTGGATTGCAGCTTTGGATAACTACTTTGAATGTGAGGATGTACCTAATGAAGAAAAGGTGAAGATTGCAAAAACGAAATTGAAGGGGCATGCACTTGTTTGGTGGGATTATGAATAAGCTGAAAGGAGAATAAAAGGTAAGTCTAAAGTAATTTCTTGGGAAAAAATGGTAGCTAAATTGAAAGGCAAGTTTTTGCCAAGTGATTATGAAATTCAAATATCTAAAAAGCTTCAAGATCCAAAAAAAGGGAAATTGATGTTAAGACTTATAATAATGAGTTTTATAAGTTAAGCATAATGGACAGTCACATGGTTGATGATGTAGAAAAGGTGGATAAATATCTTAGTGGTCTAAGATTTAACATCTAGGATGAATTGAGTTTGGACAATCCAAGGACAATTAAAGAATGCTACCAAATGGCTATAAGGGCAGAAGAAAAAGTGAAAAGAAGGCAAGAAAATAAAAATAGAGGTAGAGGTAGCACATCAAGAGGAAGGGGATCATATTCTACTTCAAGACAGTCAAATGATAGCCAAGGAGATGCACATGAAGAACAAGGGAAAATTTGTGATCAACGTGGTGGACTTAGAGGCTCTAGAGGTAGATTTGGTGGATGTAAAAATGTAGAAACAATTTTTGGAAAGTGCTACAATTGTAATGAGTTTGGGAATCCATCATACAAGTGTCTTGGAAGAAAATGTTCTACATAAAGTGGAGGTGAAAGGAGAAGTGAAAGGAGGGATCAATTAGTGCAAGAAGATGAATGTGAGAGTGCAAGTTCTTCTAGTCTTCATGTTTCTCTAGAAGTTGGTGATGCACTTATGGTGAGAAGACAACTCTTGAAGACATCCAAGGAGAAGGAGTTGATTCAAAGAAGAACACTATTCAGGATAGCTTGTAAATGAAAAGGCGAGGTATGTAAGGTAATAGTAGATTCAAGATGAACTGATGATATGGTGTCAAGTGAAATGGTGGATACACTAAAATTTGAAAAAGTGCCTTGTGAAACACCTTACAAAGTATCTTGGGTGAGTGATAATAAGTCCATTTTTGTAAATAAAAATTCTTTAGTTGAGTTCCAAATTGGTGGATATAGAGAAAGGTTATTTTTGATGTTTTTCCTATGAGTTGTTGTCATTTGTTACTTGTAAGGCCTTGGAAGTTTGACATGTCTGCAATTTATGATGGTATACAAAACACTTACACTCTTGAGAAAGATGGGAAAAAATTCTCATTGAATCCATTAGTTGAGGAAGTTAAGGAACAAGGTAAGGCAACACAAGTAATTATGTTTGACAAGAAGGAATACATGAAGGTTGAGGAAGATAAAAGAAAAGTGTGTGCAACTACTATAAAAGAAGAGGATGCTAAGATAGCAGGTGTAAAGAATGATTCAAAGTATGAAATAAGAGTTGATAAGTTGGTATCAAGGATGAATTGAACATGAAGGTGCAAGATTTCTTGGGAAAGAGTGATGGAATTGTGGTAGGGACTATGATTTTTCCTTTGGAAGCAAAACGGGTTAAGGGGCAGTTCAATACTATCAATACAGTGGTAAATAAGCCTATTGGAGTTGAGATCCCAAGGGTACAGGGTCTAAAAGAAGAGATAAAAAAAAAAAGTGCAGTGATTGAAGGTGTTTGGACAAGACACTTGGATAATTTTGAGCATGTAATAAGAAGGAAGGATTGGACAGTCAAGGGTAATGTTGATAGTGATAAGTTGGAAAATAGGAAGGGGAGTCTAGCATCATTAACAAAAAAGAAAAAGTTCAAAGAAAGTTCATTAGAATAGTGTGCAGGGAAGGAGTGAAACATTCATAATAAAAGGTTCAAGGGTCAATGGGAAAGGTTACCAGTTAGAGGAGTATCAAGATATTTGGCAGAGAAAAGAGTTGAAGATATCAGAGGTGGACAAGTTGTAATTCCGATTCCAATGGGCATGGAATCCTTTTTTGGTCAGGTGTATGGTGTAGGGGCACCAAGAGCATTTTATGCAAATGTTGACAATTGAGGTCTTTTGGTTGTTTAGGGGTATTTAAGTCTTTTTTTTCAAACAATAAGGTCATTTAGAAAATTTTATGATCTAATGAGTCATTTTATAGTTCTTTAGGTTGTTGGAAGGTCTAAGTTGCAAAAAATTGCAAAAATTACAAAATTGTGTAAGATTTGTCAAAATTGTAACTTATTGTCAAATGGTGGAAGTTCAAGAGTCATCTTGTTGTAGTTCATGGGAAAGTAATTGGAAGTTGTTTAGTCATGTTTGGAATTCCTTTAAAATTCCTTGTGAACTTTTGAAGGGAGATTAGCTATTGAGAATTTGAATCTTGAATACAAAAATCACTATTTTCTCAAAAAATTGAGTTTTTCTTTATAATCTATAGATTCAAGGCACTGTACTTTCCCGTACATAGTAATATTGATCCATGTTGAACATATTTTGATAGATGAATATTTGATCTTTTATTTGAATCTATTCTTGTCAGATATAAGTAAGTTTGAAGTGTTTTGTGGGCAATTTTTAGGAAACAGGTCGTTAGCCCTGTGTTGAACATTTTGAAGTCTCATAAAATGCTCTAATGGCCCATTCCACCTTTATTAACTCCTATGCCTCAATTTAATGGTACCAATATAGTAGGAACATTGGTTTGGATGGTTTGGGAGAGTAGGGGAGGCCATTGGAGGATTTGGGCATGATGCCCTAGATGCAAAAAAGTGCATTTTGAGTGAGATTAGGAGGTTTTAGGTTGGAAAAAGGTTTCAAACTTGGGGGAAGAAATTTTTGAAGGTTTTTTAAGCATGTGCAAACATAATAGGTAATTTATGAGGTGTTGGTAGAGTTGTTAGAGGTCTAGAAGGATAACTCTCAAATAAACCCCTTATAAATTGCTAAAATTGAGGGTTTCAAGAATAGGTGTCTTGGAGGCTATGATTCAGAGTAAAAGTTGTGGAGTTTGAGGTTTTTTTGCCTAGTAAAGAGTTCCCAATTTAGTTTTGGGCTTGAGGAAGTGTTTACATAAGGGTTCCTTTGTAAAAGTGACCTAATTTAGGGTCTAGGACATCGTTGTTGCTTGGTTTTGGAGGAGTTGGTTAAAAGTAACCATAAGTGGTATTGGGATATGTTAAAGGTGTCTAAAATGGGTGCTTTAAATGGCCAAAGGTTTGAGGGTTTTTCAAGAAGTTTAAAAATTATGGTTAGGAAACTAGGTTTGCTGACCTACAAGACAGATTGAGTGATTGCTTGAGAAATCAATGAGTTAAGGTATAAAAGTTGGAAAAGTTATTTCAAAGGACTTGAATTGAGATTCGATAGTTGAAATACTCCCTTATTTTCATCATTTTCATCTTCTTATCATGCTTAAGAATCTCATAGGGAATGTTATTTGTGCTTGTTTGAATGACTAATGCTCTTGTGTTTGTTCATGTTTAGGTAGGTATAGATTGGAATTCACATTTTTGTGATAGAAGGAGGGTAGAATAGCAACGTAATTCCTTCCATTGGGGCAATAGTGGGGCATCCAAAAAATAAAGAATTTTTTGAATTTTGATTTTGGCAGCAGTGTTGATTTTAAAAAGCATCAGTCTTTAAACCAATGTAGCAGGTGCCCCACTTAAAAGAGGGGAAAAATTTAGACACTTAAATAAGTCATGATCAATATTATGCATCTGAATCTAATTAATTAATATTGTTTCCCCCTAAATCACTTCTTACTAACCATTTATTTAAATAATCTATATTGTTTAATTAAATTCATCACTATCTCCTATTAATCAAATAATTAAATTTATCAGATTAATTCATCCTTTTCTCACTAATTTTCATCTCATTCAATTAAATAAATCCAACTATTTAATCAAATTTCATAAGCCCCTAACCCACCTAAGTTAATTAATTCTGAATTAATTAACCCCAACCTACTTGCTAATCTTCATTAGCAAATCCTCTAGCTTTTAACCTCACCTTGGTCAAAAAATCCCATGGTTTATTAACCAATTTGCATATGAAATTCATTTCTTTTAATTAATAATCAACCTATTTCTCCCTCACAAAGGCATATTGTTTGAGAATATTCCCTCAACAACCCATTTATTCACTTTTCTTCCAAATGGTTTGAAAGCCTCTTACAAATTCATTGAATGCCTCTTACAAAGACATTCAATTCATATTACATGTCATATTATCTCTTACAAGATAATTTACCTCTCTTGCATCCCCACCAACATTCCCTTACACCCTCAACCATATTCCTTAAATTAACCTACATTCCCTTACATTCTCACCTACATGCCTTAACTCATCCCTTCTCTCAAAATGTGCTTTCACATGTGTGAGCACATATCCCCATGACTTTCATTAGCCTTGTAAAACTTTTCAAACTTGGCTATTTATTCCCATCTTAGTCCCACATTGCCCAAACTTTCCCATTCTTCAACCCTTCTTTCCTATAATAAAGGTTTAATCTATTGAATATGGATCCATCATCTTATGCATTGTTACTCTATTCATTTTTCATTCATAATTACTATATCCATTTTCATCCTTCATCTACTCACATCTTCATTATTTTTTCTTGAATTCATCATCAATTTGGAGGAATTTCATCACATTGCATCGATAATCTTGGAGCTTATCAAATTGGGACTGGGAAAGGGACACTTTCCACATCAAAGAGACACAAACCCCCCTATTGGATGGGGTTTGAGTAGCTTACATTAGGATTTCATGTTCATTTACTTGTTATTTTATGTTATTTTGATCATTTTTTAATCTTGTTAGCATGCTTAATAATTTCATAGGGAATGTTATTTGTGCTTGTTTGAATGACTAATTCTCTCGTGTTTGTTCATGTTTAGGCATGTATAGATTTGAATTCACATTTAGTGAGATAATCCTCACTGTATTTTTCCCATTCTTAGGTTTTCCATGTAAATGTGGTGTTCTTATGTGTGTGGATGTGTTTGCATTACTATTTCATATGTTTAAATTTTATTAATTTGCATGATAAAGGTTTAATGTTAGTTAGGGATTTAAGGGCTAATGAAAATTTGAATGTTAATGAGGGTTTTTATGTTCTAAAGTATACAAATTATTCAACTTCCTCTTAGTTGTCATGTGCATCTAACACTATTTTTGAGAGCTAAAATATGGAAAAAGGTGGAGTTATGTCCTCTTCTTTTAGCCATTGTATTCTACACTTCTATTTCTAGAATTATTCTTCTTTTTTATGAATATTTGTTCTATTAGTGTGGTAATCATTCTCAATTTGGAAAGTTTAATCACTCACATCACCATTCAGCATTTTGACTTGGATATCCTTGAGTTTAGCTATTGGATTTATCTTCTGGTAAAAAACATCACCGAAGACCCATTTGTTTTAGCCTTTCACCATATTTATGATATTTTGAGATTTTCATAGACATGATACATAGTTTTATGAATGAGAATATTTGACCAAGTAGAAATTTTTTCCTTAAATATTGGGTGGTAGCTCCACATGATCTCATATTTGAAAGGGAAAGGACTTGTAGTAGAGTTAACATCCCAACATAGTAGGTGAGGGTTATGGTCATACACTATTCATGGAAGATCCCACAAGTTGGACCTATGGAGGGATACATAGTTGGTGGAGAACAAGAAATAGTCAGTTCTAAGTTGTATTAGGTTTTCCCCAAGCCTTTTCTAGTGCAAGTGAAGGGTTGGCCTTTAAGTTCTATATCAATAATCTTAGTAGTATTCAAAAGGTTTTCCATGTCAACCATACTATCAGTTTAATCAATCAACCCTCCAAATTTCTTAAAAGAGTAGAGGGGGGTGTTGAAGTCCCTCACAATCATCCAACAAGCCTCTTTATTTCCAAAAATCCAAACACAAAGTTCAAGCCAAAGGCTTTACCTTACATTCCTCGCGTTAGGGGCATAGATATTGATGAATATCCAGGATAACGCAACCTTAGAGAATTGGAAACCTAAGCTACACTTGGTTTGGAATAGTTTAGAGCCACACAACTTGTTTAGATTCCACATAACAACAAGATCCATTAAGGTTCCAAAGGAATTTTTGACGATGATGTTACTCACACCAATAGTGCAGATAAAGTCCTCATAGGAAAATTGCAAAGAACCTATCTTCTCTCAGGGTGTGTCCATGTAACTGGAAAAAAGGTTGACTTAGCTCAATCTCGAGTCTCTAGTAGTCAGGTCTTGACCATACTAGGTTTAATTCAAGGTATGATGTGATAATGCTGTTAATCTCAATGGGTATATGGTTATCTCTAGTTTCACTACTATTTCCATTTTCAATAAGAATCATGAACATTAGTCATCAGATTTCTAGTTCGATCATAAAATAATATCATGAAATAAAAAGATTTGAAATAAAATTTCATGAACATCAATCAATTTTTTTATCACTTTAGTAGATTTAGCTTTAAGCATTCAACAAATTCACAAAAAATGAAAGATTTTTAATAAATTTCCATCCATTCATCTATTTTTTGGAACATTTTAAAAAATTTAAACATCTAATCTAAAATAAAGCATAAAAAATTCTATAAATTGAAATTTTCTCTTGGTTATTCTCTATGCATGCCCCAAGATATAATCAAATAAAATCAAACCACTTTATACTTCACCAAATTCCTTCATAACTAGGCATAAAATGGTGCAATATTTTAAAGAAGGGGGTTTTATTTTGGACACCAAGTAGGTTCCATATGCACCCTTAAATGGAACAACATACAATCATATTCAGATGAACTAAAAAATCCAGCTACAAAGATTCATGAGATAGGTAGCTATCAAATTAGCTTCAATATTGATTAAAGTCTATGTGCATACAATTTTTTAGTCTGAAATGATTTAGAAAATAGGAAAAAAGAACAAAACTTAGAGAAGTTTTAGCTCTTCCGACATCCACAAATTTTGAACTTAAAATAAAAGTAAAGTAATAAATAGCCTTTTATGGGAAAAAGACCCCAAGAGTTCAAACTTAAAGTCCATCAAGAGAATTAGAAATAGAAAATCAAAAGGTAACACATGGCATATTCTAGTTGGCATCATAATCTTCTAGACAAAGTCAAGGCTTTGACTTCTTTAGCAGAAACACTCTTCAAATTCAAATTTTGATACGAAACACTCCACATAAAACAAGAGTATCAAAAATTTTAAAAATACTAGACGAGAAACTTTTATCAGGACCGAGAACAACCTACAAAATAAACATCAACAAAAAATCTTTGTGACACCTCCAGTATCCAATATTTGGTACCTCCTTATATATTTTAGAGCTTTGATTCTGAGAACCTTTCTTCATTTTTCTTTAACTGAAATTCTTGGAAAACACTTAATATATGATTCATTTTCTCCTTTAAAATTCCCTGTATTGCACTCCAACTAAACTTGAGCATAGTGTAATCCTCTGATATCTAGAGTATATTATCATTCCTTTGCACTTTATCTGCTTCATATATGACTATAGTTTTTTTGCAATGTTTAATCTAATCAATAACTTCTTAGGTTAACAATGAACATGGTATTTACTTATTCTCTCAATCCATTCCTTGAAATATTTTGCTTCTTTACCCTCCTATCCTAGTGTTTGGGGGTCACAATCTTGATGTGCTAACACTTCAATAAAATATTGATCTTTATCAATCAACTTACTACATTTCTTGGTGGCCTTCTCAAATCCTTTTATGAATTTCACTCAAGTATCACCTTACCAACTTAACTATTTCTTCCATTTTTCACATAATGGAACTTCTTGCTCTGAAATTATATTTTCACTTATCAATTCTCGGACATCCATTTGCATGAGAATTTCCACATTTAAATTTTCAAAATCAACCCGCTCCTAGAAAAATATATATTCTCCTTCCAATCATTTGGAATTTTCAAACCAACGACAATCCTCTTTATTCTTCCCAATTGCATATGTAATGATTTCTTCTCCTTGCCTTACCCAATACTCAATCCATTCTTCAAATAAATTCATTCTATGGCGAATTGTTGCGATTGCATCCACCTATTCCTATGACATAAGTATTGGATTTTGAGGCAGTTCAGTCTATGCTTGACAAGATTGGGCTAATGATTTTACAAAATTATCTAGGCTAGCAACCTGTTCTTTCAACTCTCTTTTCTTCTATTTAATTTGTTGTACCGTGGAAATAATATTTAAATTCATCTTCATTTCATATAATTATTGTTTCCAGGATGATTGTCTAACTATTGGAAAAACATGGATAGACAATTGAGAGAGGGGGTGAATTAGTTGTCACCAAATTTAGAACTTATTTAACCTTATTAACCTTTAATCTCATATCCTATAAATAATAGTGAAAGCATGAATCAACAACACATCAAAAGCACACATAACACCAATATTTTTTGTGTGGAAACCCTATTAGGAGAAAAACCATGATGGAGGTTAATCCACAAGTTATACCCTATTAAAAGTATAAGGAAAATGAATAAGGAATGCACATGCATTCAGGCACACTTCCTAGAGCTCACTACTCAGAGAAGACACACTGTCTTACATAAAACTTTCAGATTAAATCCATATAAAGAGGTTGAACTAAGAAATTAGCTTCTTCAAAAGCCTGATGACAGTTTTGGTTTGGCACAAAAACACTTCTTCACACTTTGCTCTGTAATCAAATGATCTGATCTTTATTCATAAATTTCACATACACACTTCTCACACATACTTCTGAAATGAAGAAAACAATCACAATTATATCTGCTTCATGGAATTATATCAACAACTTTGTTGACCACAAATAAAAGAATAAATGAATACAAACCGTTGGCCCAATTCATGAATAAATATCAATGCACACCAACCGAAGTTGGTCACAACATAATGAGGACCTAAAACAACATATTTGAACATGCCAAACATTAAAAGATTAATCTACGAGGATCTGTAATAGGCTACAAACACCATGTCGGCCAAGAACATGAAAACCGGAACACACAAAGGAAAAATCTTCAATCACGATCACACCGATCAATGCAGACATGCAGGAACACAAAAACTCACAAGTTGCTCCAATCTTGATGCGCACCACTAAATATTTCGGAGTATAAACTAGATAGGCTTAGAAAAAACCCTTTAAAGCACAGCTTCTAAATACCAACACACTAAATTTTCCACCATACATTAACTTCACAACTTCACAGACAACCTTCAACATATTTATTATACTTTTCTCAATATCCTTAACATATACAGCCTTCAAGATATCAATACTAATAGTGTTGACATCAATGCCAACCACATATCAGCAAAACAACCAAAAAATCCAACAATCTCCCCCTTTGGCATTGATGACAACCCATGATGTGAAAAATACCATCAACACAACTAACTCTTTACACATTTCTCTTCTCATATTTTTCTTCTCCCCTTTACTTTTGGCTCTTCCATAGTTTTTCACATTACTCTTCTCCCCCTTTGAAATCAATGAAAAAGTTACACAAGCTCTGAACCACATATCTGAATCATTTGACTACTCCCCCCGAGTAGTAGCCACCATAACATCAACTCAGATCAAGATATGACTATGAATGCATAGAATGATGCAAAGACTTGCTTCTTAGTTATTGATTAGGAGGGGAAATCACCCCTAACTTCTCTCTGAGATACTCAAAAGTATCCTTAGGCAACGACTTAGTGAAAATATCTATAATCTATTCCCTGGTAGGCACATACTCCAGTCTGACTTCTTTATCACTCACTTTGTCTCTCAAAAAGTGATATTTGATAGATGTATGTTTTTTCTTTGAATGTAAAACTAGATTCTTAGAAATGTTTATGGCACTTGAATTATCACAAAATATAGCAATAGGATCATTTTACCCAATTCTAATATCTCTCAGCATCTGCTTCATCCATACTAATTGAGTACAATTGTTTACAACAACAATATATTTTGCCTCAACAGTAGATAAGGAAATGAAATTCTTCTTTTTACTTAACCAAGACACCAACTTCTTCCCAAAGAAGAAGGCACCACCACTAGTAATTTTCTTTTCATCCACATCTCCTACCCAATTTGCATCAATAAAGGTGCTCAAGGTAAGATCATCATCTTTAGGATACCAAAGACCAAATTCAATAGGCCTTTCAAGTATCTAAAAATTCTCTTCACAATAGTCACATGAGATTCCTCTGGATCATCTTGATATCTAGAAACTATACATACAAAATTCATGATGTTAGGTCTGGTCTGAGTCAAATAAATTAATCCACCAATCATTGAATTGTATCTTGTTTGATTTTCCTTAGGAGAATCATCATTCTGTGTTAACTTTCATCCGATTTCCATTAGTTAATTGAGTAATTTACAATCCCTAAAGGAATTTCATCTCTCCAATCATTGACATATCAAACTCACTTTTCATTTCATTAGAAAAATTCATACATAAGTCATAATTACCTTCAAAAATTATTTCATGAACAAAGACTTGAATAATCAACTCTTTATCCTGATCCATCTTAAAATACAGATTATTGTTAGTAGTACCTTTATTGAATCCAAGCTTCAACAAGTATTTATCCAATCTAGCATACTAGGCTCTAGAGGCTTGCTTGATTCCATATAGTGCTTTCTTCAATTGAAAAACCATGTCTCCCTTATTAGTCAGTTGAAATCCATCTAGTTGCTCAAATATACTTCTTCTAGCTCACCATTTAGAAATGTTGAATTTACATCCATTTGATAGACTTTGTAGTTCTTAAAAGTAGCATAAGCAAGAAACAATCTTACAGCTTCAATTATAGCAACAGGGGAAAAGGTGTCTTCAAAATCAATACCTTCCATCTATGAGTACCCTTTACATACCAGTATTTCTTTATTCCTAACCACTTAACCTTGTTCATTCAACTTATTCTGCAAGACCCATTTGGTTCCAATCACATTTTTATCCTGAGGTATGGGAACAAGAATCTATGTATCTTTTTTCTCTATCTACATCAGTTCTTCCTTCATTTCTTCCATCCAATATTCATCTTTACATGCTTTATTGAAATTATTGAGCTCAGTCTTGGATATCAAACAATACTCTTCTAAAATTCTTCTTCTAGTCTACACACCTTTGTTCTTATCTCTTGTAATCTGATTTCAGAATGATTTAGCTTTACATACCTCGAAACCTTGGGATTCTCTCAAACTTTTGGTTCTTCTATTCTTTCTTCTATAGTTCCATTGGCTTCTCCTTGATTCTATTGATTCACCAAAACAATTTTAACTTGATTCTATGTCTGAGCATTATTTCCATTATCAATACTATCATGTTGGTCATATGAATCATATCCATAGTATCTGGATGATCTAGTAGTGTCCTCATCAACTCTGACATTTGCATTTTCAACCATTTTCCTTAATCTTTTATTATAGCATCGGTAGGCCTTTCTCTTAGTTGAGTAACCAAAACACATTCCTTCATCACTCCTAGCACCAAACTTACCTATATCTTCATCTCTCTTTATAACATCTACTTCCAAATATTTTGAAATATTTAATAGTAGGCTTGTAACCAAACCACAACTCAAAAGGAATCTTACCAGAATTACCATTGATGTTTACCCGGTTAATAGTATATATACCAGTGCTTACAACTTATCTCCAATAGATATGAGGAACATTACCTTCCAACATCATAGTTCTAGAAACATCTAGAATTGTTATGTTCTCTCTCAACAACTCTATTCTGTTGAGGAGTCCAGGGAGCAGATAACTATATTTTGATTCCATGCTCTTCATAGAAAGAATTGAAATCCTAGGAAGTGAACTCACCACCTCCATCTGACCTTAAGCATTTAATCTTTAAACCTTTCTCATTTTCAGCCATAGCTTTGAAAATTTTAAACTTTTCTAATGCTTCATATTTTTCTCTCAAGAAAGCAACCCATATCATCCTAGAGTAATCATCAATAAGGAACATAAATTACCTTTCTCCTTGTACACTTCTGATTCTGGAGGGACTGCATAGATAAGTATGCACCGATTCCAGTGCTCCATTATAATGATTTTGTTTGCTCTGAAAATAAACTCTAGTCTTCTTTCCCATCTAACATTCCTTGCATATGGTGTTAGTAGGCCTCACTAGCTTAAGAATATCTCTAAATGCTTGAGTGGAGATTACTTTTACAATTTTATCAAAATTCACATGACATAGCCTCCTATGCCATAACCAACTTACATACACTTGAGAAAATAAACAACTTTCACTAGCAACACTTAGGTGAGAAATATTACCTCTTTTCTTTGTACCTAAAGCATTTACATTTCTAGAACTACCTAGTATCTTGCATTTTCCATCTTTGAACTGGAGATTTTATCCCTTGTCGACCATCTATCCAACACTCAACAAATTATGTTTCAATCCTTCAACATAAAGTACATCATCAATATTATATTTAACACTAAGAGAAATAGTGCCTCTACCACAAATCACACTAGCATTGTTGTCTCCAAATTTTACAACACCACCGCCATATTTCTCCAAGCTTAGAAACTTTATTTTGTCACCAGTCATATGATGTGAGAATCCGCTGTCAATCACCCACTCATCCTTTTCTTCAATTTTGGTTGCAAGAGCTTTCTCAACATTATTTTCATTAGCAGATTCAGTGGACACCAGACCATTTTCCTTGATAGAAATGAATACCCATCCATATTCATTTCCATTTTCTTTATCAGATTCATCATCAATAACACCTTTTTCAGCATAATAGCATTTCTTTTGAAATCTAGGCTTATCATGTTTGAGCCTAGGAATTCTTTCAAGACGCCTTGATGCAAAATGACCTATCTTATTGCAAGAGAAATATTTAATGGGCAACTTTCCTTTATAATTACCTTGTTCTTTGGCTTATCTTTTCACAATCAATGCTTCTAGCTCTTCTAACTCTATTTCTTCATCTTCAATATGTTTCATCTCATCTTCATACTTGAATTTCTTTCTAGAACTTTCCCCTAGATCATATCTCTATTGGTTTCTTCTAGATATAGTTGCTTTAAATTTAGATTCTATCTTAGCAGTCGATTCACCAAATTCACTCAAGCAAGCTTACCAATCAACATATCTCTTGTCACATTTTTTACTGTCTTGATTTCTTCAATAACATGAGCTTTCATTTTGTAAGAAGTAGGTAATGATCTTAACACTTTAGCTACAATCTCTTCTTCATCCAAGATTTTGCTGGCACATCTAATACCCATCACTAGTTCATTTACTTTCTGCATGAAAGAAATAATTTTTTCATCTTCGCTCATTTTCAAGTTTTCTCACTTGCCTTTCAGACTTTGTAGCTTAGCAAATTTCACTTGTGCATCTCCTTCATACAATGTTTCTAGATTCTTCCATATCTCATATGTTATTTTCAGACCCATTACATTTCTCATCTCTAGATCTGTTAGAGCACTCAATAATGCTTCTATAGCCCCGATATTAGTTGTAGCTTCTTTGATCTCATCAGGAATAACCTATATGTTCTTTGTAATCTTCTAGAAGGGGTCACTAATGAACTTGAAATGACACTCCATTCTATCCTTCCATAGAGAGTAGTTTATTCCATTGAATCTAAGACTATCCTTCTTGTATGATGCCATCACAGATCACCTCAAGCTATTAAACTTCTTTAGAGGAACTTGCTCTGATACCCATTATTGGAAAAATGAAGATAGACAACTGAGAGGGGGGTGAATCATTTTTCACCAAATTTAAAAATTATTTAACCTTATTAAACATTTAATCTTAGATCTGATAAATAACAGTGAAAGAATGAATCGACAACACATTAGAAGCATGCATAACACCAAGATTTTTTGTGTGGAAACCCTGTTAGGGGAAAAACCACGATGGAGGTTAATCCAAAATTTATACCCTGTTAAAAGTATAAGGAAAATGAATAAGGAATGTACATGAATTCACATAGACTGCCTAGAGCTCACTGCTCAGAGAAGACACACTTTCTTAAATAAAACTTTCAGATCAAGTCCATCTGAGGAGGTTGAACTGAGAAATTAGCTTCTTCAAAAGCTAGATGATAGTTTTGGTTAGGCACATAAACACTTATTCACACTTTGCTCAAACTTCTTCACACTCTACTATGCAATCAAATGATCTAATCTTTATTCACATATTTTACGTATGCACTTCTCACACATACTTCTCAAATGAACAAAAAAATCACTCTTATATATCCACTTCATGGAATTACATCAACAACTTTGTTGGCCACAAATAAAAGAATAAATGAATACAAACTATCAGCCCAACTCATGAAAAATTATCAAAGCGCACCAACTGAATTCGGCCACAACATAATGAAGACCTAAAACAACATCTTCGAACATGCCACACATTAAAAGATTAATCTACGAGGATTTGCAACACACTACAACCACCATGTCGGCCAAGAACATGAAAACCCAAACACACAAAGGAAAAATATTCAATCAAAATCACATCGATCAACACAAACATGCAACAAAGATAGAGCACAATCTAGAAACATCAATGAAAAATGAAGGATCATACACAACAACTCAAATTAATAGAGTTTTATTCTCTTCTTCTAGAAACACTAGTTGCAGTAAAAAAATAACTACAGGAACATAGAAACTCACAAATTTATCCAATCTTGATGCACACCATTGAAACTTTCGAATTATAAACTAGATAGGCTCAGCAATAAACTCTTTAAAGGGCAACTTGTAAATACCAACGTACTGAATTTTTTGCCATACTGAACTTCACAGCTTCACAGACAACCTTCAACATATTTATTATAATTTTCTCAATATCCTCGACATATACAACCTTCAAGATATCAATGCCAATTGTGTTGACATCAATGACAACCACATATAAGCAACACAACCACAACATCCAACACCAACATCAATACTTGTTATCATGTACTCCTTAGGCATTATCTCATGTCTATTTTTGTCTACTACTAGGGTAGTTATATGGAGTGTTTTTCCTCCATATGCATTATTTTTTATGAAATGTTTCATTTTAGCTGTTCAACTAGGTTTAGGAGTTTCCACTTCTTACATACAAATTTTAAGATCCAGAGGTACCAATTCTATTTCCAATGGGGAAGTCAATTATCTGATTAACTAATTAGGTGCATCTTCATCTCGCTCTACTTTTGTAACATTTCTCTATTCCTTCCCTTCAATATTTTCAAGAACTTCTTCTCTTACATCTTTAACTTAATATATCATGTCCTCTGCAATAAGAACATCTTCATTATTCTTTGGCATGGATTTTGGATTACTGAGATTGGACATTGTCTCTTCTGTTCCAAGACTTGTATTTTCTTTTCTATCTAGGTTTTCAACATAGATTCCTAGAACATCACCTTCTTCATATCCGTTCACACCAAGATTTTCTTCGTCTCTAACCTTATCACTTGAAACTTATGAAGGTTCTTCATTTTCAATCTCAACTTGGTCATTCTTTAACTTTTCAGCGACCTATAGTTGTTCATCATCATTTTGATCATTCCCAAGAGAATGTTGGGAATCAAGGGTATCTTCAATAACCATTTCATCAATAGGATTATGTCCTATAGTCTCCCTTGTTTCCATTTCAAGAACATCAAGGTTTCTCACTTCTGAAGCGAGATTTCCTTTTACAAATTCTTCCTCTTCAATGTTTATAGGAATTGACCCTGTATCTAGAATTTCTTCCACCACTGGTTGTACCATGGGTTTGTCTTTAGACTTCTTTTCTTTTACTCTTTCCCACATGGAACCCTACTTATCCATTTGTTCTTTAATTTTAACTTCATCAGCTTCAAAAACTTCATCCAAAACCACAAGAGTTTTCCCCAATGCTTGTTTTATAGTAGCCATATTAACTGAAGGGGGAGAAGTAAATAGTGTTGCAACTCTTTGAGATATAGACCTTGTCTGTACACTAGTGTTTTCTGTTATCCCTGCCACTTCATCAATAGTAGGCTTGGTCCTTGGTTTTGTCATGGAGGAGGATGGCACTTTTAGTTTTACCTTTGATTGAACTTTGACTGATTCAACATCTCTTCATTTACCGGTTGGTTTTAATGAAACTCATTAGGCTGGAGCCTTAGGGGTTCTTTCTTCAATATGTATACCAACAACTCCTTTACTAGACTTCCTCTTTTTCTTAGTAGGTTCCCCACACTCAAACTCATTTTCTTCTCTTTGTTTCTTTCTTTTATCTTGTGAGTATGTGGGTTATATTCCTTTCTCTTTTAAAACTTTACAAAAATCATTTATCCATTGTTGAGTCTGTAGTAGAACCGGTGTAGAGAATTCCTCCACTGATGTTATTTCTTCATTGTTATAATCCAGATCTAGAATGGATTCATCATGGACTCTACTTTCATCATAAGCCTTATTCAACACTTCACCATCATCCTCCTCCATCCGATCTAGAATATCATGAATCTTGAGGATCCACATAGACTCTAATGAAAATCTTTCATATTTTCTCTTTCTTACTCTGTACTCATCTTCACAATTTAACCAATAATCTTCAAGATGTTGAACATGAGCATGATAACCAGCAATATTCTTGGAAACATTCCCTTCTAGTTCATAATACTATCTTTGGCATTGAAAGTACTCCAAATTATGCATTTTCAACTCTTCTTCACACAAATTGGCTACTCTAATTGCACTGCACTTGTAGTTGCCTATTACAATAGGAAACTTGAAAGAAGCCTTTTTGTGAGCAGCACTATAAAGAGCCTTAGATGGCTTTAGCTGTCTGACCAATTCTAGCAACACAATTTTATCTGTAGGGTACCTAGGCAGCATAAAAAGATGTCCACCAAACCCTTCCATCCTAAAGTAAGTGAAAGTTGGAAACTAAATCTACCAGCCACCAAAAGGTTTAATAGCACTTTGTGCTTCCAAATATAATATTTTAACTTTGTCACCTTCCATTTTTCTAACCAACTTTATGGAAAACACATAATTAAATCTCATATAATGCTCTTTGTATCCATAGATAGTAATTTGAGGTAAATGAGCATATATTAAATTGTTTCCTACTTCCCTACCCAGAGTACCAACCCTTTTCAACCCTTGTTTATTTTCCCTTAAGGAGTAAGAGTAAATCACATATGAAGACATATAAAAACATCTGGACTTAGGAAATTCCCTTATCTATTTGTGCAATCTGTCACTAATAAACCTTCCCCAATGCATTAGTACAGGGCTTTCCATCAATTTGGATATAATTACAAACATCCATGCTTTAAATTTACTAGCATCTCGCAATCCAGCTATCCTTCTTATCATAGTTATAATATTTTGAACATTTGGGTTGAACATAGACCTTAGAATTGGTTTTATCTATTTTGTAATCCTCTCTTGGCATGACTGTGTGTTCATAATTTCTTTGTTGTTTTCTTCAGCACTCAAGTAGGTTTTAGGTTTCACCTTCATATCAATGTGATACATTTGAGTAAATGTAGGAAGACCAAATGTATATATATAATTCCTTTCTAAGAAAGATCTACATAAACTCATCCCTCCTTCTTAATGATTCTTTTCTCTTGCCTCCATTGCTGGAAAAAACTCTCCTGCTAAAAGTAACCCACTTTCTATGACATTCCTTGGACACTAAGAAGCATTTTATTGTCATGCCTGTGTGAGGAATTTGACATTAGAATATCATCCCATATGAGTATCATTCGCTATCACATTAACTGGTATAGCTTGTGAATTGTAGCATTTGAATTCATCATCTAGTTTTGCTTTAGAAGTACTTATTTTCGTCGGTGTATTCTTCATTTTCAAATATGTGCTTTTGTGTGAGTTAGGGTTAAATTTAGCAAATTTTTAAACAGTTCATAAATTTTTAATGCATCCTTTGGTTAAATTCAAATCAAAATAATCGACATTTTAGTTTTAAAGAAAAATACCATCTTCTTGAGAATTTCATGCATGAAAATGATTGATAGAATTTATGCTATTCAAGACATACCTGGTTTCACTATTCATAGTGATCTTTTCATAATGTAACCTTCAAACCCTTGGTAGTTGTGTTCTAGTTTCTTGAAAAATACCTTTCCTTGCGCATCACAATATTGGTTTTTTGTATTCAATGTCCTTTGGAAGTTTGGAGTATGATGTGAAGTAGAGTGTTATAGAAGCAACTACATTCTTGAGGTGATATCAAGTATGTGTAATTCATCACCTTCATTAATTACCTGTTATAATGCATTAATTTCTTGAATAAAGGTGTAATCATGGAAAATTAGGGTTCAAATTATTAACACCTAGGTTTTTGCGTAGGCTCACTACTAGAGGAAAAGATGGTGTGAAAAGCATATGTGGAACTCTTGTGTCACTTTGAATTTTATGAGGCAAAGGCCTTTAGGATACATGATCATTTACGATCACTGGGATTAACAACTTCCAGTATCAAATCTTTGAAATATTATTGAGGAATAGGATGCTTACCTCCAAAATTTAGAGAAATCGAGAGAAAAGAGAGGAACCGGGAACCAAGCTTAAGAGAGATCAAAAGTGATTCAAACATTTCATAATCGAAACTCTAGTTTCTAACCTCTGGCTAAAGAAAATGAAAACAACCACTAGACTATTTGATGTTGGAAAATGCGATCACTGAGAACAACCTCTGGGTGATAACTTATTGGGCGGGACCAAGATCGATCAAAGATACAACATCCTTCATACAACCGCAACAACTCTGAGATTTCAATTTTTGGTAAATTGATAGAAATTTTGTAAAATTATCGAGAAACCAAATCTAGGAGAGAACAAGGACTTAAGAAAAGACCAAGCAAATTGAAAATGAAACTTGCAATTCCACCAACCCCCAGAACAACACTAAGGCAAGAAAAAATGAGAGGAAACAAAAGAAAAAAGAGGGGTCCACATTTTTCCAAGGGGAAAAATGGGGTGTGTTGTGAGACCACACAACATGAATCATTGATTGGGAAGTGGGCATTGGTCAAAAAATTCTTAGAAATCATTTCAAAGCTTTTTTTTCATTTTAACTTCTTGTAATAATATAATATCAATCTTATACTCCCAAATATAGTTTTTTAGAGCTAATTGCTTGTGTGTTCTGTTGAGTCCTCTTATGTTCCAAGAGAGGAACTTCATTTAGAAATATATTTTTAGGACACTTCCAATGTTCTTTGGTTTCCAATAGTGATCTCCTTAGTTGTTTCCTTGTTCTTGGTTTTCCTTTAGGAAGGTCTTCCTACTTCGGTCTCAACCCCCACATTTGAATATTTTTGTTTTCCTATTTTCTTGGGAGTTAACTAGTCATTCACACCATTTAGTTGGCTATTAGTTTGAGGTTCATTTGTTTTTTTTTTAGCATGGTTCTAATAGATTCAATAAGGGACTCATCACATATAATTAGACTATAAATTTCCCCATATTCTAGATCCTTTATTTCTAAGGTAGCAGTTTGTAGCCATTGTGAAATCATAGGAGATACAAATTATATAGTGTACATTTAAGAATCCTTACCATCTAGGGAAGTAGGGGCATTAGGGGATCCCATAATATGAATATAATTTAGAGATAGATCTTCAATTGGATGGTCCAAAAAGGACACAAGTTACATAGGAGAAGCTAGAGGAGATGCCAAGCCTTGACCACCCTCAGGCCTAGCTTTGGGAGAGGACTTAAGGATATTTAAGATATAAAATTTAAAGGGCTAGTTATCAGTGAGATTCCCTTAAGGAAAAATAGGATCTTTTGGTTTTTTCTCACTCCTAATGGAGGAATTACAGTCAAAGATGAGGTGCCCAATTTTGGAGCATTTTTGGCAATAAAAAATGGTAGTCTCATAGCAAGATTATTGAGACCATATCCAAAAATTGGACCCCAAATTCACAAAGTTAGGTAGAGTTTTATTAATATTTATATTGACACAAAAATGAGGAAACACTAACTTGGAACTCATTCTGGTAATTATTACAATAGTTACATGAAGTGGTTGATCGAGTCTCCAATGCATTGGAAAACTAATGCATCCCAATATTCTAGTGGAAATCCTGATAGACACATCCAAATAGGGGTAGATTTATTAAGATCCATGAAAGTTTCAAAGCTAGGCTTCGAAAAAAAAAGAGATATGCTATATTTACCATATACCCACGAACTAGAGGAGAGTGTCAAAATCATATCCTTAGGTGAAGTGAACTTGAAGAGAAATAACCCTCCATCCATGACACTAACATCTACACTACCTTTCAAATGCCATTTTTTTCCAATGATAGACCATATAGATGGATTATTGAAAAGAGAATTTTTTTCCCACCAAAGTGTTTTCCATTGATAAAAAAATTCTTTCAATACTAGAGTCTAGAAGAGAGATTTAAGTTCTAGAGTCAGATTCTAAAATCACCAGCCAAGAGTGATCACCTTAAGCTATAGAAGAGGGAATTTGAGGAGAGTTGAGAAGAAAAATCTTCTATCCCATGGGAACCATATTGGAAAGGATCACAGCCACCCAAATAGTACCCTCAAAAGGAGGGACTCTCAAGGAAAGTAGAGAATCATGTGTGGGGTGTAGAGCTGAGTTAGGAAGGGATAGGTGAGGGGGACCATGGGGCACCCAAAGGGAACATCCACCATGAACATAGAGAGTTCAAAATTCAAAGAAATATATTAGAGCATGATATTTGATATGTTTACTTTTACTTGTGATGGTAATTGAATTAAAATATTTCTAGGTATGATTTCCTAAGTGATTATTTTAGATAAGAAATTTTAGAAAATAATATTTGTTTTCGAAGTTTTAATTTAATAGTTGCTTTAAATATTATTATTTATATGATATACTAACACATTTTTATTGAGTGAACATGTGAATATTGCTATGGTGGTTGGGTTCAAATAGCAACTTGTGTATCTTCTCAGTGTAACAAGGAACCTAGAGTTATATGGAGTATTAATGTATTTTTGGCCCATGTTTTTGATAAAGTAAGATACATTTTCAAGGTGTAGTACCATTTACACATGGAGCCCAAAGGGATAAAAATATACTAGGACCAAAATTACATCATTAACCCTAAACCAAAAAGTAGAAGAAACCACAAAAAAAATAGACATAACAAACTGATAGCAGAGAAAACCAACCACCCACCACATAGACCCAACCACTACTCAAATAGTCCCTCTCACTTCTCAATTAGAAGATTCAAAACATCATCAACCACCCATTTGGGTCCCTCTCCTCTAGTATTCTTCTCCACTTCCTCTTTGAGTACCTCAAAGAGAGTGATAGCGGACTTGTGGATGATTTTTATCATGAAGCGCATCAATAGAGTAAAATTTTGTTCAAGTTTGTCAACCTAGGCCTATAGTTTGTTGAAATCCTTAGCCTTGCAATTAGACCCCTTAATTTCCTCCTTGTCCACATCCATGTGGTCTAAATACCAAGTGGTATAATCCTCTTTTATCATTTTTTTAATTCTAAGAAGTGGTTGGGGCCTTTGACAAACTAATCTAATTTCTCAATAGTATCCTACTACTTACACATCCTGTTACCATCATTCTACTCTAAGCTACTATATATCTCATTAACAGACACTTCTTTCTTATTTTTGGGCCAACCTATGAGATCTTCTAATATTGTTCTGCTCCATCCCAATATCCACACTTGTCGCCACCCTAGTATAACCTTTAGAATATTTGTCCAGATGGCTCCCTCCCTCACTGTCCATGTTTAGCATGTCCACATGACACTAGGTGTCCTTTTTTCCCTTAGTCTTGGTCATCAATTTTCTATGCTTCTTGGAAGGGGCATTTTTTAGCTCACAGTTCCCAACTATTACCTTTGATTGGGAAAAACTCATACCTCCCTCATTTTTGGCAAGTGGTTTAGATTTAGGAACACCTTTGGGTTCATCTTGCATAGAGGGGCTCTTCCTTTTTGGTTCAACAAAAGTAGCAAGGGATGAATTTTTAAGAGAGTTGTGAGAAGGTTCCTACTCTTCAACACAAATAGTAGATATAGGCTTGGGGGGGCAAAGAGCCAAATGAAAATGGTAGAGCTGAAGTATGAGGCCCTAGTGTAAAGGAAGAGGTGGAGGTGTTTCAAGGTCCAAATAAATAAAATCATTTATTTCCTTAATCGACCTTTCTAGAGAGGAAATAAGATAAAAAGGAAAACTTATAAGCATTTTTTCCTAAAATGGTTTAAATAAAAGACTTTAAATCTCTTCTCTAAAGTAGCATACTTCATGATAGCTAAGAAAACCTTATCCAATGGATTTGGAAGCATCTCCCTTTCAAAACCTAAATGTTTTTTTAGAGGCTTCTCATTCCCCTTGAAGAAAGCATTGAGGCTCCCTAAATCTTGTGCCTTGGTGTGCTTTCTAAGTTTATGGTTAGTGTAAGATAGCCCCGTAACCTTGGTGATAACCTCCTAATTAACTTAAAAGGATATTTTTCCAATAGTGACTCTCTTGTCACTCTAAGAACTAGAAAATTATCTTGATAACATCACATCGTGACCCACCAGAATTTTCATAAGGGTTCAAATTCATCCCTCCATGTAGATGTGCAAAACTATATGGTCTTTGTGGAATTCATTGTAAGAACTTGGTTTGGTTTGAACCATATCACATTCCATCTCTTCACACTGAATGATGCAACTTACCCAAAAAACTAGAGTTAGCAAATTTTCAAACTAGAAATGGGTAACCTTTATCACCCATTTTTCACCATCACCAAACCAATAAGGAGAATCATTCCTAATTAAGTAAGTCAAAACATCACATGAATCAATGGTCATTTACAATAAAATTATGGTCGTGGGGCGATAATAAACTTTCTTAAGTACAAAAGGCTTAAGTTAAACGCCATGATAACTTTGATTGGGTAATTATTTTCCCAAATTCTAGGGATAAATTTGGTCATACACACATTCCTAAAAATTATGGCCATGTGGCAATAATCAATAATTTTAGAGTACACCAAATTTAAACTAAGAGCCATGATAACCTTGATCGAATAATAAATGAACAAAAATCTAAAGATACACTTGGCCATATACATGTTTCTAATGACATGATTTGAATTGTGGTACTTTTGACAAGACTGCTCATAAATATTTTGAAGAACCCAACCCTTCTCCACCATCATTTCAAAACACCACCCAAAATCCTACCTATTCCTCTCCACGTCATCCTTCTTCTTCCACATCATATTTCCCTAGGGAGAGGATGGTGGAAAGGGCCAGACTAAATTTCAATAAAAATCTTGATATCACTATTCATGGCCCAATGAATCCCTAATTTACTAAAAGCCAAGCTCCAAAATTCGGTAGCAAACGGGCAGTGGAATAACAAGTGGCCAACTGACTCCTCATTATTCTTGCATAACATGGATACATTTAGTATTTGAAATACCATTTTTTTTAAGTTATCCTAAGTTAGAATCTTGTTGTGACAGGTCATCCACTAGAAGAATTTAACTTTTGGTGTTAAATTTTTGTTCAAGACCTATTTTGACTTAATAGAGAGGTTTCCCTTATGTTCCTTGACCTAATAAAAAGCATCATCCTTAATTGAGATTGGAATTCTAGTTAGGGAGAGGGTTCCTTGTAAGGACCTAGACAATAGCCATAATTTCGAGGAGAGGGGGCATCATAGTTCTATGATTTTCCACTTCCTATAACCATGGAGACCAAAAATATAGTCACTAAAATTCCTACCAAAATACAGGCTCATAGGCCCCATGAAATTCTTGAACTTATATTTTTAAAGGGGCATATCGGTCAGCCACAAATCCTCCTAGGACCTAATGAAACTACCATCTCCTAGCTTCCATCTTATACCAAAGTATAATAGCTTATTTATCTTGCATATTTTATTCCAAACCAATGACCCACTATGGTTTTCATTCAAGAGGCACTTCACAAGGGGGAAGTTGCCAAGGTACTTAGTATTCATAAGCCTACACCAGTCCTTTTTGTTCCTTAATTGATCCCAACCAACCTTAGAAAGCAAGGCTTTGTTGGTAGGTTGGATTTTCCTTTTACCAAGCCCCCCATATTTAAGAAGGAATACCTTGTCCTAAATAATTAGTGTCATCTTCTTTTTCTCCTATGTGCCACACCAGGGGAAGTTCCTTTGAAGTTTCTCAAATTTCTCTCCTATGTATCTAGGAATTTTCAATATATAAAGGAAATAAACTGGGATCCCTTGGAGGGTAGTAGTAAGGAGTTGTAGCTTACCTGCATGACTAATTATTGAGCCTTTCTATTTGTCTAGCTTCCATTGAACTCTCTCAAGGAAAAAATTTCAGAAGGTGGGATTAACTTATTTAACAATGAGAGGAAGACCCAGGTATACTGAAGGAAGGGCCAAACTCACACAATCTAGAAAAACTGTCACCCTTTCTACAAAAAAGGTGTGTTGTTAAATAAATAAATCATGCTCTTGTTGTAACTTATACACTAGATTGAGCAAGAAATATAGTTTTTAAGGAAAATTTTCCATTTCCTAGTTCCACAACTGAAGCTTTCCTAAACAATATGGTATCACCCACAAATTATTGTATGACAACTAGTTCCAAAGTGGCGACAGGTTTAACTCCCTTGATGGAGCCCTCCAACAGTATTCTAGCAACATTCTTACTCAGGATGTCAACAACCATTATGAATAGGTATGGAGATAGAGGGTCTCCCTATCGTATACCTCTCCCAGCATTAAAGAACCCATCGGGCACCTCACTGAACAAAAAAAAATATTTCACAGTTGTAGTGCATTCTAAAATGAGGTTAATCATAGTCTGATTGAAACCAATTTTAGCTAAGAATTTGGGCAGAAAATTCCATAGGAATTTGTCATAATCTTTTGAGATGTCAATCTTAAAATAAATACTAGCATTGTTACATATTTCCATAGAGAGATATTTCATGAGTAGCAATAGAAACATCCATTATATGATGGCCCAAGACAAAGCCTTTTTGGCTAGGACTAATAAGTTTTTCTAGGTAAGGTTTCAGGTGGTTTACTAGAACTTTGGAGAAGACCTTGTAAATAGTGTTACAAAGGATGATAGGCTGGAAGTCACCCATAGTATGTGGCTCATCAAATTTGGGAATGAGAGCTAGTAAGATGTTCTGAAATATGTGTTGTTATTATGTGAAATTTGTGTCAATATGAGAATTTATTTAATTGTCTTTTGAATGTTTTCTTTAATGAGTTTGAATCTTTTGTGTTTTTTTCACTTTTGTAAGGTTTAATTTTTATTTTATGGTTTATAAATTTTCTTAGGCGGGATCTATAGTTTAGGAGTTAATTTTTATCATAATTATAACCCACTTTTATTTTCCACTCATAAAAGTAGTGAAAATTGGCGTTGGTTGGGTAGTTTAGGTGGATACAAAGAGGTAGTTTATTTTTCCCTTCTATTTATTCCTTCTCCTTGAGTGGAGATGGGGCATTTTCCTTTTGGATGTTTCTTTATTTTCTTTTGGTTTTTCATTTAGGAGAGGAAAATTCAAGTTGGACGTGTAGTGTCAAAAAATGGGTCCTTTGACATTTTTGCACTTGTTAGGGTCCTCCTTGTGGATTTTGGCTTAATGTTGCCTTTATTTAGTGTTGTAATATGGATAAAACATTCACATTAGGTCCTGGTCCCTTCTGAACTAATGGATTTCAATAGTGACTTGCTAAAGTGTTGTAAATTCTTGTAACACACTTTCACACTTTTCTATGGTATTATCAATTAACTAAACATAATAAGCATATTTTTAAGCATATTTAACATTAATCTTGCCTTATTTGGAGTGTTGTAAAGTGTTGTAACACACTTTCACATTCCTCTAAGCTTTTCATTAATAATTAGTATTTCCTATGCTTTAATTGGCCCTATTTTTCATACACAAACCTCATTTATTATATCTTTTTGAGGATAATCTTGACACCAATCATTGACCAATCATAATTCAGGTGTTCCTCACTTATGTGGTCCAGATTTAGTGTTTGGGACTCATTCACCACCTTGGGTGAATGAGAACCACTTAGGTCTTTTTGGCACTGATGCAAGTTTCACACATTTCTAGACACTTTTCATTTTTGGTCCTATACATTATGTGTGATGGGGAGAATGGGTTCTGTGTGACCAAAATTCAAATTTCAATCAAATTTCTAGTAGGATTTTATTATCCTAGATCTGATGTTGGCTTTTAGTGTTGTAATTTTAGGAATTATTGCATAATTGAGTATAAATACAAGGTTCTTTCACTCATTTTCATCCTAACAAGAAATCAAGTGATCCTTATAGAAAATTGAGTTCACAAGAGAATTCAGGGCATTCAAGAGCATTATTCAACCATCAATCATCGTGTAAAAGATTGCATTCTTCATGTTTATTATTGTGCTAAAAATTGTGATGTAGAGTTCATGATTCAAGCAAGCATTACATTCAAGGTCTATCAACATCAAGCAAGAATAAAATACCACATCCATTGCATCCATTTCAAGAATATTTGTAGCACCTGATTGCTAGGATTTCGTGAGTTGCAACATTATATTTTGTTCATTCATCATTCTCCTTCCATATTTTCTTTCATTTCAAGGTTTAATTACCACCAAGGGGTTTTACCAAGGCAAACCCCTATTCTCTAACCCCACAACATTTCTCCCTCTTCTTATGTGTGATTTGTATGTCTCGGTTGCATATTTTCCAAGAATCCAAGTTGGGGAAAATTTGTCAATTCTCTAAAGTTTTCAAAGTCATTCAACATTGTAGAAGCTTGGAGAAGACCTATAGGTGGTATTTTGTAGATTCGGATTCAAAAACTAGTCAAAAAGAGTAGATCAAACCTAGAGACACAAAATCCAATTTAGAACTTCTAGAAAAGAAGTGGACTAATTCACCACTATTGTTGAATGAGTCCCACTATATAGGCTTGATCAATATTTTTACAGATTTGGACACCCTTTTGGCTGAAACCTGCTCTAATACATTTTCCCAAAAACTGGACTGATTTTCTCAACTTGGTGAATGAGTCCCAGTTAGCTTTACCAGTTGATTTTTTAGTGATCCAAACCTCCATTCTTCCTTCTTCAATCTTCCAGGTGCACACTTTTAGTTCCATAGCTTTTTACTGCATTTTTTTTTAATCTTTCTAGGTCATCTTGCATATCACATTGTGTTTTGCAACTCATTGTCTTTTCCAAGTTTAAACTTGGTGGTGAAACCCTCATTTAAAATCATTCATCCCCTAGAATGGCCACATATTTCAATCTCATTTTCATTGAACTATCAAGGGCTTTTTCTTGAGTGAAAAGTTAAAAATTGACCTCTCTCCTTTTAGGTCCAAAACCCTAGAAGCGAAGGAGAGGAAACAACACAATTTTTGTCTTTTCATTTTGGTGAACATGCATTTAGAACATAATAATTGTTATTTGGAGTGCATTTAAATCCTAGATTTAGCTTGCACTAACATTGCATTAGGTCTTGCATCATTTAATTTGCATCATAGGGTTTTAATTTTTGTATTAGTGAAAAGCTCATTTAGCTTGCATTATTGCACTTAATTTCATTCACAATAAATAAAATTCTACATTTGCATCTCAAATTTCCATCAGAAAACATAAAAAGAATAAGATTCAATTCTAAAATTCTAAAAAAATTCTAAAAAATTAGTATATGGATTCATTCGCCACCTTAGGCAAATCAGTCCCCTTGTATACTTTTCCTTGCATTTTTTGGCATTTTTAGTTCATTTTCTAAGTCTTTGTTTGTTGTTGTTACCTTTATATTTCATAAAATCATTGAATCTAGCTTAATTTCATGCATCTTGTGCATTGCTTAAAAATAAAAATTGCATTTACAACATTGTTGCATAATTTAGAATCTGAAATTTGCATCGTGGATATGTGCTTTAGCAAAATTTGGATGTCATTAAATTCCTTAGTGGATATATTAAGTTGTGCCTTTAGAAATGAACCTAACAAAATTGAACTCACTCATGCTCAGTCAAATCCTAATGCATGTCCTCCTTGTGATGTGTACATCATTAGAGAAGATGATGACAACATGAATAGGTTCCTAAAGGATTATCTTGATAACCTTGAAGCTAATGCATCCTCTTACCCATCCATGAAGAAACCAAACCTCCCCACCATACCACCTCTTGAGATGTTTGGTTACTTACATCTTGAAACAAAATTTGAACCTAAGTTCCCTAAAATAGGTGAACATATTTCCTCTAGGAAAGCAAACACTCAACCATTTTATGCGAAAAAAGTAACAAAAACTACCATCAATATTCAAGAAACATATGGAAAAGGCTTCACACTCTTGAGAAAACAAGGATGTGACACAACAAGTGAACATGAAATTCATCAACTCCTAGAACAAACACCAACTGATGAAAATACAAAGGGGATAAGATATCCAGATCCCCCTCGTAATACACATGTTCCCAAATAATATCTAAGGATTCGTAGTGATGGCATGGTTACCTTAGATCATCATCATGATATGAATGTTTTTCTTCCTAAATAAAATCTAATGATTCATACCAATGTCAAAGATGATAGGATCTCCCTAGGTCCTCTCCCTCAACTCTCAAATAGAGAAGTTGGTGAATCTAGAAACTACAAAATACCTTACAAGTTACAAAAGCTACAACCTCCCCATCCACTGCCTAAAAGTGAACGAAAGATACAATTTATTTTGAACAAAGAATTAATAAAATTGCCACCTATGAATAGATTAGTCCTCTATCCTAAGGATGTAAAGGTCCCAGATTGTGCATATCATCAAATTATTTGATGGTGTTGGCATTTTTTAGTGCAACCCACATGGATTTCCTAGAAGCTTCTATGAACTTGCCACATTCAATAATAAAAGTCCAGGAAAAGTATGGCCAACTTAACAAGAATAGCAATAAGGCCAATTCTCCTACACTTCAGACTCTGTAAAATCCAAGAGGGTATTCCCTAACATGTGCTCTTAACATATAGCATTTAAAAAATTCATTTGCACACATGTAAGCAATAGATAGATCCCCAATAAATGTTTAAGGATGAAATCCTTCAATAAATTGGCTATTCCTTAAAAAGGTTCATGTCCTATTAAAAGAGAATAATGAACTCAACTTAAAGTAACTTGATAGGAAATGATTAAGTAATATATCTATTATGCCTTTCATAACCACCCCATCTTTTTCCTTGGTCAAAATGGGTCCCCCTTTGTGTTTTTATCTTTTGTTGTTTTTCAAACAAAGTCTGGAGTCTTTTGTTTCCAACACTTTTTTTTTCTTTGGTTTAGTCTGTCGGAATCAGAGCCAAAACCAAATTGGGTTCTGAAACTTCTTCCAAAATCCATTTTGATCCCCATCCTGACAGGCTTTCTTTTTGAGCCTTTTGTTTTGTCTTTTTTGGAGCCGGAACTGGAGTGGACGTTAAGTTGGTGTTTATTGGAAATTGCAAAATCAAAATTCATCCCGTCTCCACCTCTGCTTTTTCAACTTTGGTTTTAGACTAAGTCCTTGTGTTATGTTTTATTATGTCGGTATTTTTATTTTACTTTTGTGTTTGGTTTCATTTTGTGCTTTGTTGGCGGACTCAAAACCAGAATGGGAAAGAAGTTGGGAAATTCCTTAAGTTTCCAAATCAGTTTCCATTCCGATTCTGATCCCGCTGTTTCTTGGTTGTTGACTTTTTATTGAAGTCACATTGTAGTGCAGTGTTTGTTTCTTCCCCATTTCCGACTCTAATTAATTGCATTTAATGCATTAATGACAGCTGCCATGCGTAGGTAGAAAATCTGATTTTTACCTTCATTAGGGATTAAACGCATTATTATTATCATTGTTAAGAAATCAAAGAGTGAAATAGAGCAGTTTCCAAGTCCATCTGAGTGAATCGATTCAAGGAGGAGGAGATAATTGCTTGCGAATCAATTCAGAAGGTTAGCCGGGTTTTACGTTCGAGGTAGGTTCCTATTCCCATTTTTCTTTTTATTTTGCTTTCGTGTTCTTTGTTCATGTTGTTTCATTAGATCTTTGGGCAAGTTCATTGTCTCATTAGGATGTTGTGTTTTTTTTTCTTTCTTTATTTTTTGTTCTGTATTTCATTTTGTGCTTGCATTTTTGGTTTTATAGTGAGCTAGAGCACAGTCGCTTTCACGTTTTGTTGTGATCACATCATGCTGCATTAGGTTTTTAACACGTAGATTTAATTAGGGTTCATCGGTAATGTAGATTAAACCTGTTTTACAGTGAGTTAGGGTTTTGTAAGATCTTGCTTTTACTTAGGGTTTTTATTTACGCATTTGTCTGGTTAAAATAGAGGGGTTAAATCCATGCCCTAGTTTTATATTGCGTTTTCTAGGTTAGTGTTTTATATGTTTCTATGATCACATTTAAAATGATTAAATATGATGCCCTAAAAATATAGTCATCTCCCACGGTCATATGGGCATGGCCCTTTTATGCTATATTTTAAGCCTTATTTCATTTAATATGACTTTAGTCTTTAATCATGGAGTTACATATTAAATTGATAAAATCATTGATGACATCATGGTCAACATAGCCAGAAGCGGGATCGGAATTGATTTAGAGTTTGGATATGTTTTTATGTTTAGTGTCAATTCCATTTTCCATCCCGTCTCTGACTCCGCATATAGTGAAAAGTTTTTACTTCATAAAGAGTTAACCTTGGTGGAAGTGGAAGTGGAACTGAAATAGAATATAAAAATAGAAAATCTGAAGGAAACCGAATCAGTTTCCATTCTGATTCCGGTTCTGATCACTATTTCACTTCCGACTCCGAGCCCGCTTCTAGTTAATAGAATGTCAATAACAGTTTTTGCTCTGAGCCTGGAAGTATGTTAAAAGAGGATTATTTAAGATGTTTGCTACCTATTTTTTCCTTTGATTTATGTTTGAAAGATATGATTTTAAAGACACATTTTTAAGATGTTTATTCAAGGATCTAACTAGAGGTTTTGTTGTAGGAAAGCCAAGAGGATTTCAGGAACATCAGGAGAAGCCTCCCAAAGAAACCAACCTGTAGGGACATTGAAGGCAACACCTAAACCAAAGAAGATCAAGCCAGAACAGTTACCTTATACCTTGAGGTATAATCATAGGAGTCCTATTATGAAAGTAAGAAAAGTACAATCGGATTGGTCAGACATCACCGACACAAACTTGGGCCAATATAATTTTGAAGAGTTTTATTTAGAAACCTTTGCTAAAGAGGTAACAGGGAGGACACAAATAATTTTTGATTCTAGCTTGGCCCATATCACTATGTTTCCTTTATCAATCCAATGCCCGGAATTGATCTTGACAGCTGCAGGAGCTTACAATCTAGCTACCCGACAATGCATGGTTTCCCAAGATAATGTGATCATCGATCTTACTCCTCATATGTTTCAAAGTATGTTTAATGTCCTGGATCCCAAGAACTTTGTGCAGTTGGATGAGGCAGAGGCTTTGGAGAAATATAGTAAGTATGAGAGAGACTAAATGCCTCTTTATGACTTCTTACATTATGTATGCAATAGCAGGGTTGGGTATCTTCCCGGGTTTAAACAAAGTAGGGATAATGGGAGTGTTAGATGGATAGAAGAAGGTGTGGGAGCATTATAACCAGCTGTCTTTGTAGGTTGCTGAGACTCAATTCAGAAGGGTTAATGATGCATTCATATATGTAGTCATTAACCGGCTTAATGGAGATATCGGGTACATACTAAGTCAAGAGGCCATGGCATTTATTGCTCAAGGGGATGTTGGTACATTCAATACCACAGGTTTACATATTTCTGGTTAGCAAGTTTTGAAGGCCATCCACATTTGTTGTCTAGGTGTTGCAATAATAGGATAGTATTGATGGAGTTTGTCTATCAAGCTCTTGGAGTTAATGCTTGGTTTGGTTTAAAACATAAGATAGGATGTCACAAGTTCCCCATGAAGTTGGGTGAGTATAGCTATCAGCATTTGGTAGGAAAAAAGATGGTTTGCTGTGAGCTGATACAGTTAAAGTTAGGTTTACACACAACTTGTAAGTATTTTGACCCGAAGGGTAATATGAATGCCTTATTGCCTTCTATTTTTGAAAATAATTTCAATTTATTAGAAAATTTCTAGAGTGACCGACAGGATGAGTATGATTTGAGGAAGAACAATTATGAAAGATTACCTATTGTACTCATGTTAGAATTTGGAGTCAAAAATGACATTCCTAACACATTGGTGGGTGATGGAGTTGTACTGGATCCATCTTATGAAGCTTTGAACATTGGAACTAAAATTTTGGATCCAATTGACTGGGATAGTGAGGAAACTATTGGTATTAAGCAGATAGGAAGAGCAATCTTGGATAGAAGTATTCACTAGTTGGTTCTAAGAACCAAAGCTCCTCAAGGACCAGTTCCTAAAAAGGGGAAAGGGTATAAAAGAATCAAAATAAAGACACCTCCCAAAGAGCCTTTGCAGTTCTTTCCTCCAGACATTGAAGAAATAGAACTTGAAGTAGTAGTTGATGAAGCAGAAACACAAGAAGGAGATGATCAACTAGGATCAGTTGTTTCAACACCTACATTAGGTGAATCTTCCACACAAGTCCCACTTGCAAAACATCAGATTGAAGAAGTTCAAAAGGGGGTTCTTCATAGTATGGCTGAAACTACAAAGGGAAAATAAGTGGAGATGGAAATTCATCATGTTGGAATAGATTCAGACGAGACTATGTCAGAGAAAAATGTGCAAGAGAATATGCCTCTAGAGGAGGATGTTGAATATGTAATGACACAAGAGGATCATTGGGCACTTTTTGAAGAAGTCAGGAAGGCTGCTGAGGAGTGAGCTAAAGAAATAGAAAAGAAAAAGCTAATGGATGCCAAGACACAACCTGATGCCATACTACAGTAGTAACAAATTGAAGCTAAGTCAAGAGCTGATGAAATAGAGAGGAAACAAAGGCAACAGGAGCATGAACTCAAGGTTAAAGAGGAAAATGATAAGTTAGAATTAATACAAAATATTCATGACCTTGAGGAAGAGAAGGAAAGACATCAAAGGGAGAAAGAAGTCTCAGTTGCCAAGTTAAAACTTGCCGAGGAAGCTCACTGAAAGGAAGAAGAAGCATAATGGTTAAGAAAGGAAAAGGATACTGAAGAGCTAGTTAGAAAGCAACAAGAAAAAGAAGAAAAGGTAGAAAAGCTTAAGGATTTAGAGGTAGAAAGACTAGAGAAAGAAAAAAAAGAAGCTTTAGAGAAAGAGAAACTGGAAAAAGAAGCTCTAGAGAAAGAAAAATTGGATAAGGAAAGAATAGAGAAGGAGAGATTAGAAAAGGAAAGATTGGAAAAAGAAAAACTGGAGAGAGAACGATTGGAGGAGGAGAGGTTGAAGAAGGAAGAAGAAGATAAGAAGATACAGGAACAAAAATATAGGGAAGAGGCTAAAAAGCTTGTACAGATGCATATGGTGTAAGAACAACAAGAGGAACCAAGGGTTGATTCTCAACCCCAAGTAAATGTGCAACCACCTTCTACTACTACTATTGCTTCTTCTTCCACTATGATGACTACTGATCCATGTGCTCCCACTTGGCTGAAATTGGACCTATAGAAAAGAACAGTAACACCTTCATAACCTCTCAATTGGGAGGATATGATGAAGGAGATTGAACAAGGAAGGCCTAAAAAGAAGGCCAAGATCCTACACTCCACCAAGCTCATGGACAAGGGAGAGATTGTTGCTGAGTGTGCCATATCGATGAAAGAAAAGGAGGTAGGAGACATGTAGTTAACGAATTATCAATTGAGTACTGTTAACTTGGGAAGGCCTACTAGAAATCAATAGATGAATCTAATTGATGTGGTAGCTTTGAAAAACAAGTCAAGGATGTTAAAGGATAAGCAAAAGAAAGATGAGCTTAAAGATCAGTTAGATCAATTGCATTCCTTTTTGAAAAGTGTCTCTTCTCTAAGATCACAAAAGGTAGCTGCTATTGAGACTCCAATTTTGTTGAGAAAAAAGGAGGTAGATGACTTAGTACAAGTAAGGGGCAAAGTGGAGATGTTAGATAGGTGGGTTGACAAGTTAAATCAAGAAGTAGGTGAAGTTTTGGTCAAAGGTTTTGAGGTTCACAAAGGGACAAAAGAGTTAATAAGGGAAATGCATCAATATATTGAAGCATCATAGAAGCAGGAAAAGGAATATAAAGAATATAGTCAAAAATTGGAGAAAGTCAATACATTCCCTTTGACTACTCTTCTTGAACAGTCAATACTCGAGGAGGATAATAAAGATTTTGTGGAAAAGACCTCTTGTATACTCCAATTCAGAACAAATTTCTTATGCAAACATAGAAATGAAGTCTGAGATGTTGTTAAGGATCTAACCAAATAATTTCAAGAGTTGGAGGCAGTCATTGCTATCATAGTAGATTTTAATATACTAACAAAGGAAGGCCCTCCTTTGACTAGATAAAAGAGAAATCAGGTGAAAGGTTTAAAGGACTCATGCAAAAAGGAGATGATGGTGAAGATTTGATGATAAATCGACTGATGGATGTCAAAGAAGAGATAAAGGCTACTAAAAGAGAGTTGACAAAGATAAAGTTTATGAGAGGGTTTGCTATAGCTGAATTGGAGTGAATTAAATTTGAAGATAGCTGGGTTGATGGGCCAGAAGTAGATGTATTACAACAAGTCTTCACCAGTTATGACGAATTTATTGTAGACCCAACTTCACATGCATAAATCTCTTACATGCATGGCTTTCTTCTTCTTTGCATGTTGCATGGAGTACTGACAATTTTGGAGCACATGACTTTCTTATTTTCTCTTCTATTTTCCATTCTCTAGTTTAAATAAATGTCTAATGTAAGAACTCAAGATCAAAATGATCTGAGTTTCCAAGAAAGTTTTAGTTCCTAAAAGGGTGGATGACTTAAAATAGAAGTGGAGTTCGAATTTTGTATATCTATAAATACCCTTTGGGTATCATATTGTAAGGGTCAGCTAATAGAGAATAGAATTGGCCACTTGATATTAGGAGATATAATTTTGTAGTGATTACAGAGATACATTGTTATTTGATTTTTATAGTTACATAAAAATTACAGTTTTATGCAATATATTGTTAGAATTGAGTTTTACTTGATAAGGTTGATAAGTTACAATCTATCTGTATGCCAGTGATTGTGCTGAAGCATGATTGTTTCTTATGTGATGAAAGTTATTAGAAGAAGAAGGATTTAAGGATTATCTTGTTTGATTATCATTGGATTAAATTTGTTGAATTCTATTGATCTATGATCTTGGCAATGAATGAATGTGTTCTTTATGGAAAATCTTTGAAATAGTTGTGATAGGCGAATTAAAATAAGCACCTTAGATGCATACAATGGTATAGATTATTCTGTGAATTGTGTCATGCTTTGGTTTTCTTGATATGATTGAAAAAAATTCATTGTTGTAGGTATATGTCCAGATGTTAGATTAGTTTTGTTCATGTTTACTAGTTTAACCTTTTATCTATCTTTTTCTTTTGTTTGAAACCCCTTTGATTTACTAAAATAGTTTAGTAAAAATGAGTCATTGCTTGCATTCTTTGTTACCAGCACAGGCCCCTTGAATATTACAATTGCATGGACCAATTGGGTGACACTAGACAATTGAGAACCAACTACTAGGACCTTGGGAGTTAGGCTACTATATGTTGTCTTTCTTTTTCAGGAGAAATAGAGTAGAAATATTTTGTTTTAAAGTTGCTTGTGTCATTTTCACCATCAACAGACCTAGTGCTAGAAGGAGGGCCTAAAAGAACAAGCTGGCTCACATTGTGTCATTCTCACCCGATAAATATGGGAGGATTCTCAGATCCTTCACTAATCTTGAACCATTTGAAGAACTTCAAAACCCGGTCAGACCTAGACCCCATGCTCATAGGATATTGATACCTACCTTGCCACCACCACTTACTCCACTTAGATTTCCACCATATCCACCTACACCACCATCAGTTCCACCTACATCACCACCACCAAGCAGGCCTGAGTCTCCACCAATTTAGCCTATATCACCACCTACTCAACCAATCCCACCCATGGCTTACTTTGTGAATAACCCCTGTCCATTAGGGACTATTCCAAGACGAATCCATGACATACCAAAGAACCCTGAAAATTTTTGTCCTAAATACATACATGGTGAATCAAGAATTATTGAGGAGCACATACAAGCATTCAAAGATGCTTGCACAAGAGCTCAAGCTGCTCATCAAGATGTGGTATGTAGAATGTTTCCTTATTGTTTAGGAGATATGGCATATAACTGGTATTTTTATTTTCCCTAAGGATCTATCCTAGGTTGGAAAGATTTAGAAAATGCATTTATTAATCAATTTTGGGCTTATGTAGACCCTGCTATTTTGTATCACCGATTTGCCACAATAAGAAAGGAACATTATGAGCCACTACCGTTGTTCAATACTAGATTCCAAAGAATGTTTCATAGGTTGCAAGACCCTTATCTAGTAGCTGAGAATATCACCATACAGGAATATTTAAGAGGTGTTGATCCCTTAATTGGCCTATTCTTGCAGAGAAATTATCATCCTAGTGAGATTGACTCTTTGTCTAAAGTTTATCATCTAGCCATCAAGTTGCAACAACAAATAAGTCTGCAACCAGGAGGTTTAGGAGTAGCTCTTCCTCCCATGAATTATTAGATGCCTAACCCACCATCATACAAAACTATCCCAAGGATGTCTTACTCTCAATATGGACCGGTGTCTGAGCTACAAGCTCCACCTACCATGCCCTTTTTTGGTAATGGCATGCAAGATTCTTCCTAACAACCTCAAAATCCACAACAACAAGCAGGAGGATCAACCCATGTGCATTCCCCAGCCATAGTACAGAATGTACAAAATGAGCGAACTGTCTAGCTAACAAGTGAGTTAGAGACTCTCAAGAACACTCTCTCAAATGTCTAATGACATGGCACAGCTTAGGAAAAACCCTCCTCACAACCAAAATCAGAATTATCAGAATCAGGGAGGTTATAACAATCAGGGAAATTATCCCAATTAGAATGGGAATCAGAACACCAACCAGAACTTTCAGAGTCAAAATTCCTCTAACCAAAATTTCCAAAATTAGAACAGAGGATATAATCAAAGGTTCAATAACAACAACAATAGACAGTGGAATACTAGACCTAACAATGGGGGATTTCCCTATAACTATTAGATTGGTGAGGAGAGACCACATACTGCTAATGTTGTTGACCTCAATTTCATGACTAATTGGTGTAGGCTACATGATACTGCAACACATTCTGAGGTTAACTACCCTGAAATGGAGAAGATTGTAAAGATTACACAAGTCGATGCCCATCCTCCAGCAAGAAATTCCAATCAAGATAATGGGCCAGTAAGTACTGCTATGACTTATGAAACTATTGAGGAAAAATATCAGTTTCCTATGCAAGGAGATAATGAGCAAGAGGAAGATGTATATGACGCTCAAGCTTTTCAGTCTAAAGGAGGTCACTTTCTGAGAAATCAGAGTAAGGGCCCATTTACTACATCTGCACCCCCAAACAACATGGTCCCACCAAACCAAAATGCAGATAATAATCCACCACCACCAAAGGGATCTTCTGATCTTCAGAATAGAGGCAACCCACCTCCTTTTCCTAAATATCAAGTTAGGAATGATTCAGAATTTGACTTTATTGTAGAATTGCAGAGACATAAGACATCCTTGTCATTTTTTGACATCATGAAGTGGTGCCTAGCTCAATGTGAGGTGGTATTGAAATCCTTGGAGGAGACAGATCGCTTAAAGGGAAAAGGTAAAGTGACTCCAGCAAAGGAGACAAATGCAGCCATTTATAAAGGTAAGACCAATACCCCACCATTTCTTTTAAGTTTAAGGATTTTTGGAAAGAATTTGCACAATTGTTTATTAGAATCTAGAGCATTAGGGAATGTTATGCCCTTTTCAATATGTAAAAATCTAGGATTGAGTCCTATGCCGACCAATAAGAAAGTGATTCAGTTAGATAAAATTGAAGTCAATGTTGTAGGTGAACTGAAAAACATGCATGTACAGATTGGATCAGATCCAAGGATCCATACCTATATAGATATCCAAGTGGTTGATATCCCAAAGACATATGGGATGCTTCTAATTTGGGAGTTAATGAAAAATATAGGTGGATATTTGTCCTTGTATTTCTCTCACATGTGGCTACCCTGGAAGGGGGTTGCAACATAGATAAGGATTGAAAGTGAACCTAGACTCAAGCATATGATTACAGAATATGATGCTTCAAATGAAGTAGCATATTTTGAGATTGAGATAGGGGTTTACAAACAAGAGGAAGTCCTTACTTTCTCTATAGTCAGTCATAGGGATACATTGCCCCTAGAAAATAGTGAGCCAATGATCTGCATCAACTAGTAGGTTTTGATAAAGAAATTGCAACAAGATAAGCTGGAGTTCAGAGAGAAAACCAATTTTAGTAGTTTGTTTCTACCTAATTAGTGTAGAATTCATTATCATAATCATTCAGAATTAACATGTCAATCATGCTTAGATATTCTAAGTCATGTAGATCATCCTCAACATATATGTCAAGAGAAATAAGCCCAAACTCCCATCAATGAGTTTTCTTTCAAAGTTAAGGATGCAACTATTCTTACATGGGCTGGTCTTTCTCAATAGGAGGGTCCTTCACCAGAAGAATAGATTCAGGTTGTATGTTCTAAAATCCAACAAGAAGTTGAGGTATTGTAGTTCCTATTTGATACACCTTCCCCAAATACTTTTCCAATTCTCAAGGCATTGTTGAGAAATGAGTTGGATTGCAATTTAACCCAAGAGGGTGTTCAGAAAGTGATTTTTGAGCAGGCTAAAAGCATAGAAAGATCTTCAACCAAACTTTGTCCTGAGTTAAATTATGATAAATAGAAAAAGTCTGAGCCACCACACATCTCAAGTAAGTCATCCCCTATTATCATTAGAAAGAATGAGCTCCCAGCCAGGGATCAATTGTGGACTCTTAAATTTGATGGTTCCAAATCTAAAGCAGGAAGTGGAGTAGGGATTGAGCTAACTAACCCGAAAGGGAAGACTTACTTTGCTTCTTATAGATTGTAGTTCAGTTGCACAAACAATGTGGCTGAGTATGAAGCACTTGCTCAGGGTCTTATGTTTTCTCATAAGAAGAAGGTCACTGCTCTCACAATTATGGGGAATTGTGAGGTGATTGTAAATTAGGTACGTAGCCAATATACATGTCATAACAAAAGATTGGCTGCATACAAAAACAGGGTTTGGAATTTAAGTGAAGATTTTGATGCTTTTGGGATTAGTATGATCCCTAGCGAAGCTAATCAAATTGTAGATGCTCTAGTTGTTGCCACTAGCACATTGGAACCCATGCAAAATTCTTATCTAAAGAGGTTTTTAGTTGATTTGATTTCAGTCCTAGCTGTTCCAGATAATATTAAACACTTTCAGGTATTTGATGATGATCAACACGTATTGGCGTTTTTTGAAAGTTTTGATGCTTTTCAAGGATAAATAATAGATGAATCTGAACGAGATCAGGGAGATTGGGATCCTAAGAAAGAGGGTCCAGAAGGGATATTGGATTTAAAGAGTAATAGCATTCTAAAAGGGATGGTTGCTTTAGAGAGGATATTTGACTTTGACCCAAGGGCTTGCCAAAGGGTGCCTACAAAGAGTAATGGAGGGAAGTATGAATCTATTAATTTGAATCACTTGGGGCCAAAAAGGAATGTGCTTATTGGAAAGACTTGTCCTCAAGAAGTTAAGGACAAGATAATCAAGGTCTTGGAGAAAAACATTAAAGCTATTGCTTGGAGTTATGATGATTTAAAAACTTTTGACACATCAATGATTACTCACACCATCCCTCTCAAGCCAGATGCCAAGCCTTTTCACCAAAAGCAACACCCGATCAATGCTATAATTGAGCCCTTAATTCAGAAGGAGGTATAGAAACTTTTATCTACTAGAATAATCTTCCATATTAGACATTCTACCTGGGTGGCTAATTTGGTTCCTGTGCACAAGAAGAATGGTGAGATTAGATTGTGTGTTGATTTCAAGAATCTAAACAAGGCTTCTGAGAAAGACAATTATCCATTACCTTCTCTTGATGAAGTATTACAAAAGGTTAATGGATCCCAAATGTTTTCATTTTCGGATGGATATTCTCAATACAATCAGGTCTTGGTTAGTCATGAGGATAGGATGAAGATTGCTTTCACCACTAAATGGGGAAAATTTTCTTATAGGAGGATGCATTTCGGTCTCATCAATGCTGGAGCTAATTTTCAAAGGGCAATGGATGTAGCTTTCAAATATCTGATAGGAAAATGTATAATCATTTATGTAGATGATTTAACCATCTTCTCTAGGAATAGAGAAGACCATGCTGCAGAACTGGAAAAGGTTCTAAATAAATGTATAGGTTATGGTGTCTCTCTTAACCCAAAGAAATGTGTATTTGGAGTGTCTGAAGGGAAGCTCTTAGGTCACATTATATCAGAGGAAGGGATTTCCATAGATCCTAACCGAGTGGAGGCCATTTTGAAATTGACAAAGCTAGGTAGCAAGAAGGAGATGAGGTCTTTCTTTGGAAGGATCAATTTTGTTAGGAAATTTATAACAGGGTTTGCAGATATTTTCAAACTCCTTAATGAAATGATAAGAAGGATGCAAAGATTGAGTGGAGTGAAGAGGCTAAGTCTTCTTTCAAGCAGATTAAACAATCTATATCTGAGGCACCTATTTTGACAAGTCTAGATTATCTAAAACCCTTCTAAATTTATTCTTTTGCTTCTGACCATTCATCTGTAGTAGTTTTAACATAGAGAAGAGAAGAGAGTGAGGAGAGACCGATTGCTTTTATGAGCTCTCCATTTAAGAATATAGAAGTAAGGTATTTACCACTAGAAAAACAAGCCTTTGCATTGGTATGAGTAGTGAAGAAGTTCAGGAATTACATAATTCAAAGTCAAGTGATGCCCATAGTTCCAGATCTAGCTGTGAAGTCTCTTTTGATGCAAAGTGAATTAGGGGAACGAAGAGGAAAATGGATGGAAATATTGTAGGAGTTTGACTTAGAAACTCACTCGATGAAGCTCATTCGAGGACAAGGATTGTCGAAAGCAATGGCTGAAGTAGATAGAAATATCACTTGCCAACAATACACGGTTCAATCATTCACAAAGGATCCATGGTATATAGATTTAATATTCTTCCTCCTCAATAACAAATGTCCAGAAGGAATGAATGCTACTCAAAGGAGAGCAATGAGGATGAAGACTGCTCATTACATGCTCAAAGGGGGATCCATTTATAGAAATAATTTTCAAGGAATTTACCTACATTTTTTGGATCAACATGTTATTTCTGAGTTTCATGGAAGGCATGGAACAAGGCATGGATTTGTTGATGCTTTGGCTCATCAGATTTTAAGATTAGGCTATTATCGGCCTTATGTGTTTAAAGATGCACATCAGCATTGCAGGACTTGTCATATATGCCAAACCTTTGCACCTAGAAAAAGAAATCCTGCAATGCCCCTACAACTAGTATATGAGGTAAGACCATTTGCTCAATGGGCAATTGATTTTGTAGGTGTAGTTAATCCAAATTCTTCTACAGGTCATAAATTCATCTTGACTGCAACTGACTACTACACACGTTGGACTAAGGCACAACCTTGCAAGAATAACACCATAGAGGTGGTCATCAAGTTTCTGACTAAGAACATCACAACTAGGTTTGGAGTTCCATTTGCTCTAGTATGTGATAACGACCCTTCTTTTTCTTCTGCTAAGTTTATTTCATGGGCTTATGAACATAAAATTATTTTGAAGTATTCTTCCAATTACTACCCTTAGGGAAATGGAGTGGTTGATTCCACAAATACAAACTTGTTGGAAGTTATAAGAAAGTTGTTAGAGAATAATCCTAGGGACTGGCATACCCAGTTGAGATTTGCCTTATGGGCAGATTGAACCAGAATCAAAGTAGGTCTAGGAAAATCACCTTTTAAGTTAGTTTATGGCCAAGATCCAATCTTCACAATCCATTTACAGATACCTGTCCTTAAGTTCATGCAGGAATTTTATAACAAGGATGATAGGATTGAGGTTAGACTACTTAATTTGTTAAACATGGAAGAGCAAAGAGATGTTGCTCTGCAACAATTCTCTAAGCATTAGGCTGTTGTCAAATGATGGTTTGACAAAAGAGCCAAGATAAAAGCCTTCAGAATATTAGATCTTGTGTTATTATGGGATAAGGCTAGAGAGAAGAAAGGAGATCATCAGAAGTTTGATAGACTTTGGTTAGGTCCTTATCAAGTGGCTGAAATATTAGGTGAGAATTCTTTTCATTTAAGTACCTTAATAGGAGTGCCTATTCCATTACCAATTAATGGTTAGTTTCTCAAGCACTATTTCGATGCTTAAAAGGTCTGATGTTTTAAAGGAAAATGTGTTATACTGTATCATATGTAACTAAGTCTGGTTTTTTTTTTTTAGTTTTGTTAGTTTTCTTTCCTTCTTTTTTGTTTGTTTTATTTTGTTTGGTCTTGTTTCGTTGGGGATCTTCGTTTTGTTCATTTAAAATGAAGGGTTTGTTATTCAAAGTATGCTACTGGTACTAGGAGATAAATTGGTTTAGGTATTTTCATTATCATCATTGAAAAGGATTTCACTCTGAAACTTATGTTTTATGACCATTCTAGTTTGGGTTGGAAAAATTTATTAAGGATAGAAGATATATTGTGAATATCTCATGAATTGTGATCAAAGATCTATCACCAAATTAGGAAAATATCTTCATGATTAAGTACCTATTTGTTTTAGAATGGCTCTACTCTTTGATTCAAGTGAAAAATACGATTCCAAGACTATCATGAAATCCATAGTAGTTCTCAACCCATGTTTCAGATTCATTATGTCTGAAGTATTGAGGAAGGTGTACAAAATATTTCCACAAGTAAGGTTTTAAAAAAAAAGAGAGAGAAAAAAAATGAATCAAAGAAACAAAAGAAAGAGCAAGCAAACTCAATATCAAGTGGGTAATCAAGTATCTCTATCGAGGATATGGATGCCTGGCTTGCAATAGAGCAATGCTTTGAGAGAACTAGAGGTATCTCCATTGGGGCTATGGATGCATGTTTGGCAGTGGAGCAATTCCCAGGATTTTACTGTATGATAGTTAAAGGAATTAACCTATGTAGCTTGAATCTTAGGTATGGTTGTTCACAAACAGAGAAAGTACCTACAAAGAATGATGCACAATATATTGCACACATTCAGATTCAGGAATAACTCATGAGCACATACATCTGAGATTCTAGCTCAAACTTATCCTACATATATCTAATCTTATTCAAGTTAGTATGCTTCATAACCCAAGTAGTTTTAGGGTGACTGAAATATTCTTTGGATATCTTGAAAAAGGGTAAACCATTTTCCCAGCTGAGTTGCCATTTGTTATGCCTTGCATAACCACCCAATCTTTTTCCTTGGTCAAAATGGGTCCCCCTTTGTGTTTTTATATTTTGTTGTTTTTCAAACAAAGTCTAGAGTCTTTTGTTTCCAACACTTTATTTTTCTTTGGTTTAGTCTGTTGAAATTGGAGCTGGAACCAAATCGGGTTCTAAAAATTCTTTCAAAATCCATTATGATCCCCATCCCAACAGTCTTTCATTTTGGGCCTTTTGTTTTTTCTTTGTTGGAGCTGAAACCGTAGTGGACGTTAAGATGGTGTTTATTGGAAATTACAAAATCAAAATTCATCTCGTCTCCACCTCCGCTTTTTCAACTTTGGTTTTAGACTAAGTCCTTGTGTTATGTTTTATTATGTCAGTCTTTTTATTTTACTTTTTTGTTTGGTTTCATTTTGTGCTTTGTTGGCAAACTCGGAACCAGTATGGGAACGAAGTTGGGAAATTTCTTAAGTTTCCGAATTAGTTTCCATTCTGATTCTGCTCCCGCCATTTCTGGGTTGTTGAATTTTTACTGAAGTCACACTATAGTGGAGTGTTTGTTTCTTCCCCATTTCTGACTCCGCTTAACTACATTTAATGTGTTAATGACAGCTACCATGCGTAGGTGAATCAATTGAAGGAGGAGGAGATAATTTCTTGTGAATCAATTCAAAAGGTTAGCCAGGTTTTGCATTCGAGCTAGGGTTCCTATTCCCGTTTTTCTTTTTATTTTGCTTTCGTTATCTTTATTCCTGTTGTTTGATTAGATCTTTGGGAAAGTTCACCATCTCAATAGGATGGTGTGTTTTTTTTTCTTTCATTATTTATTGTTCTTGATTTCATTTTGTGCTTGCGTTTCTGGTTTTATAGTGAGTTAGAGCACGATCACTTTCATGTTTTGTTGTGATCACATCATGTTGCGTTAGGTTTTTAACACATAGATTTAATTAGGGTTCATTAGTAATGTAGATTAAACCTGTTTTACAGTGAGTTAGGGTTTTGTAAGATCTTGTTTTTATTTACGCATTTGTCTGGTTAAAATAGAGGGGTTAAATCCATGCCCTAGTTTTATATCATGTTTTCTAGGTTAGTGTTTTTTGTGTTTTTGTGATCACATTTAAAATGATTAAATATGATGCCCTAAAAATATAGTCGTCCCCCACGGTCATATGGGAATGGTCGTTTTATGCTATATTTTAAGCCTTATTTCATTTAATATGACTTTAGCCTTTAATCATGGAGTTACGTATTAAATTGATAAAATTGTTGATGACGTCATGGTCAATATAGCCCAAAGCGGGATCGAAATTGATTTAGAGTTTGGATATGTTTTTATGTTTAGTGTCAATTCCATTTTCCATCCCATCTCCGACTCTGCTTATAGTGAGAAGTTCTTACTTCATAAAGAGTTAACCTTGGCAGAAGCGGAAGCAGAACCGAAACAAAATATGGAAACATAAAATCTGAAGGAAACCGAATCAGTTTCCATTTCGGTTCCAGTTCTAATCACTATTTCACTTCCGACTCCGAGCCCACTTCTAGTTAATAGAATGTCAATAAAATTTTTTGCTCCAAGCTTGGCAGTATGTTAAAAGAGGATTATTTAAGATGTTTTTTGCCTGGTTCCACCTCCGATGTATGTTTGACAGATATGATTTTAAAGACACATTTTTAAGATGTTTATTCAAGGACCTAACTAGAGGTTTTGTTGTAGGAAAGCCAAGAGGATTTCAGGAACATCAGGAGAAGCCTCCCAAAGAAACCGACTTGTAGGGACATTGAAGGCAGCACCTAAACCAAAGAAGATCAAGCCAGAACAGTTACCTTATACCTTGAGGTATAATCACAGGAGTCCTATTATGAAAGTAAGAAAAGTACAATCGGATTGGTCAGACATCACCGACACAAACTTGGGCCAATATAATTTTGAAGAGCTATATTTAGAAACCTTTGCTGAAGAGGTAACAGGGAGGACACAAATAATTTTTTATTCTAGCTTGGCCCATATCACTATGTTTCCTTTATCAATCCAATGCCCGGAATTGATCTTGATAGCTGCAGGAGCTTACAATCTAGCTACCTGACAATGCATGGTTTCCCAAGATAATGTGATCATCGATCTTACTCCTCATATGCTTCAAAGTATGTTTAATGTCCCGGATCCCAAGAACTTTGTGTAGTTGGATGAGGCAGAGGCTTTGGAGAAATATAGTAAGTATGAGGGAGACTAAATGCCTCTTTATGACTTCTTACATTGTGTATGCAACAGCAGGGTTGGGTATCTTCCTGGGTTTAAACAAAGTAGGGATAATGGGAGTGTTAGATGGACAGAAGAAGGTGTGGGAGCATTATAACAAGCTATCTCTATAGGTTGTTGAGACTCAATTTAGAAGGGTTAATGATGCATTCATATATGTAGTCATTAACCGGCTCAATGGAGATGTCGGGTACATACTAAGTTAAGAGGCCATCGCATTTATTGCTCAATGGGGATGTTGGTACATTCAATACCCCAGGTTTACATATTTTTGGTTAGCAAGTTTTGAAGGCCATCCACATTTGTTGTCAAGGTGTTGCAATAACAGGATAGTATTGATGGAGTTTGTCTATCAAGCTCTTGGAGTTAATGCTTGGTTTGGTTTAAAACATAAGACAGGATGTCACAAGTTCCCCATGAAGTTGGGTGAGTATAGCTGTCAGCATTTGGTAGGAGAAAAGGTGGTCTGCTGTGAGCTGATACAGTTAAAGTTAGGTTTACACACAACTTGTAAGTATTTTGACCCGAAGGGTAATATGAATGCCTTGTTGCCTTCTATTTTTGAAAAGAATTTCAATTTATTAGAAAATTTCTGGAGTGACCGAAAGGATGAGTATGATTTGAGGAAGAACAATTATGAAAGATTACTTATTGCACTCATGTTAGAATTTGGAGTCAAAAATGACATTCCTAACACATTGGTGGATGATGGAGTTGTACTAGATCCATCTTATGAAGCTTTGAACATTGGAACTAAAATTTTGGATCCAATTGACTAGGATAGTGAGGAAGCTATTGGTATTAAGCAGATAGGAAGAGCAGTCTTGGATAGAAGTATTCACTAGTTGGTTCTAAGAACCAAAGCTCCTCAAGGAGTAGTTCCTAAAAAGGGGAAATGGTATAAAAGACTCAAAATAAAGACACCTCCCAAAGAGCCTTTGCAGTTCTTTCCTCCAGACATTGAAGAAATAAAACTTGAAGCAACAGTTGATGAAGCAGAAACACAAGAAGGAGATGATCAACTAGGATCGGTTGTTTCAACACCTACATTAGGTGAATCTTCCACACAAGTCCCACTTGCAAAACATCAGATTGAAGAAGTTCAAAAGGGGGTTCTTCATAGTATGGCTGAAACTACAAAGGGAAAATAAGTGGAGATGGAAATTCATCATGTTGGAATAGATTGAGAGGAGACTATGTCAAAGAAAAATGTACAAGAGAATATTCCTCTAGAGGAGGATGTTGAATAGGTAATGACACAAGAGGATTAGTGGGCACTGTTTGAAGAAGTCAGGAAGGTTGTTGAGGAGTGAGCTAAAGAAATAGAAAAGAAAAAGTTAATGGATTCCAAGACACAAGATGATTTCATACTACTACAACAAAAAATTGAAGCTAAGTCAAGAGTTGATGAAGTAGATAGGCAGCAAAGGCAACAGGAGCATGAACTCAAGGATAAAGAGGAAAATGATAAGTTAGAATTAATAGAAAAGATTCATGACCTTGAGGAAGAGAAGGAAAGACATTGGAGGGAGAAAGAAGTCCTGGTTACCAAGTTAAAACTTGTTGAAAAAGCTCACCAAAAGGAAGAAGAAGCAGAATGGTTAAGAAAGGAAAAGGATACTAAAGAGTTGGTTAGAAAGCAACAACAAGAAGAAGAAAAGGCAGAAAAGCTTAAGGCTTTAGAGGCAGAAAGAATAGAGAAATAAAAAAAAGAGGCTTTAGAGAAAGAGAAACTGGAAAAAGAAGCTCTAGAGAAAGAAAAATTGGATAAGGAAAGATTGGAAAAATAAAAATTGGAGAGAGAATGATTTGAGGAAGAGAGGTTGAAGAAGGAATAAGAAGATAAGAAGATACAGGAACAAAAAGATAGGGAAGAGGCTGAAAAGCTTGTATAGATGCATATGGTGCAAGGACAACAAGAGGAACCAAGGGTTGATTCTCAACCCCAAGTAAATGTGCAACCACCTTCTACTACCATTGTTGCTTCTTATTCCACTATGATGACTACTGCTCCATGTGCTCCCACTTGGCTTAAATTGGACCTACAGAAAAGAACAGTAACACCTTCACAACCTCTCAATTGGGAGGATATGATGAAGGAGATTGAACAAGAAAGGCCTAAAAAGAAGGCCAAGATCCTACACTCCACAAGGCTCATGGACAAGGGAGATATTGTTGCTGAGTGTGTCATACCAATGATAGAAAAGGAGGTAGGAGACATGCAGTTAACGGATTATCAATTGAGTACTGTTAAATTGGGAAGGCCTACTAGAAATCAATAGATGAATCTAATTAATCTGGTAGCTTTGACAACTAAGTCAAGGATGTTAAAGGATAAGGAAAAGAAAGATGAGCTTAAAGCTCAATTAGATCAATTGGATTCCTATTTGAAAAGTGTCTCTTCTTCAAGATCACAAAAGGTAGCTGCTATTAAGACTCCAATTTTTCTAAGCAAAAAAGAGGTAGATGACTTAGTACAAGTAAGGGGAAAAGTAGAGATGCTAGATAGGTGGGTTGACAAGTAAAATCAAGAATTAGGTGAAGTTTTGGTTGAAGGTTTTAAGGTTCACAAAGGGATAGAAGAGTTAATATGGGAAATGCATCAATATATTGAAGCATCGGAGAAGCAGGAAGAGGAATATAAAGAATATAGTCAAAAATTGGAGAACGTTAGTACATTGCCTTTGACTAATTTTCTTGAACAGTTAATACTCGAGGAGGATAATAAATATTTTGTGGAAAAGACCTCTCGTATACTCTGATTCAGAACATATTTCTTGTGAAAATATAGAAATGAAGTCCAAGATGCTGTTAAAGATCTAACCAAACAATTTGAGGAGTTGGAGGTATTCATTGCTATCATAGTAGATGTTAATTTACTAAAAAAGGAAGGCCTACCTCTGAGCCAGATAAAAGAGAAATGGGGTGAAAGGTTTAAAGGAATCATGTAGAAAGGAGATGATGGTGAAGATATGATGATAAATTTGCTGATGGATGTCAAAGAAGAGATGAAGGCTGCTAAAAGAGAGTTGACAAAGATAAAGGATATGAGAGGGTTTGCTGTAACATAATTGGAGTGAATTAAATTTGAAGACAATTGGGTTGATGGGCCAGAATTAGATGTATTACAACAAGTCTTTGCCAGTTATGATGAGTTTATTGTAGACCCAACTTCACTTGCATAAATCTCTTACATGCATGGCTTTCTTCTTCTTTGAATGTTGCATGCAACACTGACAGTTTTGGAGTGCATGACTTTCTTATTTTCTCTTCTATTTTTTGTTCTCCAGTTTAACTAAATGTCTAATGTAAGAACTCAAGATCAAATTGATCTGAGTTTCCAAGAAATTTTTAGTTACTAAAAGGGTGGATGACTTAAAATAGAAGTGGAGTTCAAATTTTGTATATCTATAAATACCCTTTGGGTATCATATTGTAAGGGTCAGCTAATAAAGAATAGAATTGGCCACCTGATATTAGGAGATATAATTTTGTAGTGATTACAGAGATACATTGTTACTTGATTTTTACAGTTAAATATAAATTACAAGTTTACACAATATAGTGTTTGAATTGAGTTTTACTTGATAAGGCTGATAAGTTATAATCTATCTGTATGCTAGTGATTGTGCTAAAGTTTGATTGTTTCTTATGTGATGAAAGTCATTAGAAGAAGCCAAATTTAAGGATTATCTTGTTAGATTATCATTGGATTAAATTTTTTGATGTATGTTGATCTATGATTTTGGCAATGAATGAATGTGTGTTCTTTAAAAAAATTCTTTGAAATATTTGTGATAGGCGAATTAAAATAAGCACCTTAGATGCATACAATGGTATAGATTATTCTGTGAATTATGTCATGCTTAGGTTTTCTTGATCTGATTGAAAAATATTCATTGTTGAAGGTATATGTCCGAATGTTAGATGAGATTTGTTCATGTTTACTAGTTTAACCTTTTATCTATATTTTTCTTTTGTTTGAAACCCCTTTAATTTACTAAAATAGTTTGGTAGAAATGATTCATTGCTTGCATTCTTTGTTACCAGCTCAGACCCATTGAATATTACAGTTGCATGGACCAATTGGGTGACACCAGATGGTTGAGGCCATAACACAAAACATGTGAGAATAAAACGTAATCAAAATTCCAGTGCCATATGCAAATGCACAGAGTCAAAAGACAAAACTGAACTATAGGGTAAATTTCATTTTAAACACTTATGATCTATTATGAATTGCATTACAACCCATATATCTATACCTGAGTTTATTACTCCTTTATGAATCCTATTTTTTATATTGCATGAACTTACTAGTTAACTAAAGCATTTAACTAGTCCTTTGAACAAGAGCTATAGTTAAACATAATTCATAGTAAAAAGCAAATAAAAATCAATAAAAATCATCTTTGATCGATATTTCATTAGTGATCCATGTAACATAACACAATAGGAGAGAAAATAAACTCCAAATATTCATCAATTTTATACAAACATGGTCAAAAACCCCATGATTAACTAGTTCTCTAGTTTGACTCAAAAATTTAAAAACTGGACTTGTAGTTCATACTCTCTATATCACTAGACTCTTATTTCTCGTATTTTGGATATTTCAATAGACCTCTCTGTCGGCCCATAATTCCCTTTTATAAAACAAGGGATCCAACAAGCTTCAGGTCAGAGAGTACACATGTCCATTTTTGATTGGACCACTAACTCCTGATTTAGTTACAATTTTATTATGTGAGTGGAGAGCATAAGACAAAGATCATAATTAGTTGATAAGGAGGAAAGAAAACATCGCTCCAAAGTCCACTCCCCATACATCGAAGGCATGCCTAGTCGTTATAGTATTAACTCCACCTCAGCACCCTTTACTTGGAGTCAAAAGAAGAATGCAATTTTAAAATATAATATCTAAGGCCAGACTTGTATTATACATGACCAAGTTGCAATTCTCGATTATAACACTCATAATTATAGTTCATCAGTTAACACCTTTTTCCATAATTCAAACTCCTCCTTGGAAGGCCATTGGAAAGCCACAACCTAATCAACCTTGTTTTGATAGGGAGCATACTTTACCATTATAGATGTGGCCTTTTTAATAAAGTTCTCTAAGAAACTTATAACAAAAGACAACTTTTCCAATGTATTCTCTAGCATGCGGATGTCAGCATTTTTGCATATCTCATGTGTTTGAGACATCATTATATTATTCATTTTCTCCTTCCAAACCTGTAGGGGTTTAATTTCATCCCGACTGTATAAAATATGAGCCAAAGGGGTCAATTCCTTTCCATCATACACATCTTTCAACAATTTAATCTTGGATTCCATTGGGGCATAAAATCCCTAAAATTTCTGCTCAACAATTCACTTGACCAATTGATATGTTGCTATAACAGTAGGATATTTATCACCATGCTATTTTGCCCCTGCTACCATGAATTTCAACTTCTCCATTCTAGGGCTCCATTTTTTTAGCAATGGGATAGCCAATTCTTTATCCCTTGGAAACATTTTTTAATGCTTACAACATTCGGACATAATTTGCATGAACGTTGTTTAGCTTACTCTGGACCCTTCTCTTTAAATGTTTCAAAATAGTGTCCACTATCATTGCATTGATTCTCCCTGTTGCATCCCAGATTTGCTTCACCATCTCCTTATATTCTTCAACCTGATGAATCAATTTCTCCCTAAAATGTCCCCCTCTAAGGCTAGTATCCCTCTCAATAGTGATAGGCACTTGTCCCATATTATATGGAACAATAGCCAAAGACTGTGCTTGTGTAGGAGGTTGAGATTGCTCTACTGGTGGGTCGGGAATAGTGTGGCTAGAATTGACTTGCTTTTGAGACCTAATGATATCCATTTGTTGCCTCAATAAATCCAATTTAGTTTCTAACTTTGCTACCTTTTGTTGACTCTTATTATATTCAATAATAATGTCATTATATTGGCCTCTTAGAGTATCCGGTCCTTTGTCAAATCTTCAACAATTGCTTTGGTGAATTTGGGAACATTCACAACCATATCAACAACTTCCAATGCTGGGGTGTTAGCAACTCTCCCCACAACCAAGTGACCACTGAAGTTAGACAGTTCTACAACAATTGGCTTTTTAGAGCTAGTGGATAGGGACCAGATTGCCAAAGCATCCCATTCCTCACTAAAGGGTTATCCCTTGAGTGCCAATGTAGCCAACTCTTCAGTAGCAAGAAGTGGCTTATTAGCGCTTCTTATTGTGTCAAACACCACAGCATCACTGATATACCATTTAGGGAGTAGCAATACTCCACTTTTTTGAACTAATGCCCTGCCCTGGTCTGGTGTTATTTCTTTGAATTTGTCTCTCATCTGTTCCCTAACCTTAGCTTGAATTACCTTCTTTGGGAGCTCCAGATGTAGACTTCTCTCATGTGCCACCTTCTTAGCATATAATTTAGTATGTGATCTCCACAAAAAATCTTTCAAAGCACCCGTTTGAATAAAAGAGTCATCCATTATGAACTCTTTGCGGGCTTCTATTCTCAAGTCATCATTGCTTGTTATTCCTTTGATTTCATATTTTCCAACCCTCAAAGAAATTGCACCTGAACATGTTGGAGTGTCAGCTGGGTCCAATGGAATCTCATGATGCATTTCATCTGGAGTCACAATAATGTCATCATCCTCATCACCATCACAATCAACAATTTTTAATCTTTCAACCTTCTACCTCTTTGGTGATGATGGGCAAGCCTATTCTGAAAAAATTGGACGAGATTCCAAATCAATAATATTCGGTACGGAATGCCTTGAAGAAGATGGTGCAATATTTTTAGCAACATCTTTAGCCCTACTTCCCCTTCTAAAAAAAACCCTTATCTTCTTTTGGGGCTGATAAGTGGGCCTCTCCTCTAGCTTTACTTTAGGGTACTCTTCTATGGTTTGTGATTTTCCCTTTTCTTCCATAACCCTTTCATCTTTCAAAACCCCAACCAAGCTCTCAAAATTATCAATAGCATACATTGCCCTACTAAATTCATCTTTAGCATTAGGTATGGGATTGAAACAAGGTATTTTCTCCTGCTTATTTCTTACCATTTTAGAGTAGGCAATGTATAGTTCCTTTCTCTCATCTTGTAATTCCAAATCAAAAATATTCTTGATGATGTCCTCATGAAAGTAGAAATTGTGGAAAAAAGCTCTTGTCCGATGTTTTTCCTTCATTTGAGAGATGAAACCCTCAGGATCATGATTCGTAGGGTGCACATTCCTTAGCCTATAAGGCCCAAGTAATATGTAAAAATTCTTCCATCCTCCTTTTGCCATAAAAAAATTGCCAAATGTTGTATATTTAGGGAAGAAAAAACCTTTCTTTTGTTCACCTGGAAAGTGTAGTTCTTGAGCGTCCCCCAACTGCGTCCAATTCTAAGGGGCACCTTCCTTGGTAGAACCTTTGGATTGACACTAGTACAAAAAACCCTAAAAACTATGGTATTATGATAGGGGATAATGTCTCCCCAATTGTGCATTATGTTCAATTCAGGCCTTCTCTCCATCGGCCTCAAGAAGTCATGAATTTCTTTTGGGATCCTTTGGGGGTCATGAACCAGAGCCTTCCTTAATTTAGATCCAAATACATTATGGAAAGTTACATAATCAAACTTATGATCATGCATGTCAAGAATCCTAGTCCAGTATTGGACAGGCATTTCAATGTTTCCTTCCTTCTTCTTTAATTCCATATCTTTTTCGAACACAACCTGACCCCTATACAGAAACATGTGGATTAAAAAGGAATGCCATATGAATCCAACCCAATTCTTCCCCTCCTTTAGGGCTACCAGACCTATATGCATCTTCTCTACCAAATAAGTAGCAAAATCATATATTACATTAAAACTCGGGTGCTGGAGATTTATTGCCATATACATAATATCCATAGGCAAGGTTTTCTTTAAGCTAACTCCAAGAACTTGACATAAAGCACAAACAATCTTCTTGAAATAACTATAGAAATAGTCCACAGGAAAAGGTTCAGGCTGATTCCTACCAATTACTACCTTCTTCTGATTTTTTCCTCTTCTTGAGACTCCCAAATGAGGTATCAAAAAGGATGTTCTGAATAAACCCCTAGTATTTCTATATTCTTGTCTAAAAACCTCAAAGTTGACAAGAACCATATCTTGACTCCATTCATGCAATTTGAAAATCTCTGCAATTTCTTCTCTGGTTATCTTAATCATCTACACACCAGCATGTGTTCTGGCAATTTGGGTCATAGGGTCATATCTAGCAGCAATATCCTTTAAAAGATCTACATCCATATAAACATTAGGAACCACCAATTTACCCAGGTCTAACCTCGAGGGGTTACACAAAGGAATCAACAAATTCCTATTCCCAAACCAATTGGAGAACAATTGCCACCTAGTGTATGGTAACTCAACATCTTAAATTGCACATTCCTCTTCTATCAATCCTTCCAATAGTCGAGGCCCATAGAAAAAAACCTTTCCCTCTTGCTTCTTGCTAGTAGAGGGTTGTAACAAATCAATAATATCTTGGGATAAAGACCTGGTAGTGGTTTCAGAATGAGAACTTCAGGCTTTGGGTGTCATTTGTACTAGAGAAATGATAATTCGAGCTAGGGTTTGCTTATTTTTAGATAGAAAACAATTACAATTTTATCCTTTAGCCTTAAATAGAAAAATACCTCACAATTCTAGAGTCTTCAACAATTAAGTAGATGAGCTCTAAAAGAGAATCTATTCAAACAATTCTTAAAGAACATAATAGGAAACAATCACAAATTGACTAGCAAGCAACCATAAAATCTTCTAAATTTACAAGAAATGGCGTACATGCTACTTATGGTTTCACTTGCAAAAAATCCAATGTAGTGAAATTGAGAAATCATAACCACAGCTTGCTTCACTCCATACCAAGAAATTCTTCCTCAATGTAGAGTTACAGAACGGAAATAGTAATTCTCAAATTTTAGCATTTAATTATGCAGGTAGAGTCAAACTTGGCCATTACTATTCACTCACACGAGATAAAATGGCTATAGTACAATACCAATTTATTTTTAATCAAATGCAATGTTAGCAAGAAGAATGGCTTAGATTTAGTAAAAATAGTTTGAAAATGCCACATCCACCCTCCAGTCACCAAATGTACAAGACATTCACCTACCAGTCCCCACCTTTGTTATTAGCGCACAATATCGGAGTCCACGCATCACCAAATCACACACCTTATAGCATTATTGAAACTATAGTTTTAATTGTGTGAGGTCAGTGAGGAACGACCATGATGCATTGGTATAGAAATAGCTATCGGAATTAGCCTCCATCATCAGTCAGCATGCAAAACTGGTCCCCACCATCAAACGTGACAGATGGCAGCATCTCGCACACCTCACACCATATTTGTGAAGTTAGCAGAAAACTTGCAAGGTCTGCGAGGAACGGCCATGATTAAAATCAGTTCATCTGATAGCTGCACAATATGCACATGTGAAAAGGTTATTCATAAAGAAAGGGGCTGACTTGGTGGATGGGGAAATGACCCTTAAGGTCGAAAATATTATTTAGAGGTTTAATCTAAAATAATTCAATAGCCTGACACTATGAAAATATAATGTAGTAATGATGCAAAAGACCAAAAGGACGGGTAAACGGGGCTGGTAAAGTCATGACCAAAAGGGATAAAAGACCACTTAAGTGACCAACCACCGTCAATAACAAGTCAACCCCAGAAAAGAAAACCCATGACCCAACCACTCAGAGCCAAGAACAAAACATACCTACAAGGGGAAAAAATTAAAAGCTCCACCAGTGGCTCCAACTAGGGATGTATGCCCCTTGTGGGCATAACAAGATTCTAGAATCTTTGGTTTAGTAGACATAATATAGAGAGAACCAAAAACCAAGGACCTATCCAGACAAGACAAGGAGAAAAAAGAAAAAAATAGAAAGAAACACACCTATATACACTACTTACAGGACTATACAATGTACATGGAAAAATAGCTACTTCAAGAGAAGTAGTATTTCAAGAGCTGTCCATGTACTAGTAGTTCCAGAACTTCACCCACAAGTGACTGTAAATAATATGAGTCTTCTCCATGTGTATCCATAATTATATATGGGCCTAGCCAAAGGGGATCAAATTTTGCATGCTTGCCCTTATCTTCTAATCTCGCATTCTAGAGCAAAACCATTGCTCCAATATAAAATCTTCTCTCAACTACCCTTTTGTCATAAAGATGCTATACCTGAAGTTATAATTTTCCATTTCTCTTATGAGCTTCTCTTGTAGTTTCATCTAATTGACTTAATTCATCCATTCTATGCTGCATCTCATCACATGTATCATCATCATATTCTTGGAAAAATTCATACATCTTTATTAGGTTATTTTTTGGGATACGTGCTTCCATCCCATAGACTAGGTTAAAAGGTGAATAACAAATTGTCTTCTTAATAGTTGTCCTATCAGCCCATAGTGCCAATTCTAATTTTGAATCCCAAGCCCTTTTATTCTTCTCAATCATGCATTTGCTGATCTTCATCAAACTATTATTACTAGACTCTGCATGTCCATTCCCTTGGGAATTGTAAGGGGAAGAATATGAAACAGTTATACCATATTGATCATAAAAATTAAAAAAATCTTCAGATCTGAAACACATAGCATTGTCTGAAACAATTCTTTCAAGTACCCCAAAACAGCTCAAAATATTTTCAGTCAAAAAATCAACAACTTTACTTGTGGCCCTTTTGGCTGGAATTGCTTCAATCCATTTAGTAAAGTAATCAGTTGCCACCAATTTCCATGCATTTCCTCCACTAGATTTTTCAGATATGTCCCCTATGAAGTCAATACCCCATTGCTTGAAAGGAGCTGAAACAGACATTGGTCTCAATGGTAAATTGCCAGAAAACTTTAACTTTCTAGCAAACCTCTGACATGCATCACACTTTTTAACATATCTATGGGAATCCTTGACCATAGTAGGCCACCAGTATCCTGCTCTTAGAATTTTATGAGTCATTGTCTTAGCCATGTAATGGCCTCCACAAGCTCCTTTATGCATTTCTATCAGTAAATCTTCAGCTTGGTCTCCATCCACACATCTAAGTATAATACCTTCAGATTTCCTCCACTAGAGCTCACCCTCAATAATGACATACCTAATTGCTTGTAGTTTGAGATTTCTTTTCTCGGTAAGGGGCATACCGTTAGGGCATTGCATCATTTATAAATACTCAACAATCCTCCTGTACTAACCACAATTTTGTATATCATAAATAGGCACAATGTTTTGTTGCTCTATCTGATTTATTTGATTTATCTCAAGATTTTCCTCAGCCATTAATTTAGCTAGACCCTGACCTCTTACAAGCTTGGTAATCTATATTTCAAAGTTAAATTCTTGGATTCTATTTATCCATCTACATCTTCTTCCTATAGTCTCTTGCAAGGGGAAAATATCTTTAGCTGCTGCCATTGGTACATATGCCATAGTAGTTTCTCCTATTAGATAAGGTTTGAAATTTTTAACTTCCTTTACCAGGGCATATGCCTACTTTTCAGATATTTCATATTTCAATTATGTAGCCTACAATGATTTACTGAAGAATGCAATTGGCTGCTCAAAGCCATCATTGTTTTTCTGCAACAATACACCAACTATAGTGTGAAAAGAGGCAAAAGTAAACAAATGGAATGGTTTTGAATAATCAAGTGACTTGAGGATAGGGGCCTACTTAATTGCATCTTTGATAGCATGGAAATTCTTGGATGGTTCTCCTATCCATATTATCTTTTCTCCCTTCTTCAACATATTTGATATTAGGTAGACAATCTTAGCAAAATTTGTGATAAATCTTCTTAGAAAATTTATCTATCCAAAGAAAGATTGGATACCTTTTACATTTCTTGGCTACATAATTCTATCAATAGCAGCAACCCTTTCTGGATCATTTTGCACCCCATCTTTTGAAGCCAGATGTCCCAACAATTTTCCTTCTTTCACCCCAAAGGTACACTTCCTAGGATTTAAAGATATCCCATATTCCAGAGCTCTGATAAAAATTTTCTCTAAGTGAGGACAATGATCTTCCTCACTTTTTCTATGGGTAGTAAGATCATCTTGGTAAATGGGAAGGAACAAATCAATGAAATCAGCAAAGGCTAGATCCATAGCCCTCAGAAAAGTTGCTCCAACATTTATTAATCCAAATGGCATTCTTACATACACATATGTTCCCCATTGGTGAAAGTAGTCTTGAATTGCTCAAAATCTTTAACCATTACTTGGTTGTACCCATAGAATCCATCCATCATAGATAACAATTCACATCCTGTAACCTTCTGTAACATAGCCTCCATATTAGGCAAAGGATAATTATCTTTTAAAGAAGAAAAATTCAAGTTTCTAAAATCAACACATAACCTAATATCTCCATTTTTATTTCTAACAGGTACCAATTTAGAGACCCAAGATGAGTGTCTAATTGGTTTGATGATTCCTGCCTCCCTTAGGTTAGTAAGTTCTTCTTGTATTTTGGGTTGCAGGGTAGGGTTAATCAGTCTCTATTTTTTCCTGAAAGGCTTCACATCAGGTTTCAATGGGATCTCATGTTGGAATAAGTCCTCCCTATATGCTTTAAGGTCTTCATAGGACCAATAAAAAACATGTCTATATTTCCTAAGAAAGGTAATCAACATGTTTCTAACATGTGGCTTCATTTTCTTTTCAACATAAACATTCTTAGGAGCACTTTCTATTCCTAAGTTTATTTCTTCTAAATCCTCTTTATGAGTAGATGCTTGCTTAGTATTTCACATATCCGAGCCATCAAAAACTCTTTCAAGTGTAGCAAGACCCCTAGGGATGGTGTTAGTTTTGAGCTGGATCACTTCATTCCCAAACAGGGTCTCCTTCCCATCAATTTCTATTACAAATGAGCCAAAATCAATTTCTTGGCTCTCATACTAGTCCACACAATGGAAGAATTTCAGTATGTCTATGTCATCATCAAACAGTTTCCAGTTACATATATTTTTAGGTATTGTAGGTCTAGTTTGTACTTCTATTTGTGAGATGCCACCAAAAGTGACATCATCCAGTTTGACAACTATATTTGCTAACAAGTCAGCTTTAGCATTTTGTCCTCTTTCAATCCATTCTATACCAAAAGCATTAAATTCCTCTATAGTATCCCATACTACATTTTTGTACTGCCTAAGTCTTTTATCTTTAGCTGCAAAGTGGGATCTAATCTGGAACACAACTAACTCAGAATCTCCCAAAATTTTTAATTATTTAATACCATGCTTTGAAGCTATCTTCAGACCGAGTATGAGAGCTTCATACTCAACAACATTGTTGGTACAAGAAAATTGCAATAAGAAAGAGTATTTAAATGTTTTACCTTATGGGGAAGTAAAGAAAATTCCTTCTCTTGAGCCATCTTTGGAACAAGCTCCATCAAAATGCATTATCCATAAATCATCGTCTACTGACATCTTCAATACTTCCTTTTCAATAGGTGAAGATTGGATTCCTTTTGTTTTATCTTCCTCAACTTGAAAATTTTCTAGATCAGTTTCCACAAAGTTAATTCTAATGGGTTATGGTGATTCTTCCACATTTTCAATCATGTGAGGGGCTCTTTTTTCCCTATCTACCTTAACATCTTTTTGTTCAATGGAAAATGTAACAAAAGACAGATCACATTGTATACTCCCACCCATTGAAGCACTCCAAGACTGGGATAAGAGTATGCCATAAGTAGGTGGAATATCCACCACCGTAACACTCATGTGTAACTCTTTCTCAAAAAATGTTGCTAGTCTATATGGAAAACTATTTATAATACCTATAATAGGTACTTCCCTAGAATCCATTGCATAGCATTTACCATATGTACTATCCACTTTTAATCCCATTGCATTCATTATTTTTATTGGCATCACATTGTTAGATGCTCTTGAATCGATCATGCAATTTCTCAACATTTTCTGATCAATAATTAGACTTAAGAAAAAAGGATTGACATGGTTGGGATTAGCAGTAATAGTGGTACCTAAGTATATTTGGAGACTTTCTATAATATTTTCTTCCACACTTTTTTGCTTTTCCTGATCCTCTTTTGATTTCACTTGATCAGAAACCACTTTACTTTTTCCACTTGTAGGAATATTGTTAATAAGTGCAACAGTCTTATCCTTATGTTCATCTATACACATCATTTCCAAGAAAGGAATAGTAACCCTAGCTTGTGAAAGTACTTGAAACATATCTATTGAAGTGTACTTTGGTAATTCAGGAAAATTTGTGATTTCATAAATTACCTTTTCTTTTTCTTTGAGAATTTCATCATTGGAGGAGTGTTGCTTGTTGTCCTTGATCTTCTAAGGTATAGCTTCATTCTTTCTTTTGGTCGTATCAACTTTCTTTCCCCATATCTAGGGCTCTCTTGTTTCCTTAGGCTTTGAAATGACATTCTTAGCCTCCAAATTGACATTTGTTCTAGTTACATCCTTTTCTTTTATGAACAGGTTGCAAGGCTTACCTAAATCACCTAGAACAGTTTTGTTTCTCAATTGTATGATATTCCTTTCCCTTCCAACTAAGGAAACAATTTATTTTTCAATTTCTTCATCAGAAGGTCTTCTTAAAATAGTGGTATCCACTTCCAGTTCATTCACAAAACATTCATCATTGTCTCCTTCATTTGGGAATACTTGTTGATGGTTTACATCATTATGTTGTCATTGAACATCAACATCCATGCCACAAGGCTCATCATCTAAGGTACAATCATCATAGGCCAGATTAGCTAGTCCTAATAATACATTTTTCATTGTATCCTAATCCTGGGGAGGTTGAGCATCTCCCTGATCATCCTGAGGTTCTACCATATTTTGTGCTACTGCACACTATTGTGAAGAATGAGGCATTCCGCATACTTCACACCAAGGTAAATTTTATGTGGCATTCAGAGAATGCTTCTATAAAGGATTAGGTGGAATTTGATTGTTTCTCTAGTTTTCTTGTAGATGTTTTCCATTATTCCAATTGGTATTATAGGGATAATCATGTAGCCTAGGAGGCCTATCATTTCTTTGAAAATGAGGCTTGTCATTTTTTACTTGTTTCTACAACAGAGTAAGGACTTCATCTATCTTTTCATTAGCAACAGTAGGTTTAGCAACCTTTTCATTATGATTCTTGGTACCTTTAAAAAATTTAGGATCTTCCCTTCTCCCTACTTTACCAGAAGCTCTTCTATTATTTTCAATGTTCATCGCCATCTTATATGCTTGCCTCAAATTTTGAGGATTTTTATCTCTTAGTAAATAACACATTTTAGCATCATAAGAATTACAATACACAACTAAAAATGCACTCTCATTAGGCCTCAAATATGTAGGAACTCTTGTCATAGCCTTTTGGAAATGAGCATTAAACTCAGTAACCAGTTCATTATGCCCCTTGGTAATGTTATTAAAATCATTTAATTTAAATCTGGGGTCAGTCTGATCCCCGTATTGTTAACTAAAAACTCTGCAAAAAGCATCCCTGGAGTTAATACTAGCATCAGGTAACCCTTTATACCAATCCCTAGCATCTTCAACTAGTGACTACATAAAATATTTCATTGCTACATCATCATCCCATATTTCAAAGTCTTCAACAAAGCCTTGAAAAGATTTCAAATGGTCTTCCCCACTAAAATCATTATTACCAGTGAATTTTGGGAGGTGCTTTCATGCATTATCTAGACTTGGATTAGGATATCCTTGAATATTCCCAAAACACAATTGTCTATATCTATCGATTTGGGGCACTCCTCCACCATGTCCACTTCTGGGGGTACTGTGTTGCTCAATATCTTTCTTATCATCCACCTGTGCACCCTTATCACCACTACCTTGTTGTTTATCCTTGCCAGTGCTTCCCTCTTCATCCTCAGAGTAAGAACTAAAGTTTTTATGACCACCTCCACCTCCACCACCTTGGTTACCACCACCCACACTTTTAGGAATTTTATTCTCATAATTCTTTCTCAAAGACTCATTCTCACTCTTTCCTGAACCATAATCTTGGGGAGTGGGTATAGATATCTTTAAGAAGGCTATCTTTCTTGCCATCTCGGCATTAGCAGCTTCTATGTCATCTTTTCTCAAATCAGCCTACAACTGGTCATTTATTAGTTGCAATCTTAGGAGCTCAGGATTTTGAGGAAAATCCGATGGTCTAGGATTAATTTCATTATTTGTTTTATCACTAGTATTAAGATGGATTCTATAATTTGGAAAATTGTAAGCACTTTTTTAAGGTTGGTCAACATGAGCTTTCCCATGGTCTACAAAGGTTGTCTTCTTATATCTAGCCAATGGATCTGAAGTTTTTGTAGTTGATATGGAAGGGGTATATGTGGGAGTAGCAGAAGTTCCAATAGAGACTGTTACTTTAGAAACTTCTTGAGCCCTATCAATAGTTCCTTTAGCCACCTTTTCCTCAAAGGTTTTTCTCTTAGCTGCTTCTTCCCTCATCTTTTCAACTTTCTTTTTTTGGGCATTCCTTTCAGACTTCTTAGCTCTGAATCTCTCTAGATTCTCTCTTCTTATTCTATCCCTATTATCCTCTACTTCTTTCATCCTCTTTTCTTCTTCAATTAAGGTTTGCATATCCTTGTCTATATCCATTTCATTCTCAAGGATAACTCCTACCTCACTTGGAGCAGGAGTATAGTAAGGTTGCTTTACTTGTTCTTCATCTTGAAACAAAGGCATTTCCTCATTCAAAGAGGTCCCTCAAGGTTTGAAATTTTGTCCGGTAAAAACAAACATAGTACCAAGTGTTGTAGCTTTTGGGAACTACTTGTCTTGTTCCCAAAATCCCCATTGTTCTTCCTCTTTGGAAATATTAGCTTCAAGTTCTCGAGCAATTTCAAAAGTAAAACTACCATGATCCATTTGAGATACAACAACTTTTGAGGAATCTCCACCAATAAAAGCACTATTTATTTCAGCATTAAAATTTGAGAAGAGATAATAGGAGATGAAACAGACTTACTTGGGGTATCATTTATTTTTACCCATTTCTTGTCCTGTCTCGGTTCAAGCTCTAGCATTGGCTCTGGGTTATTTTTTGCATAGTTTCTAGTCTTCTTCATGGTCTTCGGTGTACACGGACTCTTCTTTGCAAGTTGTTTTTTTTACTTTGTATGAATAGTTGTGTTCGAGATATCAGAGTTGCCACTCAAAATATTGGGAATTATGAATTGATTACACTTCGCTTTTGCACTCGTGACTTTAGACAAGAGTTTGAACATTACTCCACACACTATCATAGAACTTAGGAAAACTAAACGCATACGCCGAAAATGAAAAATTAGGCACACAATGTAAACCAAGTATATTATAACAAATGACTCTGACAAAACCAGTTCTGCAGTGGAGACCTTTCATTCACTATTTCCCCAATAGAGTCACCAATCCATTGGCATTTTTTACTACAACCCACACAGATTTCCTAGAAGCTTCTATGAACTTGCCACATTCAATAATAAAAGTCCAGGAAAATTATGGCCAATTTAATGAGTATAGAAATAAGGCTAATTCTCCTACACTTTGGACTCTATAAAATCAAGGAGGGTATTCCCTAACATGTGCTCTTAACATATATAATTTAAACAATTCATTTGCACATAGGTAAGAAATAGATAGATCCCAAATAAATGTTAAAGGATGAAATCCTTCAAGAAATTGGCTATTCCTTAAAAAGGTTCATGTTCAATTAACAAAGAATCACAAACTCAACTTAAAGTAACTTGATAGGAAATGATTAAGTAATATATCGTGAGGGCATAACACAAAACATGCGAGAATAAAATGTAATCAGAATTCTAGTGCCATATACAAATGCACAGAGTCAAAAGAGAAAACTGAACTACATGGTAAATTTCATTTTAAACACTTATGATCTATTATGAATTGCATTACAACCCATATATCTATACCTAAGTTTATTAATCCTTTATGAATCCTATTTGTTATATTGCATGAACTTATTGGTTAACTGAAGCATTTAACCAGTCCTTTGAACTAGAGCTATAGTCAAACATAATTCATAGTAAAGAATAAATGAAAATCAATAAAAATAATATTTGATCGATACTTCATTATTGATCCATGTAACATAACACAATAGGAGAGAAAATAAACTCCAAATATTAATGAGTTTGATACAAACATGCTCAAAAACCCCATGATTAACTAAGTTCTCCAATCTGACTCAAAACTTTAAAAATTGGACTTACAATTCATACTCTTTGTATCACTAGACTCTTATTTCTCATATTTTGGATATTTCAATAGACCTCTCTCTCATCCCATAATTCCCTTTTATAAAACAAGGGAGCCAACAAGCTTTAGGTCGAAGAGTTTACATGTCCATTTTTTATTAGACCGCTAACTCCTGATTCAGTTACAATTTTGTTATGCAAGTGGAGAGCATAAGACTAAGATCATCGTTAGTTGATAAGAAGGAAAGAAAGCATCGCTCCAAAGGCCACTCCCCATACATCGAAGGAATGCTTAGCCATTATAGTATTAACTCCACCTCATTATCCTGTACTTGGAGTCAAAAGAATAATGCAATTTTAAAATATAATATCTAAGGCCAGACCTGTATTATACATGACCAAGTAGCAATTATTGACTATAAAACTCATAATTCCAATTCATCAGTGAACACCTTTTTCCATAATTCAAACTCCTCCTCGGAAGGTCACTAGAAAGCCACAAGCTGATCAACCTTGTTTCGATAGGGAGCATATCAAAGTTCTTGAAGAAACTTATAACAAAAGACAACTATTCCAATGTATTCTCTAGCATGCGAATGTCAACATTTTGGCATATCTCATGTGTTTGAGACGTCATTATATTGTTCATTTTCTCCTTCCCAACCTACAGGGGTTTAATTTCATCCTGACTATGTAAAATATGAGGTAATGGGGTTAGGTCCTTTCCATCATACACATCTTTTAGCAATTTAATCTTGGATTCCATTGGGGTGGAAAATCCCTGAAACTTCTCCTTAACAATTCCCTTGACCAATTGATATGTTGCTATAATAGTAGGATATTTATCACCATGCTATTTTTCCCCTACTGCCATGAATTTCAACTTCTCCATTCTAGGGATCCATTTGTTTAACAATGGGATAGCCAATTCTTTATCCCTTGGAAACATTTTTAATGCTTGCAACATTAGGACATAGTTTGCATGAATACTATTTAGCTTACTGTGGACCCTTCTGTTTAAATGTTTCAAAACAGTGTCCATTATCAATGTATTGCTTCTCCCTACTGCATCCCAAATTTTCTTCACCATCTCCTTATATTCTTCAACCTAATGAATCAATTTCTCCCTAGAAAGTTCCCCTCCAGGGCTAGTAGCCCTCTCAATAGTGATAGGCACTTGTACCATATTACATGGAACAATAGCCAAAGACTATGCTTGTGTAGGAGGTTGAGACTGCTCTACTGGTGGGTTGGGAATAGTGTGGCTAGAATTGGCTTTGTTTTGAGACCTCATGGTATCCTTTTGTTATCTCAATAAAGACAATTTAGTTTCTAACTCTGCTACCTTTTGTTGACTTTTATTATATTCAATAATAATGTCATTATATTGGCCTCTTAGAGTATCCCAGTCCTTGGTCAAATCTTCAAGAGTTTCGTTGGTGAATTTGGCAACATTCACGACCATATCAACAACTCTCCTCACAACCAAGTGACGACTGAAGTCAGACGGTTGCACAACAATTGGCTTTTTAGAGCTAGTGGATAGGGAATAGATTGCCAAAGCATCCCATTCCTCACTAAAGGTTGATCCCTTGAGTGCCAATGTAGCCTCCTCTTCAGTAGCAAGAAGTGGCTTATTAGCACTTCTTATTGTGTCAAACACCATAGCATCACCGATATACCATTCAGGGAGTAGCAATACTCCACTTTTTTGAACTAATGCCCTACCCTGCTCTAGTGTTATTTCTTTGAATTTGTCTCTCATCTGTTCCCTAACCTTAGCTTGAATTACCTTCTCTGGGAGCTCTGGATTCAGACTTCTCTCATGTGCCACCTTCTCAGCATATAATGCAGTATGTGCTCTCCACACAAAATCTTTAAAAGCATGGGTTTGAATAAAAGAGTCATCCATCATGAACTCTTTGCAGGCTTCTATTCTCAAGTCATCATTGCTTGTTATTCCTTTGATTTCTTCTTTTCCAAGCCTCAAAGAAACTACACCTGAACCTGTTATAGTGTCAACTGTGTCCAAAGTTATCTTAGGATGCATTTCATCCTGAGTCACAATAATTTCATCATCCTCATCACCATCACAATCAAAAATCTTTACTCTTTCAACCTTCTACCTCTTTGGTGATGGTGGCCAAGCCTATTCTGAAAAAATTGAAGGAGATTCCAAATCAATAATATTTGGTACTGATTTCCCTGAAGAAGATGGTGCAATATTTTTAGCAACATCTTTAGCCCTACTTCCCCTTCTTCTAGAGAAAACCCTTATCTTCTTTTGAGGCTGATAAGTAGGCCTCTCCTCAAACTTTACTTCAAGCTACTCCTCGATGGTTTTTGATTTTCCCCTTTCTTTCACAACCCTTTCATCTTTCAAAACCCCAACCAAGCTCTCAAAATTATCAATAGCATACACTTCCCTGCTAAATTCATCTTTAGCATTAGGTATGGGATTGAAACCAAGTATTTTCTCCTGCTTAATTTTTACCATTTTCGAGTAGGCAATGTATAGTTCCTTTCTCTCATCTTGTAATTCCAAATCAAAAATATTCATGATGATGTCCTCAGGAAAGTAGAAATTATGGAAAAAAACTCTTGTTCGATGTTTTTCCTTCATTTGAGAGATGAAACCCTCATGATCATGATTCCTAGGGCGCACAGTCCTTAACCTATAAGGCCCAAGTAATAAGTGCAAATCCTTCCATCCTCCTTTTTCCATAAAAAATTTGGCAAATGTTGTATATTCAGGGAAGAAAGAACCTTTCTTCTATTCACCTAGCAAGTGTAGTTCTTGAGCACCCTCCAACTACCTCATGATCTCCAAAAATCCAATTCTAAGGGGCACCTTCCTTGGCAGAACCTTTGGATTGACATTAGTGCAAAAAACCCTAAAAACTATGGTATTATGATAGGGGATAATGTCTCCCCAATTGTGCATTATGTTCAGTTCAGGCCTTCTCTCCATCGGCCTCAAGAAGTCATGAATTTCTTTTGGGATTCTTGGGGGGTCACGAACTAGAGCCTTCCTTAATTTAGATCCAAAGACATTATGGAAAGTTACATAATTAAAATTATGATCATGCATGTCAAGAATCCTAGTCCAGTATTGGACAGACATTTCAATGTTTCCTTCCTTCTTCTTTAATTCCATATATTTTTTGAACATAGCCTGACCCCTATATAGAAACATATGGATTAACAAGGAATACCATCTGAATCCAACCCAATTCTTCCCCTCCTTTAGGGCTACCAGACCCGTATGCATCTTCTCTTGCAAATAAGTGGAAAAATGATATATTACATTAAAACCCGGGTGGTGGAGATTTACTGCCATATACATAATATTGGTAGGCAAGGTTTTCTTTAAGCTGACTCCCAGAACTTGACATAAAGCATAAAGAGTCTTCTTGAAATAACTAGAGAAATAGTCCACAGGAAAAGGTTCAGGCTCATTCCTACCAATTACTACCTTCTTCTAATTTCTTCCTCTTCCTGAGACTGCCAAATGAGGTATCAAAAAGGATGTTCTGAACAAACCCCTAGTATTTCTATATTCTTGTCTGAAAATCCCAAAGTCGACAGGAACCATATCTTGACTCCATTCATGCAATTTGAAAATCTCTGCAATTTCTTCTCTGGTTATCTTAATCATCTACACACCAACATGTGTTCTAAAAATTCAAGCCACAAGGTCATATCTAGCAGTAATGTCCTTTAAAATATCTACATCCATATAAACATTAGGCACCACCAATTTACCCAGGTCTAACCTCGAGGGGTTACACAAAGTAATCGAAAAATTATTTTGCCCAAACCAATTGGAGAACAATTGCCACGCGGTGTATGGTAACTCGACATCTTAAATTGCACATTGCTTGTCTATCAATCCTTCCAAGAGTAGAGGCCCATAGAACAAAACCTTTCCCTCCTACTTCTTGCTAGTAGAGGGTTGTAACAAATCAATAATATCTTGGGATAAAGACCTAGTAGTGGTTTCAGAACCAAAACTTTGGGCCTTGGGTGCCATTTGTACTAGAGAAATGATAATTCGAGCTAGGGTTTGCTTATTTTCAGATAGAAAACAATTACAATTTTATCCTTTAGCCTTAAATAGAAAAATACCTCATGATTCTAGAGTCTTCAGCAATTAACTAGATGAGCTCTAAAAGAGAATCTATTCAAACAATTCTTAAAGAACATAATAGGAAACAATCATGAATTTCCCAGCTAGCAACCATAAAATCTTTTGAATTTACAAGAAAAGGTGTATGTGCTACTTACAGTTTCACTCGTAGAACATCCAGGGCAACGAAATTGAGAAATCATAACCACACCTTGCTTCACTTGATACCAAGTAATTCTTCCTCAATGTAGAGATACAACACGGAAATAGTAATTCACAAGTTTTAGCATTTAATTATGTAGGCAGAGTCAAACTCGGCCATTACTATTCACTCGTGCTAGATAAAACAGCTATAATACAATACCAGTTTATTTTTAAATATGAGTCATTGATCAGACGCAATGTTAGCCAAGAGAATGACTTAGATTTAGTCAAAATAGTTTGAAAATTCCACGTCCACCCTCCAGTCACCAAACGAACAAGACATTCACCTACCAGGCACCACATCAGCACGAAATGAGCCCCACCTTTGTTATCAGTGCACAATATTGGATTCCAAGTGTCACCAAATCACACACCTCACAAAATCATTAAAACTATAATTTTAATTATGTGAGGTCAGCAAAGAATGACCATGATGCATCAGTAGGGAAACAACTATTAGCATCAGCCTCCACTATCAATCAGTGAGAAAAACTAGTCCCCACCATCAAACATGATAGATCGTAGCATCTTGCATGCCTTGCACCATATTTGTGACGTTAGCAGAAACCTTGCGAGGTCTACGAGGAATGACCACGATTAAAATCACTTCATTTGACGGCTGCACAATCTGCACATGTGAAAAGGTTATTCATAAAGAAAGGGACTGACTATGTGGATGGGGAAATGACCCTCAAAGTCAAAAATATTATTTAGAGGTTTAATCTAAAATAATTCAATATCCCAATACTATGAAAATATAATGTAGTCATGACACAAAAGACCGAAAGGATGGGTAAACGGGGTAGGTAAAGTCATGACCAAATGGGATAAAAGACCACTTAAGTGACCGACCACTGTCAATAATAAGTCAATGCCAGAAAAGAAATTTCATGACCCAACCACTCAAAGCCGAGGACAAAAGATACCTATAAGGGGAAAAAATTAAAAGCTCCACCAGATTGCAATGAATGCCATTGTGTGATTTCCTAGCCTTATTTCCCACTCCTCTATCATGTAATAGTTGTAGAACATCCTATTCTCACTATTACATGACCTTTCCCATGACCTACCTTGGCTCATTCTTTTCTTCATACTCAGTGGGGGCAAGAAATTGATAGCCTTATCCTAGTAATGCATTTGTTACTCTCCCTTAAGTTCATCATTCACCTTCCGCTTATACAAACTAAGATCGAGAGGTGGATGACTTACTCATAAGTTGACTTTCATTTTCCTTACTAGTCTTTTCCATCATTTCTCTTTCATTTTTTCCTTTTATCTTTATGTGATTGCATATGTGTGATGTGATCCTCTATGATGTTTTATTTCCTCTCTCTTTGTGACATTCCTTTATTTGTACCTAAATTCTTCTCTATGTTGTGCATTTCATTTCATCTTTATCTTTTTCTTATGTTTTCCTTTCGGGGATGACGCAAGGCATCAAGACATTCATGTCTCCTTCATGTTGACCCAAAAGTCTTTCATTTTATTTTTCCTTTTTATTTCATCTTTTTCTTTTTTTTGTGTTTTCCTTTTGGGTATGATGCAAGGTGTTGAGACAACCTATGTCTCTTCCATGTTGACCCAAAAAAAATTTCTTTGTTTTCACTCTCTTTGTGTCATTCTTCCAATTCTATGATTATTTGGGGAATGATTATAGTTCTGAGCTCTCTAAAAACATTACAACAAAGAACATACTGACCCAAAATCCATAGATCCCTTATGTGTTTGGTGTTTTCATTTTGGGGGGAAACCCCTCTCTTTTATTTTTCTCTCACATGATGCAACCTTACTCAAAAACATATGACTTGGCATAGGACTTTTCAAGTTGGCTCTCATGTATTTCTTCTTGTTTTCATTTCTCATTTGCTACTTTAAATTAATTTCTCACAACATGGTATTTAGATATTTCTTTAAAGTGGGGGCATACATTAGCATTATTCTTTTTCATTTTTCCTTTTTATGGTTCTTAGTGTAGCCTTCTTACTTCATACAATGCATTTTTCACTTTGTGGATGACATTGGGTGTAATTTCCTTCATGAGCGTGATCTCTCTTAGCATATTGCATTCCTATTAGTGGATTGATGTGACACACTACATCCCCTAAGTTGAAAATTTTCTATTATTTGATTGGTCCACTCTTGGATACATTAGGCACAATGTTCTCTAAGTTAAAGACCTCACATGAACTAAGAAATACTCCTTTGAACTTTTCCTATTTTTTTCATTTTTCATTTGTAATTATATGGCCATCTTGCATAACAAAACTTGCATGCCTACAGATCTTGTTGGATGTTGTGGTTGTGTTTGATGTCAACACTATTAGCATTGATGTTCTTGAAGGTTGTATATGTCGAGGATAGTGAAAAAATTATAATAAATTTATTGAAACATGTCTATGAAGTTGTGAAGTTCAGTGTGGTGGAAAATTTTGTATGTTTCTATTCAAGTGTTGTGCTTTAAAGGGTTTGTTGCTAAGCCTATCTAGTCTATACTCCAGAAGTTTCTAAGGTGTGCATCAAGATTTGTGCAAGTTGTTTGTTTCTATGTTCCTACAGTTATTCTGTTACTATAGATGGTGTTTCTGGAAGAAGAGAATGTAATTCTGGTAATTATAGTTGTTGTGTATTCTCGTGCAATGTTTGTTGATGTTTCTAGATCATACTTTATCCTTGTTGCACATCTGCGTTGATCTGTGTGATCATGACCAGAGATTCTTTTGTTGTGTGTTTGAGTTTTCATGTTCTTGGCCGACATGATGATTGTAGCATGTTGCGGATCCTCATGGATTAATATTTTAATGTTTGGAGTGTTCGATGAAATTGATTTGGGTGTTCATTACCTTGTGACTAACTTTGTTTGGTGTGCATTGAGATTTGTTCATCAATTGGGCCAATAGTTTGTAATTTATTATTTTATTTTTGCCTGAAAAAGTTGTTGATGCAATTCGATGTAGCGGATATATCAGAGTGATTGTTTCTTCATTTTGAAGTGTGCGAGCTGTGCTCAATATGTGTATGATAAGTGTAAATTTGAAATGTGCAAATAAAGATCATATCATTTGATTGCAGAGAAGAGTGTGAAGAAGTATTTCTATGCCTAACCAGAACTATCATCAGGATTTTGCAAAAGCTAATTTATCAACTCATATTATTCATATGGTTTTAATCTAAATGTTTCTATAAGGCAGCGAGCCTTCCCATTTGAGTAGTGAGCTCTAGGTTGTGTGCCTGAATGCATGTGCATTCCTTATTTATTTTCATTATACTTCTAACAAGGTATAATCTTGTGGACTAACATCCATCATTTTTTTTCCCTAATAGGGTTTCCACATATAAAATCTTGTTGTTCTTGTCTTTCTGATGTGTTGTTGATTCATTATTTCACTGTTAATTATTAGATCTGAGATTAAAGGTTAATAAGGTTGAATAAGTTTTAAATTTTGTGACAACTAATTCACCCCCCTCTTAGTTGTCTATTCTTATTTTTCCAACAATTGGTATTAGAGTAGGTTCCTCCAAAGAAGTTTAATAGCTTGAGGTGATCCGAGATGGAATCATACAAGAAGGATAGTCCTATATTCAATGAAACAAATTTTTCTTTGTGGAAGGTCGAAATGAAGTGTCATTTGAAGTGTATTTGGTGATCCCTTTTGGAAGATTACAAAGAATAGATATGTTATTCCTCAAAATGGCCCCTCTACTCTTGATGAGATCATAGAAGCTGAAACAAATACCAAGGCTATAAAAGCATTATTGAGTTCTCTGATAGATTCAAAGATGACAAATGTGATAGGTTTGAGAACAACATATGAGGTCTGGAAGAATTTGAAGACATTTTATGAAGAATATGCACAAGTGAAAGTTGCTAAGCTACAAAGTATAAAATATAAATGGGAAAACTTGAAGATGAGTGAGGATGAAAACATTATTCCTTTCATGCAAAAAGTAAATGAACTAATGATGGGTATTAGATGTGCTAGTGGAATATTAGATGAAGAAGATATTGTGGCTAAAGTTCTCATATCATTGCCTACTTACAAAATTAAAGCTCATGCTATTGAAGAACTCGAGACAGTAACAAATGTGACAATAGATATGCTGATTGAAAAATTTGTTGCCTTTGAATTGAATGAGTTTGGTGAATCTACTCCTAAGATAGAATTTTCATTCAAGGCTACTATATCAGAAAGAAACCAATAGAGATGTGATCTAGGAGAAATTTCCAAAAAGAAATTCAAGTATGAAGATGAGATGAAATGGATTGAAGATGAAGAAAGAGAGTTAGGAGAGCTTGAAGCATTGATTGTGAAAAGAGAAGCCAAAGGTAAAGGTAACTACAAAGGAAATTTTCCTATTAAATGTTTCTCTTGTAGTAAGATAGGACATTTTGCATCAAGGTGTCCTAAAAGAGTTCCTAGGTTCAAACCTGATAAGCCTAAATTTTAAAAGAAATGCTATTATGTTGAAGAAGGTGTTAATGATGATGAATCTGATAAAGAAAAATGGAAATGAATATGGATGGGTATTTATTGCTATCAAGGAAAATGGTACAGTTTCCACTAAATCTGCTAGTGACAAGAATATTGAGAAAGCTCTCACAACCAAAATTGAAGAAAAGGATGAATGGGTGATTGACAATGGATGCTCACATCATATGACTGGTGAAAAAAGAAAGTTTATAAGCTTGGATAAATATGACGGTGGTGTTGTAAGATTTGGAGATTAAAATGTTGGTGTGATTTGTGGAAGAGGCACTATTTCTCTTGGTGGTAAACATAATACTGATGATGCTCATTATGTTGAAGGATTGAAGCATAACTTGTTGAGTGTTGGAAAAATGGTAGAAAAGGGATTTAATCTTCAGTTCAAGGATGGTAAGTGCAGGATACTGGGAAATTCAGGAAATATAATTGCTTCATGTACAAAGACAAGAGGTAATATTTTTCACTTGAGTGTTGCTAGTCAAAGTTTTTTAATTGCTCAAGTTGAGGTAAGTTGGCTATGGAATAGGAGGTTGTGTCATGTGAATTTTGATAGCATTGTCAAAGTAAGCTCCACTCAAGAAGTTAGAGATCTTCCTAAGTTATTGAAGCCTACTAACACCATATGCAAGGATTGTCAGATGGGAAAGAAAGCAAGAATTTATTTCTAGAGAAAAAAAAATCAATCTAATGGAGTACTAGAGCTAGTACATAGTAATCTATGTGGTCCTTCAAGAATCATAAGTTTACAAGGAGAAAGGTACTTTATGTTTCTTATTGATGATTACTCTAGGATGATATGGGTTACTTTCTTGAGAGAAAAACATGAAGCATTAGAAAAGTTCAAAAGTTTCAAAGCTATGGCCAAGAATGAGACAAGTTTAAAGATCAAATGCCTAAGGTCAGACAGAGGTGGTGAATTCAATTCCTAGGAGTTCAATTCATTCTGTGAAGAGCATGGAATCAAAAGACAGTTATCTGCTCCCTGAACCCCTCAACAAAATGAAGTTGTTGAGAGAAAGAAAAAAACAATTCTAGATGCTGCTAGAACTATGATGTTGGAAGGTAATGTACCTCATATCTATTGGAGAGAAGTTGTATGTACTATTGTATTCACTCTCAACTAGGTAAATGTCAATGGTAATTTTCGTAAGACTCCTTTTGAGTTGTGGTTTGGTTATAAGCCTACTATTAAATATTTCAAAATCCTTGGACGTAGATGTTATATAAATAGAGATGAAGATATTGGAAATTTTGATGCTAGGAGTGATGAAGGAATCTTTATAGGTTACTCTGCTAAGAGCAAGGCCTACCGTTGCTATAATAGAAGACTGAAGAAAATGGTTGAAAGTAAAAATGTCAGATTTGATAAAGACACTACTAGATCATCTAGATACTGTGGATATGATTCAGATGACCAACATGATAGTATTGATAATGGAAAGAATGCATAGACACAAAATCAAGTTCAAATTGTTCTAGTGAATCAAGAGAATCAAGAAGGAGAAGCCAGTGGAAGTGCAGAAGAAATAACATAAGAACTAGAATTTTGAGAAAGTCCTAATGTTCCGAGGTATGTAAAGCTAAATCATTCTAAAATCAGATTATAGGAGATAAGAAAAAAGGTGTGAAGACTAGAAGAAGAATTGTAGAAGAGTATTGTCTGATTTCCAAGACTGACCCCAACAATGTCAATGAAGCATATAAAAATGATACATGGATTCTTGTTCCTAGACCTCAGGATAAAAATATGATTGGAACCAAATGGGTCTTTCAGAATAAGTTGAATGAACAAGGTGAAGTGGTCAGGAATAAAGCAAGATTGGTATGTAAAGGGTAATCACATATGGAAGGTATTGATTTTGAAGAAACCTTTGCACCTATTGCTATAATTGAAGTTGTAAGATTATTTCTTGCTTATGTTGCTTTTAAAAATTAAAAAGCCTATAAAATGGATGTAAAGTTAGCATTTTTGAATGGTGATCAAGAAGAAGAAGTATATGCTGAGAAACTAGATGGATTTCAATAGACTGATAAAGAATATATGATTTGTCGATTGAAGAAAGCATTGTATGGACTCAAACAAGACCCTAGAGCCTCATATGCTAGATTGAATAAATAATTGTTGAAGCTTGGATTCAATAAATATTGGGCAGGAGATGTGGATGACAAAAAAAAGTACCAATGGTGGTGCATTCTTCTTGGGGAAGAATTTGTTATCTTTTTTAAGTAAAAATAAGAATTCCATTTCCTTATCTACTGCTGAGGCATAATATATTGTTGCCACAAAAAATTGCACCCAAGTAATATGGATGAAAGAGATGCTAAGGGATATCAGAATTGAGTATGATGTGCCTATTTCTATATTTTGTGACAACTCAAGTGCCATAAACATTTATAATAATACAGTGCTTCATTCAAAGATAAAACATATATTTATCAAATATCACTTTTTGAGAGACAAAGTGAGTGATAAAGAAGTTAGACTAGAGTATGTGCCTACCAAAGAACAGATTGAAGACATCTTTACTAAGCCATTGCCTAAGGATACTTTTGAGTATATTAGAGGGAAATTAGGGGTGATTTCCCCACCTAATCTAAACTAAGATGCAAGTCTTTGCATCAATCTATGCATTCATAGTCATATCTTGTTCTAGATTGTTGTTGTGGTGGTTGCTACTCAGGAGGAGTAGTCAAATGATTCAAATATGTGGCTAAGGGCTTGTGTACCTTTTACATTGATGTCAAAGGGGGAGAAGAGTAATGTGAAAAAATTTGTAAAAACCTTGGGAGAAGAAGAGCTGAACAAAAAGGGGAGAAGAGTAATGTAAGAGGGAGAAGAAAAGTATAAGAAGAAGAGTTAGTTGTGTTGATGGTATTTTTCACATCATGTGTTGCCATCAATTCCAAAGGGGGAGATTTTTGGATGTTGTGGTTGTGTTTCTGATATGTGGTTGTCATTTATGCCAACACTATTATAATTGATGTTCTTGAAGGATGTATATGTCAAGGATATTGAAAACATTATAATAAATATGTTGAAGGCTATATGTGAAGCTATGAAGTTCAGTGTGATGTAAAATTCAATATGTTTCTATTCAAGTGTTGTTATTTAAGAGTTTGTTGCTAAAATTATGTAGTCTATACTTTGGAAGTTTCCAAGGTGCACATCAAGATTTTTGTAAGTTGTGTGTTGTTGTGTTCCTACAGTTATTTTGTTACTGTAGCTGGTGTTTTTGGAAGAATATAATGTAATTTTGGTAATTCTAGTTATTGTTTACGCTCGTGCGATTTTTATTGATGTTTCTAGATGGTGGTTGTAGTGTATTGTGGATCCTCCTGGATTAATATTTTAATGTTTGGCATATTCGAGGAAGTTGATTTAGGTCTTCATTATCTTGTGACTGACTTTGGCTGGTGCACATTGATATTTGGTCATGAATTGGGTCTACAGTTTGTAATTTATTCTTTTATTTTTGGCTGATAGAGTTGTTGATGCAATTTCATGTAGCAGATATATAAGAGTGATTGTTTATTCATTTTGAAGTGTGTGAGGTGTGCTCAATGTGTATGAGAAGTGTGAATGTGAAATGTATGAATAAAGATCACATCATTCGATTGTAGAGAAGGGTGTGAAGAAGGTTGAGTGAAGTGTGAAGAAGTATTTTTGTGCCTAAACGAAACTGTCATTAGGCTTTATAGAAGCTAATTTATTAGTTCATATTCTTTAGATGGTTTTAAAATGATTTTTTATATAAGGTGGTGAGCCTTCCCATTTGAACAATGAGCTCTAGGTAGTGTGCCTAAATGGATGTGCATTCCTTATTCATTTTCATTATGCTTCTAACAAGGTATAATCTTGTGGACTAACATCCACCATGGTTTTTCCCCTAATAGGGTTTTTGAGAATAAAATTTTGATGTTCTTGTGTTTCTAATGTCTTGTTGATTCATGATTTCATTGTTAATTATCAAATTTAAGATTAAAGGTTAATAAGGTTGAATAAGTTTCAAATTCTGTGACAACTGATTCACCCCCCCTCTCAGTTGTCTATTCTTATTTTTCCAATAGATCCATCCTATTTTTTCATGAGCTCCAAGCATACAAAGTTTTTATTATCTTATGAAGCTTGAAAAATCATTCTTTTGGTGCCTTATTAATGTTATTAGGAGGTATAACTCTGGTATGGTTGAGCGGGAAGCTCAATCTGGGGCATGAATTTCCCCATAGAAACTTGTGTGTGTGTGATCACATACCATCCATGAGTGTATTTTTCTCACCTTTTAGTTCTTCTCACTCAGTGGACAACCAGGAGTTATGTCACCTCAAAGTGAGTATACACTTTTTTCACAGACATCCTAGATTTGATCCACATCAGGATGCACAAATGGTCAAAGCTTGATCTGACTCTCTTTTATTTATTTTCCTATTTTTCATATTTGGCAGTGTATGATTGGACTTTTCACTATTCTTTATATCATTTTCATGTGTGTTCCTTTGTTTCATGTTGGTTTTCCATGGGATCTTGATCCTAGGAGCTTGATCATCCATCTTGATCTTTGTCATCTCATCTTGCTAGAATCGGTACATTGGAACCCCTTTTGATGCATGTTTGTCTACTTTAGTGTGAGTTTGAAGTAGGTTTCTCCTCTCACTAGAGTGGCGGCTAAATGTAGTGTTGAAAAATGGGTCCTTTGTCATTTTCACACTTTTATGGGTCCTCCTTATGGATTTTGGCTTAATTTTACCTTGATTTAGTGTTGTAATGTGGATAACACATTCAAATTGGGCCTTTGGCCTTTGTGAACTAATGGATTTCAATGGTTCCTTGCTAAAGTGTTGTGAAGTGTTGAAACACACTTTCACACTTTTCTAGGGTTTTATCAATTAACTAAACATAATAAGCATATTTTTAATCATAATTAGTATTAATCTTTCCTTATTTGGAGTGTTTTAACACACTTTCACATTACTCTAGGATTTACATTAATAATTAGGCTTTCTTATGATTTAATTGGCCCTATTTTGCATCCACAAGCCACATTTATTACATATTTTTGAGGATAATCCTAACACCAATCATTGAACAATCATAATTTAGGTGTTTCTGGCTTGTGTAGCCTAGATTTAGTGTTTGGGACTCATTCACCACCTTGGGTGAATGAGTCCCACCTAGGCCTTTTTGGCCCCAATGCAAGTTTAACAAATTTATAGACACTTTTCATTTTTGGTCTCATACATTATGTGTGATGCGACTCATTCGCCACCTTCGGTGAGTGAAAACTGTGTGACCAAAATTCAAATTTAAATCAAATTTCCAGTGGGATTGTATTCTCATAGATCTTATATTAGCTTGTAATGTTGTAGTTTCAGGAATTCTTGCATAATTGAGTATAAATACAAGGTTATTTCACTCATTTTCATCCTAACAAGCAATCAAATGATCTTTATAGAAAATTAATTTCACAAGAGAATTTGAGCAAGAGTATTCAAGGCATTCAAGGGTTGATTATCAAGAATTTAAGAGAATTATTCAAGCATCAACCATAATCTCAAAGATTACATTCTTCATGTTTGTTATTGTGCTAGCAATTGTGATATAGAGTTCATGATTTAAGAAATAATTACATTCAATATCTATCAACATCAAGAAAGAATCGAACATCACATCCATTGCAGCCATTTCAAGCATATGTGTAGCACCTTATTGCTAGGTTTTGGTGAGTTACAACATTGTCTTTTTTTCATTCATTATTATCCTTCCATTATTTCTTTCATTTCAAGGTTTAATTACCAACAAGGGGTTTGACCAAGGAAAACCCCTATTCTCTAACCCCACAATATTTTTCCCTCTTCTTGTGTGTGATTTGCAGGTCTAGGTTGTAGATTTTCTAAGCCAAGTTGGAGAGAAGTTGTAAAGTTTCTAAAGTTTTCAAAGTTGTCATTCAACCTTCGAGAAGCTTGGAGAAGACCTACAAGTGGTATTTTGTAGATTTGGATCCGAAAACTAGTCAAAAAGAGCAGAGAAGATCAAGAGACACAAAATCCAGTTCAAAACTTCTAGAAAAGCATAAGTAGACTGATTCACCAACTATTGGTGAATGAGTCCCACTATACAGGTCTAATCAATATTTTTACAGATTTGGACACCCTTTTGGCCAAAACCTACTCTAGTGCATTTTCCCACAAACTAGTGTGAATCACCTAGCTTGGCGAATGAGTCCCAGTCAACTTCAACAATAGATTTTTTAATGATTGAGACCTCCATTTTTATTTCTTCAATCTTCCAGGTGCACATTTTTAGTTTCATGTATTTTTACTACATTTTGTTCATCTTTCTAGGTCATCTTGCATATCACATTATGTTTTACAACTCATTGTCTTTTCCAAGTTTAGACTTGGTGGTGAACTCATCATTTGACATCATTCATCCACTAGAATAGTCTCTTTTCTGGATTTCAATATCCTTTGTATTTAAATCTCAAGGTTTTTTTATTGAGTGAAAAGTGGGAAAATTGACCTCTCTCCTTTTAGGTCCAAAACCTTAGAAGCGAAGGAGAGGAAACAAAAAAAAAATCATCTTTTCGGGAGGAAGAAGGAGAAGAAGGGTAGATGAAGGAAAGATGGAAGAGAGGGCTTGGGGAGTCTTCTTCAACTTGGATAGGAATTCTTATGGTAGAGACTAAATCCTTTTGTTGATCTTCATGTGTTGATGTGTGAAAGAATGTTTGGGATGTTTTTCTATGGCTATGAAATTTATGTGAAAATGGATGGTGAATATTTATATCTTTTGTTGTGATTTATGTTTGTGTTTACTCTTGGGTATGAGTACCCAACTTGTCAAAGTTTAAGCATAACTAACCCTATATGTGTTTTAGGTGAAGGGATAATATGATGTGAATGAAATGGTTGTAATGATCCAAGTTTAGTAATGTGAGTTTTATGTGGTGCATATTTATTGTGAAACCTACGTGTAAACTATTTTTTGAAAGAGCTATATGAATCTAGCTTGGGGGTGGATTGATTTACAATCCTATAGCTGGTGGAGATCCCATTGGCCAATATTTCTTTGTTTTGTTGATATTTATTTTTATGTACAAATATTAAGTAAGGAGGGTTATTTTGGGGATTTTCAATCTATGGTTCTCAAAGAATATGAAGTTGGATCTTGTGAGACTTATAAATTTTAAGAACCTAGGGGTTTCTTATGACTAGAGTTACAATTTGTATTTCAATGTGTTATACTTGACTTGTAAAAAATGCAAAAGATGACTGCATGTTATTTGTTGTTATAGGAGGATTCAATAATTCTCAATGTAAGATGAAATTTAAAATAAAACAAGTGTCCATGATAAATTTTGTATAAAGGTGTAGTTTCACAAATGTATATTTTGTACTATGTGAGTTGTGTAGCATAGAAAGGAATTATGTAAATTAATGTATTCTTATTTTAAAATGGATTTTTATAATTGTTATATTTAGTACTTAATTAGTTTGAAATCAATGGGAATTACTTCTAGAAATGTTATTAGGGTAAAAATTTAGAAAATAAAAAAAAATTACATCCAAATTATTGTTAGTGTAACAAAATGAACATACTTGTATTTAATTAAAATACATAAAGATAATTATATATGTAATAAATTAATAAATAGTGTATGTTGGAAACATGAGCATGATGGTGCATAGATGGTGCATTGTGTTGTCATTGACAATGACCCATTGTATAAATGCAAAAAAATTGGTCTAGGGAAGACCAAATGGTGTGGATAATTGGCTAAGTCTTAGAGTGCAATTTAGTGTTACTATTGACATATTTCATGCCACCCTTGGATGCACATCATTTATATCCCATCAAAGATATCCTATGTTTGCATCTTGTAGAAATCCATGATTATTGATGAATATTGGTCTTTGAGATTTTGAATTACATAAAGGGTTTAAAACCTCCTAAAACCCTAGTGCTTTTTCCTTGTCACTTTTATTTTGTTCACTCAATGACCTTTTGTACTTAGTCCTCAGTTGGCTAAGTTACAACTTATGTCTTAGGTTTTCATGTTTTTACCAACCTTTTTACCCATGTCTTCTATTCACAACCCTAGTTTAAATATTTGATTAAAAATCTTATGCTCGAGGGGCTAGACAATAATTTTTTCCTATCTTATTTACCTAGGCGTGCCCCCTTTTTATGAAAAAATTAAGTCATATGTTGAATTACCATCACTTAATTCTTTGTATCACCCATCGCTAAAACCTTAATTCTCATTGGCTTCATTTCCGTGATAAGCAATGAACTCATTTCCTTTGCATCACTTATCGCTATAATCATTTGGCCTTTGTATTCCACTTCTGTGATGTATAATGAATGGTGGTGGGCTTCTATTTTCTTTGCAACACTGGAGTATGAGTGGGAATTTTAAGTGTTATGATGATAAGTGATGAGCGATGGGTTAATATTCTAGTGAATACTCCTTTCATCAGAGCTACTCTACACATTGTATCTTTACATTTTGTCAACAGGTGCATTTTTGTGATGAGTGATGAGGGGTTGAGATTAAACAACAAACATCCAATGGCTGAGGAGGAATCATGTCCTTGTTTCACATAATTTTTATGAAGGTATTGGATTGGTTTACATGATGCATGATGGGTGATGAAAAATTGTATGAAATCATTGTGGACAAGTGGCAATTGCTCACTATCCCATGTTGATATGGTGGGTCTTGAGCTGATCCTAATGGGACAATGGGTAGTTGATATTTGTCTTGGTGGGCCTAAGGTTTTTTTTTCTCTTTATACTATTTCAATGGATCAAATTCAATGGAGAAGCTCTAATGGTCATCATGCACATAATTCATATCGCTATTGTGATTGATGCCACCCAAGTGATTTTTCAGGATGGTTTTGTTTGTTGTAATAGGAGCATCAATGGTTTAGATTTGAACAAAATCATATGATGGTCATCACAAAGGTTCATCACATCGTGGTTTGGAAACATAAAGAATGGAGCCTTTCTATGATGAGTGACAAAGATATAAATAAATAAATATTTGAAGGACAAGTGAAAAAATTTCATTTCATCGATGGCCTCTAATGTATTACGGTTATGATCCAAAGTAATGAAGCCTTTGCATGATGAGAAATGTATTAAAGGTACACAATGGTCATTGATCTTGGTTCTCATGTGATCAATGACCACATTTAAAGTTCATTGTGAAATCTAATCATGGTCACCCATCTCCAATCCAATGACCAACACTCAAACTTCAAATGGTCAATTGCTCATGTTCGTGGTGGATTTGTATAATTGATGTCTCAATGACATTCCTAACCACTAAATCAAATCTAATCGATTATGGGTCAAATTTTCACACTTTTTCAAGGTTTATTAATTTTTGGTCAGTGCCATTACTCCTTGAGGTGTTGCAGATGCCATATTCTCTTATCAAGGTATGTTGGTTTGATATTTTGCTACAAATTTTATGGGTGTCCATCCTTACATTCATATACTCATCATTTTGGGGCTTATTCAAGTTGTAAAAGCCTTTATGGCTAGTTATGTTTCTTTGTCATGGGAGAAATTTGGATCATTTTTAATTTGATTTAATTCATCTTCTTGCAAACCCTATTTAGGTTAGGGTTAGTGTTTTGAATTTAATCCTCAGTTATGCCTGAACTATAAAGGCAATGTTTGTATCTTTTTGAAGGATTCTTCCTCTAGCTCCTCTAGGGCTTGTCTATTGTAGACACTACATTATTTCCATTCTACCATTGTAAATATTGCTTCTAATATGTATGTTAATAAAATCCAACTATTACCAGTATTATCTCTTGCATGTAAAAGTAAAATCCTTTTACCTTTGTGTTTGAGTATGCATTTTAGTTGTTTCATTGATGTATAATTTTGTTCTAAAGTAAGAATAAACAAATTTCTATCTTGGTGTATCCTCTCTATTTCTATTTTATGTTATCCTTCTATCTATTTTCCTCTATGATTTGTTAGATTAGAGTAGTGATAGGGTTTTCATTGTGTTGGGTTAGACCAACACAATTGCACTTAGTTTAGAAGTGGAAGCCAACATTCTCTAAATATTCAACCTCATTCATGTAAGGTCCCACAACCTTTATGATTTTTCCATTGTGTCATTAGAAAACTGAACTCTTGTTTAGTAAGGTGTAGTTGTATGTGAATAATTTTTGGCATGCCTAGTGGAATGCTAAAATAATTTTTATTTTGTTTTGTGGAGAGAATGGTGTTTCTCTCAATATCCCAACCTTGAAGAGGCTCTCAACCAAGTAATTGGTGACTCTGTTGTCAAGGGAGGACTCTACATATGAATTGGAGACCTTATTTCTACCTAGAACTCTTGGTTCAAGATCAAACCTACACATTCATGCCAAGAATTCAAATAATATCACCCTCTAGAGGTAATTTCCAATACATCCAGGTCTCATTTTATACTTTAAGAAGAATAAATAGATAATCCTTATCACCTATAAGAATAAATAGAAGCACATTTCCTCCTAAAGCCCTATCTATGCCACATATGGGTAGACTATTTCAAGCTAAAACCCCTTCTTCCCATATAAACATAAATTTATTCCATATGGATTTACTAAGAAATCAACCTTTTGTGTCTTTTGTTGGTAGAAGCCCCTTGATTCTAGCTCAAAAATATGATATACCAACCAATTCCTTGAAGAGTATTCCCCAATTAATTGGTGAAACATCCACAACTCTAGTAGATCACATCATAGATTTGGAAAAAATATGCTCAGTACATGATGTAATAGAAGAAAATGTGGCCATTAGGTTGCTAGCCACTTCACTGAAAGGTAAAGCACTACAATGGTATAGAGGTCTACCACCCAAATGCATTCATAATTGGGATGATTTAGGGGAGAAGTTATGAAAAAAAATTGAAGATTAGAGTGGCCATGTATCCCTAGTACAATAGCTGACAACAATCAAAAGAGTACCTCATGAATTCATGAATGATTTCAACTATAGATTTCAAAAGACTTGGGATAGAATTCCTTCTTTGGTCAAAGCTTCTCCTAAGCATCCTTTCCTATATTTCTTAAGAGCTCTTAATAATGATATAGCTATTATGATTCAACCAATGTGAGCTAATACCTTACCAGTTGCATATGATGTTGCCATAGGGGAAAAAAATATTTAATTTAGGTCGAAAAGATATATTCTAGGCCACCAATGCCTTTATTTATAAAGATTCCTTCATAACCAATGGTGGTTCCCATCCCAATGGCTCCTATTCCAATGGTTTCCACAATCCAACCTTCTACTTCTATTGTACTTCCAAATGATTTGAGCACCTTGCTCTGAAATATGAACACTATTTTAATAGCGTTGGATAATCATCAAGCTCAAAATAATAGGCCCTATGATCCTCAAGGTCAAGGTTATCAGCAATATAGGCCACCTTATCAAGGATAAAATTAATAGAATCATACTAATCCAATTAATAGCATGCACATAGCTACCAATAACACTTCTAAGGCCATTTTCCTAGTGCAAAATAATCTAGCTCAAGAGAAAGAATGGTGTTACCCTTGTGAGAAATCTCATAATCAAAATGGTTGTCAAAATGGAGAGTTAATGCAAACTTTGGAATCTCAAAATGAATCCTCTACTTCAAAGCAACAGGTTGGCACAAGCCTAACAAATGATAGTAATCAAAATCATGCATGAGAAGACTCCTCGTTTGTCATTTAGGGTGAAGAGTATTTATGTGGTGTAAAACAAGTAGATGTTGATGTAATAGACAAGAATACAAGATCAAAGAAAAGAGAAATGGAGGGTGGTGCATCTTCCATGGTTGGGAAAGTATTAGTCTCTTAGCAACCTCAACCAAGTGAAAATTCTATACCAATAGATAGAACAATAGAGGTTCCATAATCAAATCAGCCTATAAATAGACCTAAACAAGTGGTGGAGTAGCCTAAGATCACACAAGCAACAATAGTAGACCTTGTTGTTCCATGGGTTCCTTCTAAAGCTAATCAACTTCCTTTCAATATAGTGGAGAAGATGAAGAAATCCAATATGAATGTTACTATGTGGGAGGCTCTATCCATTCCATCACAAAGGTATTTTTTACAACAAGCTTTAAAGGAATATAAACAAATGGGTGATGTACAAGAAAAGGAGAAGACTACTCCATAAAGAAGCTTGGTACAACCTAAAGAAGGAAATTCTAGAAAAATTAGTAAGCCACATCCCTTTTACCTTTCTCTAATTATTGTAAATCATATAGTGCATAATTGTATGATAGACTTAGAAGAAAGTAGTTCAGTCATGCCTAAGGGAATTTTTGACATGATTGGTATCAAGTATCAACCAGTGGCTAGAATTTTTTTACAATTAGATGGCACTAATGTTAATATAGTGGGAGTAATTAAATACTTATATTTTTCCTTGCATGCATGTTCCAACTTTTATGTGTTTCAGGATATTTTATTCATAGACCTCCTTGCTCATTTTTCCATTTGCTTATCTAGCAATTTCACTAATAAGATAGGTAGGTATTTGTCTGTTGATTGGTATCACATTATATTTAGAACAAGATATGACACCAAATCAACCATTAAATTTGAGCCTATAGAAAAGGATCATCTAAAACCTTACACTCCTAGTCTAATAAACATGAACTATTCATTGCATGATCAAAAGGAAGAGTGTTATGTTCATGAGCCTACAAATCCTATAGAGGAGGTACTCGATTTTTTGTTGGATGAATGGGGAATTTCTTTACATTTTGACCCATTAACTATTGCTAAAGTGGAGGAGACTAGTCTTCAAACCTATTTCATTCATGAAGAGAATGATCTCATCCCTAATCTCATAAAAACTCAAGAGGATTTTGGGGGATTGTGGATGATGTTTTTTGATGGTTCTATAAATAGGAATGGTGTTAGTGTTTGTGTAATGTTAGTATCTCTAAGAAAGGAGAAATATTATTTCTCTTTCAGTCCTCAATTTAGTTGCACTAACAATGTGGTTGAGTATGAAGCAGTCATCCAATGTCTCCATCTTGCACAAAAAAGGAACATCAAATTATTATTTTTTTGGTGATAGTGAATTGGTTGTTCATCAAGTTAGAACTCAAAGCTCAACCAAGAATAATCTACTCAAATCCTACAAGCATATGGTTTGGGATTTAACTGAGGGATTTGAGGTTTTTAACATCCAAACAACTCCAAGAAATCAGAATAAACATGTTGATAGACTTGTAGTAGTTGGTGCCCAATTTGACATACTAGCACATATTGCAAGAAAAAAGGAGCAACATATCAAACTTGTGGTGATAATTACTATTCAAAATAATCAATATCATTGGAAAGTATTTGATAGTGACCAAAAAATAGTGAATTTTCTGCAAGATGAGGTAGAATTTTCTAAAAGAAATCAGCCCAATTTTAAAAATTAGTATGGTGATCAAATTGTGTAGCTGCGTAACAAAAAGATACAAAATAGTCTTATCAACCTTTAAGGCATTTTCAACCCTAATGATCAATTAAAACAAAAAAGGATGAACTTAGCTATGAAGAAGGGCGACTTCAAGCCAATAGAAATTTTAGAGGGAAATTTTTTCAACTTGGGAAAGGTATGCTCTACCACTGAACATGATGTTTTTATAGATCTTTGTAATAGATATAATGATGTAGTTTCTTTGACTTATGAAGACTTAAGGGGTTTTGAACCAGGCCTTTCCCAACATACTATTGAGTTAGATCTTGATGCCAAACCTATAAGGAAAAAAAAAGGCCTATAATCCTAATATTGAGCCTTTAATGAGAAAAAAGTTGGCCAAATTGATGGATGCTAGAATATTTTTTCCCATTAAGAATTATTTATGGGCTGCAAATCTCATTCCTATCAAAAAAGGAATGGGGAAATAAGACTCTGTGTGGATTTTAGGGATCTAAATAGAGCCTTCCTAAAAGATCATTATCCCCTCCCCTCCATGGAGTAGATTTTACAAAGATTTAGTGGGTCATAAAGGTTTTCATTCTTGGATGGTTACTTAGGCTACAATCCAACTTTGGTCCAAGAGTTTGATCAACATAAGACAACATTTAATACAAAGTGGGGCACCTATTATTTTTGTAAAATTCCTTTTGGTCTAACCAATGCATGTTCCATTTTTTAGAGAGCCATGGACATGGCATTTCAAGGTGTGTTTAGACAGTGTGTTTTGGTCTACTTGGATGATATCACAGTGTTTTCAAAGCATGCAAAAGACCATTTTAGTCACCTTGAGCAAGTATTTCATAAATTCAGGGAATATGGTATTTCCCTAGATCCAAATAAATGTGTCTTTGCCACTAATAAAGGAAATCTTCTTGGGCACATTGTTTCAAAGAATGGCTTGGTCATTAATCCTCCAAGAGTATAATCCATCTTGGCCATCCCACTTCCTAGCCACAAGAAAGGGTTACAAAGTTTCTTGGGAATAATCAACTTTATGAGGATTTTCATCCCAAACCTTTATGCTTTGGTAAAACCTCTAACTTCTATGCTCAAGAAAATATGGTTTTATAATGGACCGAGGAAGGTAAGGAAAGATTTGAGGCTTTGGAAAAAAATATTTCTCAAGCTCCTACCCTTGTCTTGATGGAATTTACTTGACTACCTCATCTAATTACTATCCTCAAGGTAATGGATTGGTTGAGTCTTCAAACAAAAATATCATCAAGATTATCAAAAGGACCATTGAAGATAGCCAAAGGGTTTTACATAAAAAGTTGAAGATATCCCTTTTGGTTGATAGAATTACTCCTAAAAGAGTGATTGGTAATTTTCCTTTCATGCTAGTTTATGGAAGTGAAGCAAGGAACACCATTTTCATTTGAGTTTTCTTCCCTTGAGTTCACACATTAGATAGAGTTAGTGGAAAATTATGCTATGAAAGTAAGGTTGGCTGAGCTCTTAGAACTAGAGGAGTCAAGGAACAAATCTATGCAAGTCATAGAGGCACATCAAGCATAGGTCAAAAGAAATTTTGACAAGAAGGAAGTTCACAGGATTTTGTAAGAGGGAGATCTAGTGCTGAAATGGGATGAAAATAGAGCTAAAGATGGAAGACATTCCAATTTTGATGCCATGTGGAGTGGTCCATATGTCATCACTAGTAGCAAGGATGCCAATGCATTCTATCTTTTCAGGTTGGATGGAAAGGTTCTTCCAATCTCAATCAATGGGATTCATCTTGAAACCTAATTTTGATAAGTTTTGAGTTTTCAAGTACATATTGTAAATATTTTTTCTTTTCATGAAGTGCTTTTGCACACCCTACACTCTCCTTAAGGGAATATATGTTCTAGTTTTCCAACATTAAATAAGTGCATGCCTGCACATGTTTTTTTTTCCCCCTTGGGAGGCCTATTTTTGTTGATCCCTTTCATGACTCTATGCCCAATGGATTGATAACGCCCCTAGATTCTATGATTAACAAATATTCATCCCATAAAAATCACCAAAATGTTGACATATTTCATGCCACCCTTGGATGCACATCATTTATATCCAATCAGACAAATCCTATGTGTGTATTTTGTTGAAATTCATGATTATTGATGAGTTTAGGTCTTTGAGTTTTTTATTTCCTTAATTATTTCTTATTAGGGTTTTGAATTGCATGATGGGTTTAAACCCTCCTAAAAACCCAATTCTTTTTCCTTTTCAATTTTGTTATGTTCACTCATTGACCTTTTGTACCAAGTCCCTAGTTGGCTAATTTACAACTTATGTCTTAGGTGGTTATGTTTTTATAGGAATTTTTACCCATGTCTTCTAGCCATAGCCCCAATTTAAATATTTGATTAAAAATATTATGTTCGAGGGGCTAGACAATAATTTTCCCCAAGTCTTATTTACCTAGGTGCGACCCCATTTTATGAACAAATTTAAGTCATATGTTGAATTACCACCACTTAAGTATTTGTGTCACCCATCGTTGAAACCTTAATGTTCATCGGCTTCATTTCTACAATGAGGAATGGAATCATTTCCTTTGCATTGCTTGTCGCTATAATCATTTGGCCTTTGTATTTCAGATCTACAACATTTGATGAATGGTGGAAGGATTCTAATTCCTTTTCATCATTGGAGTATGAGTGGGAATTTGAAGTGCTACAAAAACAAGCTATGAACAATGCATGAATATTATGGAAAATATTCCTTCCATCAAAGCTACTCTACACATCATGTCTTTACATTTTGTCGGTGGATGCCTTTGTGTGATGAGCAATGAGGGGCTGAGATTAAATAGTTAAAATCCAATGGTTGAGAAGGCATCACACCCTTTCTTCACATTGTTGTTGTGAAGAAAGGTGGTGGATTGGTTTGTGTGATGCATGATGGGTGATGGAAAAGTGTATGACATCAACATGGACAAGTGGTTGTTGCTCGTTATCCCACGGTGATATGGTGGGTCTTGAGTTGAGCCTAGCAGGATAATGGGTAGGTGATAGGTGTCTTGGTGGGCCTAAGGTTTCTTTTTGCTTTGTATGGTTTCAATGGCTCAAATTCAATGGATAAGATCTAACGGTCATTGCACACACCATTCACATTTTTGTTTTGACTGATGTCGCCCAAGTGCTTTTCATGATGGTTTTTTTTTCCATGATGAGAGTTTCAACGGTTCATATTTGAAGGAAAGCATCTTACAAATATCATGAAGGTTCTTTACATCATGGTTTGGAAACATAAAGCATGGAGCCTTTTTGTGATGAGTGATGAAGATATAAATAAAGGAATATTCAAAGGATAACTAGTAGACTTTGATTGCATCGTGGTTATGATCCAAAGTAATGAAGACTTTGTGTGATGAGTGATGTATTGAAGGTACGTAATGGTCATTGATCTTGATTATCTTGTGACCAACAATGGAATTTTAAAGTTCATTTGGAAATTTGTTCTCAGCCATCCATCTCTAATCCAACGTCCAACATTCAATATTTAAACAGTCAATTACTCCTGTTCACGACATATTTCTAGAATTGATGTTTCATCGACATTCCTAGTTACTAAATCAAATCTGATTGAATATGGGTCAAGTTTTCACAATTTTTCTAGACTATATTGATTGTTGGTTAGTTCCATTACTCCTTGAGGTGTTGCAAACACCATATTCTCCAGTCAAGGTATGCTGGTCTGATATTTTTCTACTGATTTTATGGGTGCCCATCTTTGCATTCATATGAGTCATCATTCTAGGGCTTGTTCAAGTTTTCAAAGCCTTTATGGCTAGTTATGTTGCTCTATAATGGGAGAAATTTGGATCATTTTTAATATGATCGAATTCATCTTCCTACAAACCCTAGTTAGGTTAGTGTTAGGGTTTTGAATTCAATCGTTAGTTATTCTTGAACTATAAAGGAAATATTTATATCTTTTTGAAGGATTCTTCCTCTTGCTCCTCTATCATTTTTTTTTGGGAAAACTACATTCTTTACATTCTACCATTGCAAAGATTTCTTCTAATCTTTATGTTAATAAAATCTAACTATTACCACTATTATCTCTCATTTTTTTTTAGTAAAATTCTTTTACCTTCATGTTTGAGTATGTGTTTTAGTTGTTTCATTGATGCATAATGTTGTTCTAAAGAAAGAATAAATGAGCTTCTATCTTGGTGTATCACCTCTATTTCCATTTTATGTTATCCTTCTATCCCTTTTCCTTGATGATTTCTTAGATTAGAGTAGTGATAGGGTTTTCATTGTCCTGGGTTAGACCAACACAATTGCACTTATTTTAGAAGGGGAATTCAGCCTTCTCCAGATATTCAACCTCATTCATACAAGGTCCCACAACCTCAAGGTTATTTCCATTATGTCGATAAAACACTGAACTCTTGTTTAGTAGGGTGCAGTTTTATGTGAGAATAATTACATTGAACCAATTTTATGGTCCACATTGCCCTACTATGCAATATATTATCATGTAGTTTTGAGGTGTTAATGATGTGTATTTAAGGTATTCAGATCCAAATTTTCAAGGTTGTACATCTTTCCTATGTGTGCTCCAAGTGGAAATATTTTTAGTGGCTCACATGTTGATTTGTGAATGAAAATTTGGTTCATTCAGTTATTACTTCACTAGTGTTTCTATGTGGTGTTGAACTAAGGATTTTGGTTTTGTGTAGAGTTGAAGTTTGGGTATGTGTAGGATCATCATGGAAAGAACATGCCCTTAAGTGGCAGTATAATTCAGAAAAATCAGTGTTAGTCAACTTGATGTAAAAATTTGAATAAGTTATCTATATTATTTACAAAATATGTAAGAATAGAATCTGTAGAAATTTGAATGTAGTTTCTAAAATACTAGGTTAATTTAAAAAAATAAAAAATCTATTTGGTGAAAATTTGAAATTTCAATGCAGTAGTACTTAAATTTTGGGGAAAAATAAGAAGTAGGTGTTTTTCTGACCACCCTAACCATAGTAAAATGATAATATTTTACATATAAGTAGAGGACTCATGTCCTGATGTGATGCATATTTTTTTGTGATTTTTTCCAAGTAAATAATTAATTATTATTTTTTTATTACAACTTTTAAAAAATATAAAAACTCGTATGTTTGACCACCTTAACTTGGTCAAAAATTCATGATTTTTTTTTTTAATCCTATAGTATGTGAAGCATAGAATGTGACACATGTTTTAGATTCAAAAAATGTTATACCGTTTGAAAGCTATTGATGTTTTTCAACCAACCTATCAATCAGGACTTTAGTCATAATTCAAATAAAAAATGAATAATAATTATTTATTAAATTCAAAGTAAAGCATAATTTATATTGGTGGAAAGCTAAGAATCTCATTTAAAAACCCTTTTCGTTTCATCAATTTTGGGTAAAAAAAAATTTGTCAACCACATGGGCCATCATATCACTTACATATCGCCACTTTTTGGCCCATCATGATCCTGCACATACTCGTCTGTAAGGAGTGGATTTATGGGAGTGATTATAGGTCATGCTCACATATTTTAGAGGAGTACATGTTTTGGTTTTTTCAAGGATTGTGTGTTAAATTTTTAAGCCAATAGGTTATGTGGTTCATAGTTCATCCAATTAGGCTGACCTAATTGATGTTTTGGTTGGTCTCAATATATATGCAAGGTTGATTCATTATGAAAATTATGAGTGATGCAGGAGCATCCAGTGGTGTAAGGGAAATACTACATCACCCAAAATATCTTTAATTTCATTTATCTTTTTGTAGATGTTTTTGCATTTCTGGATACCCTTTTCGTCGAAGAGGAATTCCTAACTTTTAGAATGGCTTTTCTGCTTTTTCTACTCAACTGCTATTTTTAGCAAGTGTGAATTTGAAGGCATGCAAAGGAATAAATTTTAGGGAAGATTTAGGATAGAAAAATTAGCGCTTTGGCGAAAGAATCAGGTCAAGATCATTCTTGGTTTGAAAGTTTTTTGAGTTTCAGTTTCTGCTTTTTTCCTTGAAAACTCTTATGAGCCCTATTTGAGGCACTAAATGGCCCCGTACGGGCCCAAAAATTGTCAAAACTAGTGGGGATGGCTCTCAACGTGTTCTTCACTTCGAGACATTTCCATCGGTTCAAACGGTTCAAAAAATAGAGTCTCAGATCAAAAGTTATGGCTTCCGGAAGTTGGTCAATTTTTGGAAAATTGCCAATTTTTGAATTGGGACTAAATTTTTGAATTTCAAATTGTAAGTTTGGGTGCCAAACCACCAAAAATCATTATTCAAAGGTGGTTTTTGGCTCCAATTAGGACAGCAGTTTATTTTGGGGGGAGTTGCTGATTTTTTAGTAGCTTTTGGGGAAAGAGCGCATAGTGAGAGAAGGGGAATTTTGGTAGTTTTTGTAATTTTGCATGTATTGCAGAACTTGAGGATTTGAGATCCTCTGCATGTAATATTTTCATATTCAGAATAATAATAATAATCTCTGGTTGTGAATGTTATTTTCTATGTCTCAGGTTGCACCCTCATCAATGAGATAAGTGATTAGTGTGTGTATGTGAAATATGATGTAGTGTGAAGTGTAAAAGGTTTAGAGGTGAATTATGAAGTGTGTTAAGTTAATTTTTAGAGATTAATTGGAACTGTATCTTTGACATGTTTTAGATGCATTATTAGTAGTCCATTTTGGAAATGATCCATAATTTCCTCTATTTTTTTCTATTCTAAAAAATGAGCCCTTTGTAGCGAGCCATCAATAGTGAGACATTCTTTCTTTCTAGACAGTGAGTCTACCATTTTGTAATGTATATTATAATTGGTTATAATATATTGTGAGCTAATCCTCACCATGGTTTTTCCCTTTCAATGGTTTTCCATGTAAATCAGATGTTCTTGTGTTCTTTGATATGATGCATGCTTTATATATCCCTTTCTCTTACTGCAAGTTTAATATGATGCCTTGAATGGGTGGTTAAATTGATTAAGTTAATGAATTTTATTAAATATTGATTCACCCCCCTCTTAGTATTTCAGATGTTCAATAATTGGTATTAGATCTTGGTTCTTTCTATTGGCTTGATCACTTAGGTAGATCTTGTATGTTGAATACATGTTTGCAAGGAAGTATCCTATCTCTCTGAAATAGATTATACCTGAAGGGTTAATTGCAAAAGATTATGAAGTTGATATAGAAGGAGAACTCAATCAGCTATTGGTGATCTAGATAAAGTAGAATGTGAGAATATAAAATTGAAATAAAATATTAAGGATGTAGATGAGTGTATCAAAAAGTTGAGAGAACAACTCAAGAAAGCTAAAGAAATATTCAAGGAAACAAATGAGCAGCTCAAGCAATCAAATGAGACAATCACCAGTCTAAGAGTGCAAGTTGAAGAAGGAAAAAGAGTTGAAGACTACCTAAATGCCAAATTGAAAGATAGATCTAAAGAATTCTCAAAGCTTCAACAAGAGATTATGACTTTTAGATTAGATCTAGAGAAAAAAAAATTCAAGATGACAAATTCAAGAAGACCTCCACCATTCTTGATGAAATGATTGAAAATTAAAAGGATTCTAAGGAAAAATAAGAATTAGGGTTTGAAAGAGGAGAAAGTTCAAAGGAGAATCAGAACTCAAAAAATGATGAAAAGAAGAATGTCAAACAAGTCTGGAACCAAAAGAAAGATTTTAAAAGGTCTCCTATCAGACAACCTAGTGCACAAAGGTATTCATCCTTTAATGGTTACTGTTACTCTTTCAATAAATTTGGACATATATTTGTAGAATGTAGAAGTCATATATTTGTAGAATGTAGAAGTAGAATAAATACAAATGCTCACTCCTTTCCTAGTCAGTGTTTTACATGTAATATATTTTGTCATAAATCTAGTGAATGTAGAAGTTAGATGATGAATGGTTACAATAATGGTATGATTTTTCATCTTTCAATGGTTACTATTATACATGTTATACATGCAATTGATTTGGGCATAAGACTTTTGAATGTATATTTAAAATGGAAAGAAGCAATTCTATTAAAAAAAGGATGGCATATGTCATAAATACAATAAACCAGGACACATAGCTAATTTTGCATAAGTAAGAATGTCAAACCCTTTGTTTCACAAAAGAACACTGATTCAATAAAGAAGGTTGATGTAGTTGAAATGAAGAAGGAAATTAGTAAGAAAAGGAAGAAAAATGAAGAGAATGAGGTGAAGAATGAGTTTGTGCTAGCTCCCAATGCAGATGTTTCCTCTGGAAACTAGATAAAGAGCTTTGGCTCAAGGGGAGTTTTAACAAAAATAATTCAATGCCCCCATGAAATATGTGGTGTTGATTCTTTCAACACACTGTTAAATGTGTAATTTGACATGGTTTTTCTATTGATGATATATTTGTTGTGAACAATCCTATTGTGAATATTTGTAGAGTGATTGAAGGTGTCTTTGATGACATAGTGAAAGTTTGCCAAATTTTTTGATGTGACTTTATCTGCTACAATCAATACATACTAGGTCACTAGAAAATAATTTATATATAATTTCACATATTTTGAAGTCATTTGTAACTGAGAATTTGAAGTGGAGAGTAGAGAAAATGCAATTTGAAGTTATACTGACAAAATCCAAAGGTATTTATCATTTCTTTATTGCAAACCCTAGTTCTTTGTAGATTCATGATGTTTACTCCTCAAGTAATTAATTTTCTAAAGCAACCAAGACCTATATTTAAGAAGCACCCATTCAAATCTATGGAATCGAATCCTAAAGGTGCATTTTCAAACATAGAGGATGTGCAGATACACAATCATACTAAAATGGAAGAGTATGATAATTTGAAAATGGTAGAATATTGGGTGAATGTGTTGATTGGAGATGAATTTGAAGTAAAACCTAAATATGAGAGTTTAATGGAGAAGTAATTGGATGTATGGAATAACTTCCCAATTTTTTCTATGAGGATGAGTCGGTTCAATATGTGTTGAGATGAACTCATGATAGATTCATGTGGTTGGATATGCCACACATGATAAACAAGAAAATCTATTAGGTTAGTTATAGGGTTATGCTCAAATGGACCATTTATGGGAATGAAGGTTGTGAGAAATGGTGTGGTAATGAAGCTCCCTAGAGAATTTTTTTACAAACGAGCTCTAATGTTGAATGATATAGATGATTTAGTGGTGAAGTATTCATTTATAATGATTGGGTACATAATTTTCTATAAAGACAAAGACAACTTTGTGTTGGCCACCGTAATTTACACAACTCACCAAATGGTGACGAAAGGTGAAGATATTTATTTTTGTGAGCTCCTAAGACAATAGTTGATGGAGAATCTACAAAAGATCAAAGAATCAAGGTACCTATTTCATTATGGTACCCTAGTTATTTATTTTCTATTTTACTTTCTTAGAGAAGTGTGTGGAGCAAAGAACATTGTATGGTTAGATAATATTCTAGTTGTTATTCAAGTAATAGATCATTTGAGAATGTTAGGAAACCAAAAATATATGTTGTGGGGTTTATTTAAGACATTTCAATGTATAATGCAAGAAAGGTACATAGTTTTGACAAGTGTAGTTGAAAATTATAAGAGTGATATAACCTTCAAGGTTAGTGGAGATGACTACTTTATGGAAGTAGATGAACCTAGAAAAATTTGGGTTCTAGGGATTAAATATGATGTAACTGAAGTAGAGCTTACCGGTTTTCCATAAGTTGTGTTGAGTAAACCAAGAAATCCATATGTGGATATATTTGGTGCATATGCAAA